>JAOYMU010000263.1:25260517-25270607 GCA_025802295.1 Psammodynastes pulverulentus | reverse complement strand
TTGCCTCCCCCCCCTCCTCTTCTTTTTTTCCCTCCCTCTTTCCCTGGGAGCACTAGGCTCACAATTTTGCAGGTGTGTCATCTGATCCATGGCTTGCATCGATCAAAACTGTGCCAATGCATATTTAATTAGCAAGGGGACCCTGGATGCATTATGGCCATCATCCATATATTGAATGGACTGTCAGACTTTTTGAATGCTTCCCAAACCCCCTCTTGCTTTGTTGTTTGGGGAGCTTCTGCATTTTGTCTGAGCGGCCAAAAGTTTCTTTGTTTTTAGTTGCTGATGCATACAACACCGCTGAGGAGAATACAAACAAGTGAAGTCCTGAAGTGTTTATTTTGTCTAATGGGAAGGGAGGAGGGGTGAGGATTGAAAACCTGGGCTTTAATTCCTTTGGGAAACAGATTTTTACCCAATTGATTTTTTTTAAAAATGAAAAAAAAAACCCAGTTAAATGGGATTTTTGACTATTATATTCAAGATAAAGCATTTTATGACAGCTTTAATTAAATCATGAATTAATGCTGCTGCTTCACTTTTCACCATGTAGTAAAGCAAGGGAAAAGAACTTTTTAAAGTAAACATTGAAGTGTATTAAAAGATGGGAACAAATCTTTCCTCGACACACAGAGAGACACACAGACACACACACACACACACACACACACACACACACACACACACACCAATAATCCAGGGCCAATATATTTAACGCTAAAATGAAATAAGTAAACCCTGAGCCCAGTTTTACAGAGATTTTTTTGGCATTCTGCTCATTATTGTCCTCGTGTATCGCTTCATACATCATGGGTTGCAATACGGATTCCCCATGCACAAAAGCTACTCCAGAGTTTCTGGGAACTCCTTTTTACAAGACAATTCAGACAAAGTATTGCTTGCTAAACAGATGTAATACACAAAGTCTGTTCAGAATAAAGGGCAGCAGACTGTGCACATGTTTTGGTTCCATTCAAGCTCATCCGCGCAGTCTAGCTAGTTGTTTTTGCTCATTTGCTTAGGAGCTGGCTTAGCACAGTTTTCCCGGTAAAGTAAGGAGGAGTGGGAGGCTGGAGGAGGGGGGGGAGTGTAAGGCCACAAAGGTTTGCTGCAGGGACTCCTGGGAAGTATATTTGCATACATCTTCTCACAAAGGCTGACTGCTTCCTGGCTTAGACAGAGTGTTGCCTGATAAACAGACTTAACACACAAATGTCTGTCTGGAATAAACAACAGCAAGCTTTGATTTACATTTCTATTATCAAAGATAATCTCTTTCACAGTGTATGGGAATTAAAAAGCCTGTCACAAAAATGAGTCTGGAATTGCTGTGATTTTAGTACTATGTCCAATTCCGTCTCCCTCCCCCACCGAGGAGCTGATCGAGATACAGTAGAGGGAACACAAAAAAATTAGCAGTTAAAAGATAGCAATAAAGAATCTTGGTCCAAACAGAAGGCATATTTCTAATGCAAAAATAAATAAATAAAGTAAGTAAGTAAATAAATAAATCTGGCCTACATTAATAGATGATAAGCAAACGAATCTCTTGTAGACCTCCTTGATTTGCACCTTGGTGGAAGGATAACACTTTAGAAGGATATAATGATTAACTTCAATGGGATCATGATTCCAAACTTTTCAGCTCTTTGGGCTACAACTGTCCTCAGCCCATCTGCAATGGCTATGGATAATAGTTTCATCCATCTGGAGGATAATGGTTTTGAAAAGGCTCCTATAAGTGGATCAAACAGGAAGTATGAATATCCAACAATATCCCCATTTCCAGAGAAAGAAAAGGGTTGCCGTATTTATATTCAGTCAATTTCTCGACCTTCTACCAATACCAATATTCTCAGGGTGATCCGCAGCAATAAGAAATAAACCATTAATATCAAACAACCATTTGACAGTAGATTAGGGCTGCCAACATTATAAACTTGATAGCATTTCACAGGCGTATTCTCTGTTCCAAATGTAAAAGGGGTTTTATCTTTAAAATAGACTTATAAAGGTTACCATTTCTCATATCTAAATGATTTGTAGCAAAATTATGACTAAATTTGTTTCAGAAAAAGGGTCAAGAGGCTTCATGTTCATGCAACTTTCTGTGGTTTTAAAGAGGGATAAAGTTTCAAGGATTTTGAAATAACATTACTGTGCCTATGACAGTCAAGAAATTCTGTCTAAAGGCTACTTAGTTTCAGAAAATCTGAAATGCTTCACCAAAAATAAAATGCTTGACACATTTTATCTTAGAAAATGTATGATTCAAAATCAATTCTTGCAGAGATTATATATTGTTGCTAGTACACTCACCAGTGATTTCAGGAACACAACTCCTATGAAACAACACATGACTAATTTGTTCCATAATATCCCTATTTCAGCCTCCAAAATGTTTTTAAGAGTGCACCATCAAATCTTGCTAGGATTAGATTTCTGTATAAAAATCTGCTGTAACTCAAATTGTTATTCTTCACTATAATGCCTCTAGCTCCATCTGTAGTAAATTATGTTGGGCACAATAGCAATAGCACTTAGATTTATATACAATCCATTTTTAAACTCCTTTTTGTGGGCCAGTCATGGGTTTAACTTTCTTTCATTGAAATTAATGAAATGTAAACTTTTTTTTAGCCTAATTACATCACATAAACCCTGCTGTTTTGTAGTTATTTGTGTTTTTAACACTATTTGATCAATGGTGAAAACTGATTGGAAAGAAATTAATATGTACTACTTAAATTATTACGTATATGCCCAGTGGCTTTAATTTTTTTCCAAATGTATATTGTAGCTTTTGCTTGTTTTTCTTTCTTTCTTTTCTTTCTTCATTTTATCTAGAGCTGTCAATGGTAATTTTATCAAAATTGCTTCTGAAACTTTTTTTTAACTATTATTATTTACCTGTTATTATAGATCCATCTTTTAAAACCGCATTGTTACATGCATACAAAGGGGAGAATGGAGGATATTGTATGTAATATGTGGTGAATGTGGATTGTGATCTGCATTTTAGGTATAATGGAAATTATAGCCCTTTATCAATAAATCTCTTATGCTGTGGAATGTTGCAGGGTTGACCCAAGTAGGCAAATTTCCATCAGCTTAATGGGCTTTCTCTCTCCTCTCACCCCAAATCTGCCCCTAGCAGTTACTGTATCCTATAGAGCAGATTTCAATGGTGGTTATTGCCAGCCTTCCTGTTGTCAAGGAAAAGAGAAGGAAACCAAGATAAGCCTACTAGAGTACATCACTGGTGGGATGCTAATGTATGTGAATGTCTCCTGCTGTCTGGTAGCCTTACTCCTTCTCCCATTCCTTTGGGGGCAATGCTTGCTTGCTTCCCATCCTAAAGTGGCTCACAGTGATAGATTTTAAGGATGGCTCGGGAGATGAAACTTATTTATAACACTTATGACATTAATTCCGTCCTTAGAATCTTGAAACCTATTGTACCATTTCTTTTCTAATAACCTCTAATAACAAGAGTCTTTAGATATGAGATGGGAGACATGTGTGCATGTCAGCAGTCTAACTCAGGACTATAATATAGTAGAAAAATCCCCTTGGTTAATTTTTAATCCATCTCTAGGAGAAGTTCCATCTCTTAGTTTTAAATAAAGAAAAAAAAAACCCTTCAGCCTAGCTAGATATTCTGATTCCTGCACTGCTACATAGCATCTACATAATTAAAATAGTGTCACATACAAAAAAACCCTGAAAAACTACTGCAAAAATATGCAAAATTAGGTAGCAAAATATTAAACAAGAAAAGTGAAATGCCTAGCCAAAGATACAACTACCTTGAATTATTGTTCTCAATAATGGCACCACAATTAGGGCGCCTTTCAAGGATCTTAAAAGTCAGATTAGTACATGCCAGTATAAATATTCTGGTATCAAAGCATTTTTAGCCTTCTAATTCAAAAATAAAATAATAAAATACATTCAAAAGCAAACAAACAACCAGTACAGATCATAGAAAATAAGCATAATATTTTCCAAGCTTTCTTGGATTGTCTGAAGGTTCTCTATTAACTTCTGAAAAGCAATCGAGAGGAAAAGATGCAAAGTAATGGATTATTGTGCTATGCGATCCTGTCTGGAAAAGGATAAAGCTAGCTTTTAGTGACAAACTGGATATAGGAATATTCCTTAAGCTCCATCCGGAAAATGCAATCCCTTCAGTTTCCTCACTTTCTGTACTTGGGAATTACTTACACTGTTCTCATGTTGTCAAGATTAAGTTTCTGTTCACTGGCTCTCATCCAGTTCATTTCCTTCTCCTGGTGTTATCTCACCTAGTTGAGATTTGAGATATATAGCTGGGTGTCATCTGCATATTGTGGTCAGTGTGATCAAAAGCAGCTGAGAGAAATTGTGTGTGGGGGGGGAAATGACATGCTAAAGATAACATGTAGTCTTCGTATGACTTCTGTCCATGTAAAAGCAGGCATTTCCTGTTATAATTCTATTCTTATTTAAGAGACAATGAAGTTCTTGTTTAACTTTCTGAGTACTGTATCCGGTAAGTTTTCCATGATATGGTATCAGCAGTCAGATTTTAAATCTGTGCCTTCCTAACACGGAAAAAAGGAAATCCTTTCTCATGCTATAAACACAGCCATTAGATTGTTCTAAGAAAAATGTATTACATGATGGAAAATATCAGAATCCAGAGAACTTGTTATTGGGATTATTTTTTAAGATGAAAATATAGCACAGAAATGTTTCTTAAGCTATGTTTTATATACAGACACATTCACAAACCCTGAGCATTGTCACTGATGATCCTACTACTCTTTACTGAAATTTGCGTTTCTGAAAAGAGGATTTTTGGCAATTACTACGGCCCAAATGAAATATCAAAATAGGGCGAATGTTGAACCAGCTATTAAGAGTTTCTTTTTAAATATCTTATTCCAGAGAAAGATAAAATATGCCATTGTAAGCAGTCTCATACAAACCATTAGGTATTCAGTATACTAAATACACGGAAAAATTAAGTGGATTACTTGTTTATTAATTCCTTCTATTTATGTTGCCTGATTCCAAAATGAGAATCTGCGTAGCTCACAATAACACAATAGAATAAAATAAATGTAATAAGAAAAAATGTAAAACAAAAACCATAGTAGAAAACAAGAAAAACAATAAGATAGTAAACCTGGCAACAACTCAAACATCCCACAATATTGAGTGGGAGACCCCAGCCATCCTATCCCAAGGCCTGGGAAAATAGCTAGGTCTTTATAGTACTCTGGAATGCCAGCAAAAAGGGAACCATCATGATTTAAAAAACCACCTTATTTTTTAGAGAGCAAGTGCTGAAACAGGAGGCATACTTCCTGAGTCCTTATACATAATAATATTTGATCAATGGAACCCAAAGTGCACCATCCTTTTGACTCAAATGGACTAGGAAGACATATGGGAGATAGATGGTCCCTCAAATAACTGCGCTCTATTTCTTGTGGGGCTTATAAAGTCATAATCAGCTTTTGAATTGCACTGAAACAAAGCTGGCAACTTGTCGAGCTGTCAAAGCAGTGGCATCCTGTGGATATACTCATTGCCCACAACTGGGGCCAGTTGAAACTTTCAAGTGATCTTCAAGGACAGGCTGTGTAAAAGCAATATTGCAATAATTGAACCATGAGGCATGGGTGGCTATCTGAAGAGCTTCATGATCCAGAAAAAGGCATAACAGATATCATTTTGTTGTTGTTGTAGTTAGTTGCGAAGTCATGTCCGACTCATCGCAACCCCATGGACAATGTTCCTCCAGGCCTTCCTGTCGTCTACCATCCTCTGGAGTTCGTTTACATCAAACTCCCCCTTGATGGAGTTTAATCAGTCCAGTGACTTTTTGGGAGGGTCTGCTCATGTTTTTCCTGTGTCTAAAGTTACAGGGAAATGGAAAGACACTGAACTTCCCCCACACTTTGAAACTATTACTAACAGGGCTTTTTTTGAGCCGGAGCTCAGCGGAACGGCGTTCCGGAACCTTTTCGGAGCTGTCGTCACGTGCTCCGTCTCAACCAATCGCGCGCTATCACTTCCGGGGTTTTTTAGCGCGTGATGGGGGGAGGGTTCCGGCACCTTTCGGCGCCGAAGAAAAGCCCTGATTACTAATAATAATGTATTATATTTATATGCATATTTATATTTCATAATAATAATAATATAATCAATACAATACCAAAAGATGGGAGGTTGTTTAGAGTCCAGAAAAGAGCAACAAAGATGATTAGGGGAACGGAGGCCTAACCGTACAATGAACAGTTGGCAGGAATTGGGTATGAGAAAGAGAAGGTCTAGGGCTGACATAATAGCAATCTTCCCAAATTTTATGGGGTCAATCTATTTTCCAAAGCACATGAGAGTAGAACAGGAAGTAACAGATGGAAGCTTAGCCAATAGAGAACCAACTCAGAATTAAGGAGAAATTTATGTCAGCGAGAATAATCAATGGAACAGCTTGTGGGGTGCTCCAGTACTGGAGTTCAGTCTGAAAAATGGTATCGGGTCTTCTTCTTGATGAGGGGGTTGGACTAGAAGACTGCCAAGCTTCCTTCCAACTCTGTTATTCTGTATTGTGTGTACACTACCTGGCTCATATTATTCTGGATATATTGTAAAGCACCCTCCTTTGTGTCACTTAGAAAATCATTGAGCACAGTTTTATTTCACCAACCCATCAGTCCCTGTTAAACATTGGCATTGAGCTTGGGGGAGTATTTGTATATGATTGTTGTCTTTAAATATTTTAATGTATCATAGTCTGCCAAGATTATTCTTATTTGGGGGGGGGGAGACTATAAAAACTATACAGTGAAATCAGTAAATATTTTGTTATTTTTAAAAAACAAATACCATGGAACTGAATCATAATGAGGCTTTATACCTTTATCCCCCATTTGACCCCAGTTTGCATTATGGGTTGGATATGCACATATTCTACTGGTGGCGGTCCCCAACCCCTGGTCCGTGGACCAGCACCAGTCCATGGCCTGCCAGCAACCGGGCTGTGTGCAGAGGAAGAGACCAATTCCCCGAATTAAATCTAACTACTGCCTCTTGCTTTGTCGAAGAGCAATCAGCTAAATAAAAAGATGACTTCTGGATAAGGTAGAGCAATGACCCCCAACTTTTGGGCACCAAGGACCATTTCTGTGGAGAGAGGTTTTTCCATGGACGGACGGGGAGTAGTTTTGCATGCTGCCTGCACCCCTCTGATGGGGCTTCACTTGTTTGGACCCTTTATTGGTCTGAATCAAGCTCAAATGTTCTGTGGTTACTTTTAAGTAAAAAAAAAAGTGAGGAGAACTAGCTATTAGCTACATTTAAAAAAAACAGATTTCCCTGCTTCTAGGACAAAGAAAAAAAATATTGCCCTCATTTCATTTTCCTAGCTTGTTTTTTTAAGACTAAAATTCACTAAGAAGGATCTATAAATTAAAATGGCTTATTCTGTATTTTTATAGAGGCACAGGTAATTCATATAAATATGAAAAATGTAATATTTTAATAGCAAGTAGTTAGCATTTTAATGAATTTTGATAACATTAGAATATCTTCTCCAAGGGAGATGGGCAGTTAAGAAATATAAATTTTAAAAAAATATTAGAAATGTTTTATATCTATTAAAACATCATTGAAATTCAAAGCCCAGGTCTTCACTGATAATATAAAAGTAGTCTTTGAGTTATGATTATAATGGAGCCTGCCTATTACAGTCATAAGTTGTGATGGTTGTAAAGTGACTCACCACATGGCTGGACCCATTTTTACAACCTTTTTTTGCGGTTAAAACAAACACCGCAATTGTTAATTGCAACCATTGTTTGCTATGGGAGGTTTTTGCCAAACACCAGAAGTAAATGGTTTTGACAAAGGCGTCATAAGTCATACAACCAGTGCAAATGGCCATATGTGCGGACCAGTTACCAAGTGACTGAAATGTGGTCACAAGACCATAGTGGAGGGTCTGACTGTTGGAACTTTAGAATCAGGTTGTAATTACTTTTTGGAAGGGGATCTATTGTAACTTTGACAGTTGAGGACTTACACCTGTATAGGCTTTGAAGTCTTGAATGATGAATTTTGGCTTCAGATTTTTTTAAAAAATGCTGTAAAAATTAAACATTAATATAAATCACCATCTTGCTTTCTGTTTGGCTGTTTTTTTTTAGGTTTTGTCTATTAAAACTGGCTACTCTTCCACAGTCAGTTCCTATAATTTTGGACCATATTTATGTCTTTTAGATTCAAGTCAGTCAGAAAGTCCCAGCCAGCCAAGCGAAGCTGATATTAAGGACCAGCCTGAAAATGGTGAGTTTTGCCAAGCTTACGTCAATTCAGTCTATATGTTTTTTTAGGGAATTTCAACCACAGACCCCATGAGATGCCTTAGATATATTAGATATGCCCATTTTCTTTCAAGTAAGGCAGGGCTGGGGAACCATAGCCCCTTTATGATTTGTGGACTTCAACTCCCGGAATTCCATGCTGGCTCAGGAATTCTGGGAGTTGAAGTCCACTAGTCATAAAAGGGCCCTGGTTCCTCACTCTTGAAGTAAGGCTTGGGTAGTTCTGAGCAGGCTGTTTAATTGAAGCTGCAAACAAATTGCCCACTTTTGACACTTTTCTTTTTCGTTGAGAAAAGATGAAGAACTGAAAAGATAGTGGAAAAGATCAGAAGAATTTGGATTGCGTTGAATTTGAATTCAAGGCAAGTTCTAAAGAACAATATCATCATTCCTTTGATCACTGTGATTCAAGTAGGTAACAGAACTGGATGGGAGTGTACCTAGTTAGTCTGGATTATGTTTATTTTCTTCCTGGAAGTGGAGACTGCCAGGAATGGAGACTCCAGGAATGGAGTCATTCCTGTTGAGAAGATCTACCCCAGTTCTTAATGAGCGGCAGATTCAGCAGTGTTCACCTTGTCTGTTGGAGTAGACTATCTAGGGAGATTAATACATTCACCAGTATAAATCATTGAAGCATTCATCAGTGATATGCCTAATCAGCATTTGCAGTGCCATGCCTCATGGTATTAAAGACACAGGAACATTTTTTAGCATTTGCAGAGCCACACCACCATACCACGTTAAAAAAAACATTGAAATGAAAAAATGTTACCTTAAAATTCTCAGTTATTGCCAAAAGAACAAATAATTATGAAATTAAGGTCTTTTACTTGGTCTTGAAGTGTAGCATACAGGTTCTTAGCTATAGTTCGCTTACTATTATCACATTAAATTCTTTCATTTTACTGATGTTGGAGTAGGTGAGAAACAGTTAAAAGAAATATGAAGTCCACCAACATTCTTAATAGTTATGATTTGGGAATAAAATGTTGATAATACATGGCTTTTAATAAAAAAGTGTACACATTTTTCAAAGAATTGGTTATATTTACATATAAACTTGAAAAAGGGATAGTATTCATTAGCCCAGCTGTTCTCCTGTGCTTGCTGACTTAATTGCATATTAAAAAGGAGTTGTTTCCCTAAATATCTTCAGTATTCAAATCAAACATCTTAATAATTCTAAAGCATGTCCTAACTCTGTCTTCAAAAATGAAAGGTGCCTTCTTGTTCTTCTTAATAGTAAAAAGGACAATTTCTGACACTTGTTCATGGAATCTTTGTGATAATTACGCTGAGTTTGTTATAAGTAGTCAATTATAGAATTATTTATTTCTAAAGATAAGGTTGGACATACTGGCTAAGTTGCTGAGTCAAAGGAATATTTGAAAAAACAGAAGTATGATCAAGTGAAATCTAAGTGGGTCTAAATTGTAGCACGAAACTTATTTCAGTGGAATTTAAATTTGTGCTTCAGTGTCACTCTTGATATCAATGTAATTTACAATATGTTTAACTTTAGATAGATGGAACTTTTCAAGCTCTATAGCAGAGGTCTCCAACTAGTGGTCCAGCGACCACTGGTGGTTCCCAAGGAAATTTTGGTGGTCTGCAGTGCACCCAGGGGGAGGAGCTGCTCCAGGATGACCAATGGGCCAGTCCTGTGACTAGAGCTCTGGAAAGAGAGATGAGAGAGATGTGTGTGTGTG
>JAOYMU010000263.1:25210164-25225915 GCA_025802295.1 Psammodynastes pulverulentus | reverse complement strand
TCCACAAACGGCAGCTCAGACACCCAAGTACAGCGGTCCAGGCGACCAGCCGCCGCCCAGCACCGCAGCCACTGCCGCGGTCCCGGCGATCCTCCCGTCGCCTCCGCCGCTGCCTCCGCCACCATCGCCGCCGCCGCCGCCATCGCGTCGCCGTTGCCCCCGCCGCCACCAACACCACTAACGCTGAGACCGACTCCTCCAACGCTGAGGTCTCCGGGGCCGGGCCGCCCGAACGCCCTCACAAACGCCCTCACGAGACGCCAAAAGAGCCGACAACGCTCCGGAACGTCCTCATCCGTCCCAACCACGCCGACGGAGCCTCGCCCTCCAACCTTATCCCAGCTGCCCCCCTTTCAGCTCAAACGGCAGCTGGGAAGGTCCGCTCACTGTGCCCGCCGTATCCATCACCCGGCGGGCCGACAATAGTTGTTAAAATCCCCCCCCATTGCGACAGGCTCCGTCCCGCCGAGATCAGGGACCCACCATCTTGCGCATGCGTACCATTCCTTTAAGTTAGACTTTCCTTTTAGAAAAAAATATGAGGGGGTCCTTGGTGCTCTCTGAGCTTATTTGTTTTCTTGCAGACATTTTGTTACCCTAACTTGGGCAACATCATCAGTTGACTAGCCCTGATGATGTTACCTACTTAGGGTAATGAAACATCTGCAAGAAAACAAGCAAGCTCAGAGAGCACCAAGGACCTTTCATTTCAATGATACTTGTACCTGAGCTACAAATATTCTCCTTTATTAAAAATATTTTCAAAGAAAAAGATTAAATGAAAAATGCCTTAATGCTATAGTGCTAGTTATCTGATACCTTTCGATTTGTATGCTGGGTGAAGTCATCAAAGTGAAGGAGATAATTTTTTGCATGACTTACTGATTTTCCCCCCTCTTTTTCCTCAGCACCAATAGCTGCAGGAACAGGCCCTAATTTCTCACTCTCCGATTTGGAAAGTTCCTCGTATTACAGTATGAGCCCAGGAGCAATGAGGAGATCTTTACCAAGCACCTCTTCTACCAGGTAATTTCTGTATAGTATGTTTCTTGAATTAAAAGATTGTGACGTGGTAAGTGTTTGGGGCAATCAAATATGGATAGAAATTGAAAGCTACCCCCACAGATGTATAGAGTCCTATTGCAAAAGAAATCCCAACAATGGAAATGACTTTATTTCTACAGGGTTCAAAGTTTATGTTGGTACACCAAAATTACTACAGTAAAAGAGAAAGTTGCTTTGCACAAAAAAATAAAGACATGAAAAGCCTCCATACCATTAGATTTCAAGCAGGAATTGCTCTTTGCATATCTAATCCATGAATGTGGCATTCGTTGGCAATTGTTTTAAGTGGCAAGTTATGTACAATCATCTTTAGAAAAATAAGTAGTGTAGCCATTCCTCTGAAACTCAACAACTGTGGGCAGTTATTTTTAACCAGCAATCTGTGTAATAGCATCTTATGATATGTCATTCTTTTTGCCTATTGTAAACAGACCAGGTCCCTCTCTCTTGGCCCAGCATACCTCAAAAAAGTGAGAATGCTATATACACTGCCTTGAACTCAGGGATAAAGGGCAGGGTATTAACCTAACAAATGAATAAAAGTATTTTTACTTGATCTTTCAAGTGTTACATCATAATATAGGTTCTCCTTAACTTATACTGTCCCTGTCCTAATGTTTCATTTTATTTAAATTTCATGTATTCATAATCATGTTTATACTTATAACTGTTATCTAATGCATGCTTGATAAAATAAATAAATAAATAAAATAAAATTTAGTAACTGTTTGAAGTTAAAACAGCACTGAAAAAATTGAGCCCAAAAAGGGGGGGGGGGGAAAGTCATGATATGTCACGGGACGACTCCATGATAACACCCCGGTTCTAGATTAAAAGGTTGCTGCTATTATAAGAGCGTTTGCTGAGAAAAATCCTGTAAGTTTGAACAACTGTTGTTTAAAAATCAGCTCGAAAATAAAATGTTAGAACAATAAGTAATAAACCTACCATCTTAACTCCTTTTACTGTAATTGATTGCTTCATAACTAACATAGAGTTCCTTTATGTATGTGTTCAGAAAAAGAAGAACGTCTTATGGAAGTAACATGAAAAGTTGTCCTGCATATTATTATTATATATAGAATTTTAAGTTATTCCTACAATACAGGTAGTCCTCAATTTACAACAGTTCATTTAGTGATAATTCAAAGTTACAACATCACTGAAAAAGTGACTTATGACCATTTTTCACACTTATGATCATTACAGCATTCCCATGGTCACATGATCAAAATTCAAACAGTGGGCAACTAACTCATATTGATGATGGTGGCAGTGTCCCAGGATCATGTAATCAACTTTTGTGACACTCTGACAAGCAAAATCAATTGGGAAGCCAGATTCACTTAACAACCATGTTTCTAACTTAACAACTGCAGTGGTTCATCTAACAACTGTGGCAATAAAGTTTGTAAAATGGGGAAAAACACACTTAACAAATGACTCACTTAGCAACATAAATTTTGAGCTCAATTTTGGTCATAAGTCAAGGACTACCTGTATAAATCACCTCTGGCTATTAGTTTGCGATAACTGACTTATATTCATGGTCTTTTCCCCCAACCAAAGGGGGAAAACCCGTAATATGTATCAGTAATCAGTACATCCATTTTCAGAGTTTCACTTTTTTATGAGAATCCCGAGTACTGTGTATATAATTCTCATTAATTAGACCTAGTCTCAGTCTGTTTGCTTCCACTCCAAGATTGTTAAAATAGACATGTTATCAATGATACTTAAAAGTAAAGCACAGCTGTCATTCTTATCTGCTTCTACAAATACCTGATACAGATAAGAAGCTAAGTAAAATAGCATCAGTAATGAATAGCTGCACAGTATGTTTGCTGTTTCCTCATATTGCTTTTGTAAGGCAAAAAAAAAGTCTTAAATTATTCACTTCTAAATGTATTTACTTGGAAGTATATTTATATTGATTACAGTAAATTTACTCCAAAGTACATTTTAGGATTGTTGCCTAGCAAAATGATTGAGGCAATGATTATATGGTAAGAAAAATCTGTTGTTGACAATTGCCTTTCCTCACAAACTTAGGATCAGAGGGTTTTTTTAGCATTTCTCAGCTATGACAGGACTCTTGTTACAATTATTTTAAAAATAAATGACTAACCATTCATTAGGTCAAATGAAATATAAGAATAGCCGAGGCCATACAACTATATATGTCCATTTATATTTACCATATTTGTGTAATACACCTGCCTTTGAAAGATTTATGAAACAGGGAATACACTGAAGAAGGCATGGTTGTTCTTCTCCTTAAGGATTAGAAAGAAAAGAATTGCCTCAAATTTTAAAGAACAAAATTTTAAGAACTATGAATTCTCTCAGCAAAGTCTTAGAGGTGATGGGACAATGGCAGTGGATTATTACTTTTAGTAGAGAATTTATGAAAAAATTGTCTTTGGGTTCACATAGTAGCCAAAAATGTCGGCTCTGAAGGGTCTGCTTTATTTTTTGAAATATGCAATAGGTTCATAGAGCTAAAGATTTTCTGACCTTCTCATGGAAAATACATTCAGTAAGTTCTTCTAACTCTAGTTCTGAAATCCAAGGATTCCTAGCTCTCCAATGCCTCGCATTATTTTGTCAGAATTCAAATAAGCTGCTGCGATGGTTATATTATGCTGTAACATTGTCACGGGAAGAGGGGAATGTAAATGGCAAGAAAGGAATAATCATCTTTCTGTCCGTCTTCTCCGAACTGTACAAATTAAAAATGTTTTTGGCTTCAAGGCCTAAAATTGGGATTTGTAGTATAAAGAAACTGAGATATTCTTTCATTGGCTCGTTACGTTAACAGTAATTTTGCTTCATTTCTAGGTCCCAATAGATTTGGTCTCTCAATATTTTGTCCTTTTCCTAAAATATTTACTTTGCTTATCTAGGTATAATTATTCACACAATTATATTCATTCCTTTGTAAAGAACATGTCTACATTAAAATAAATAGAAAATGTCATATGTAAACTATGCAGACAGCATGAAGAGCATACATTTTTTTTGTAGCTTATACTTCAAGGATGGTACAAAGATAAAATTATCTACATGTATAAGGAAATTCCCAAATCTATAAAAATAACAAATACCAAATACAGTGAACCCTTGACTGAACAGTTTCATACAGAAGAAGTATCTCTGAGACTCAAATGTTCATCCAATGGTAAATAGGGTGTTACATGCGTACATGTCTAAGACAATGTGTGAAATGATGAATGGATTTAGTCCACTGCATCTAAGGTCTGCCACTGAGGTCCAGTGTAAGCATTTGAGGGTTAATGTAAACAAAAATAATGTAAAGGGAAAAAAAAGCAAGGTTAGGATAAGGCCGTGCTCAATGATCATGAATGGACAAAACTGAGAATGTGATTATCTGCTTAGCAAACAAAATTCTGGTCCCAATTGTGGCTGTATGATGAGCACTACCTGTATAGTATAAACAAATATGGCCAGGAGCAATATCTCCCAAGTCTTAATATTGTTCCTCTTGTCATGCCAGAACTCTACATGGTACTATACCATATAGCTGCAAATTGTTAATTTGCTTCAAGGAATATATAACACATAGGAATCTATTAAAAAAAACAAATCTACCTTATCCTGCACCTCTGAATTCTTCTTTAAAAAACAGAAGGACATATAAATGCAGCCTGCTGTTTGGAATCATCCAACCAATATCTAAGGATAGCTTCTTAAGAAGTACGGAAATAAGTCACACAGCAAGCTTTAAGACAATTTCGTTTATTATCTGGAAATGCAATTCAGTGGGTTTCAGACAATTCCTCAAACCTATGGAGACTCTCCACCGAAGAATCGCTCCTGAACCAATGACTATTTCTCCTCACATAGAGCATACAGTTCTTTGTTCTTCTCTCATATGCTTTGTGAATGAACAGCAAGAGATGGCTGCTTGGCCACTAGCAATGATGGCCCCTACATAGTGGTGTATTTTACTCAGTCTTAAAATGTACAAGATGTATATCTAAATCTTCAACACCCATTACAGATGTAACTGAAACTCATATTATGCCTTAAGGAACATTCACACACATAGACCCCTTATATGAAATCACATCCTTTTATTTATTGTTCCCCTTTCTCTTTTCAAAAATTGGTTTCTTTTGCCCAAACTGAAAGGGAAATGTGGGGGTTTTTTCCCAGAGAAACTGCCTGTCTATAACCATCATTCTTCAATTTTCTCCAAGAAAATGCTCAAGGAAAGCAATACCTTATTTACCACTGTAGGGCATGATGGCAAGGTAGTAAAAAGACCCAGAAGGTTAACAGGGAAAAAGAAGGTGCAATATTTACATCACCTATAGATAAGAACTAGCCATTTGTGCTGGAATGTAATCCTGCCAGATAATCTGATATTTTATTTATCTCCCTTCAGGTTGTGCATTAATGCGTATGTGCTTCGATTCTAGTTCCACAAAGCGTCTCAAATCTGTAGAGGATGAAATGGACAGTCCTGGTGAAGAGCCATTCTATACCAGCCAAGGGCGGTCTCCAGGAAGTGGGAGTCAATCAAGTGGATGGCATGAAGTGGAGCCAGGTAAATAAAGTCACCCAGGTGGCTTTGGAGGAGGAGGGGGAAGTTTTTAGCATTCCTGAACTCCCATTTACTGATTCTGATGAGAACTCGTATTAATGTGTGAATTGGTATTTTTGAAAGGCTAGGGGAGTTGAATACATCTGCAGCTGTAAATCCTTTGTTAATATCCATTTTGTTCTTTAGGCAAGCATTTGTAGTGTTGAATAATGGTTTCCATGGTTGTCAAGGTTTTCTTATCCCAAAATATTACTTTCAATTAGATTGGCTTGCCCCCAAAAGGAATGTACACTGCAACTGTATTTTATTGTCAAGCGACAGATGCTTGATTCTTCTTAAAAAAGAAAAGAAACACAAAACCTTTCAAATTGTTCACTTAAATTGATTTTATTCTGCCATAGCATTGTCAGAAGAGAGGTGCTTTGGTTAATTTGAAAGTTTGTACTGTGGCTTTATTAGGTAATTTTCAAGTCTCTTTTTATTTAATATTTATATAAGTCACTACATATTTATTTATTTAAAAGATATTGCCACCCATCAACCAACTCGGGGCGGCTTACGACAACCATAAAACCAATAAATAAAAAAATAATTTAAAACAATAAAAAATAAACAGAACACTCTTTTTGTCCCCATTGGGATGTCCCACAGAAGGTTCAGGCATCCTCCTTCCATGCCTTCTAACCGTACAATCCCATCCTCATAAGTAAAAATGCTAGGTCTCAACAGCCTTCCAAAAGGCTACAACAGTGGGAATTGTCGAATTGCCATCAGGAGGGAGTTTCATAAAGTAGCAACAGAAAAGGCATACTTCTGCAATCCTGCTAGACAGCAAGATTTCAAAGAGAGGACATGGAGCATGGCCACCCTATCTGATTTAGTAAGACGGGCTGATATTCTTAGCAAAAGGTGGTTCTGAAAATAACCAGGTTCCATGCCACGTAGGGCTTCAAAGATGACCATCACCTTGAATTACACCCAGAAAAAAACTGGAAACCATGCAGTCAATTATCCACACACACAGAGATATACAGATATACAACTTATTTTATGTGTGGTTCCTTGCAAAGTAGCACTAATGATTTCTAGTATACTTGCAGGCTATTTTGGGTTCCTTGGAGTTCAGCTTATCCTCCATACTTTCAGTATAGGAAACCATTGAGGAAGGATTTTAATGTCATCAGGAAGGATTCTAATGTCATAAGTCATCTGATTTAATGTTTTCTAACCACAAATCCTATAAAGCCTAAGCTCTCTCTTGACATTGGGATGGTTGAGGGAGAACAAGATACATTTAATTTAGATAAAACAATTGGTTTCATTGGCCTTATTTTTCTTTGAGTTAATTGCTTCTAAGAGAAACTATTTTGGGGTCCTTTATATGAGCTGGCTTCATAACTGTATGACTGGAAAGCATGAGAGACAAGGGACTTACCTGGAAGTGGCCAATATTTTTGATGGTCAGTATTTCTCAGAAGATTAAATTATTTCTCCCTCTACAATACTGGCTTTAAACTGGCTTTGTGAAGTTTTCTACAACCCTGCCTTTCCGTATCAGTATAAGTAGCTTATGTGTCTTCCAACTGCACATCTTTCTGATGTGTTTTTTGTTTCTATATCTTTGATTGTATTCTTTGGTGTCATCAAAATACCTTTGAGGTATTTTGAAATAATTTAATAATAAGTAAGTAATAATTTCAGCTGCTAAAGGATATTTTAGTATCACTGTTTGATATAATAAAACTTTTATGGAAAAAATAGGACCTTTGATTTTTGTATGAAAATTTTGTTCCTTGCTTGCTGCCAGTTTTATTGCATGCAATAGTGAAAGGCAGATACTGATTTTGGATTTCTATTTATGATTTAACCAAAAAATGATGAATGAGTGCAACTGGTTCATATTATTTGAACATCATAAATTCATTCCAACTGTGGTATTCCAAAATCAGGAGAAATAGATAACTTAGAATTTTCCCTGTGTTAACTAACAGAAAAAAAGTAAAAGGGTTAGAAGCAAATAGGTAGATCTTGCTTAATGACTTTTCATTCAGCAACCATTTGAAGTTATGATGGCACTGAACAAAAGGTAGTTATGGCCCAGTCCTCAAAACTTATAGCCATTGTGGAGAAGCAGTGAGATCCTCACCTAATGACTGCAATTGGGGTTACCAGACTGCCATTGCTAAGCAGTATGTTCACATGATGCTAATGATGACTTCCTTTGGTGATGGAAATTCCAGTCCCAATTAGGATTGTTAAGTGAGGACTGTAGTTCACTTAGGGACAAGTGCTGCTACATTTCTGGAGGGCCTGGTAAAAATGAGAAAAGCAATGTCCTTAACGTATATCATGTGCTGCAAAATGAAAAGGAAAAATTCTGTGAAATTATTAGACCTCAGAAAACAAAATGAACTGGCACGCATTCAGAAGAAACTGAGTAAAAAATGGAGGAACAAGACGCTAAGAGGAATAACAGGATGAATTGTAAGAAAGAATTAAAATCCTGCTTTGAGATTATGTTCACCAGAGTAATTTGCAATTTTCATTCCATTCTCATCTTGGCTAAAAAAAAACCCAGATATTTACATTTTTTATTTTCTGACTTTTTTCTTTGCTAGTTGTTTTAATATAGTGCTGCTGACGTCAGATAATTTGTACTATTTTATTTTTTTTAATAGAAAGTCGTATTTTCATTCATCTCTGGGCAGAGTATGCTTTCCACCTAGTGGGGAAATATATTTCGATATTTTTCTCCCAGTTAAAAAATGGGAGAGAGACTGTTTTAAGCCTTTTGTCTTAATAACTTCTGGTATTGTTAAATTTTATCTGTACTGTATGATTGGTTGCACATCATAGTGTAGCATTTCATACATACAAATGGTGTGAGAACTATAGGTTTAAATTAATGCTTTATTGTTGCAAGTGTTAGAATAAACTTTGGAAAGATCATACAGAATATGGACAAGTTTAAGGGTATCCACACAGGATATATCTTGGGAATGTTGTTCCTTTTTTTAGTTCCAAGGCAGACAATATATTAAACACTGAAACTCTGTTGCTCTAAATTTATTCAGTCTCATAATACACTGTCTTAATTGCAAGATTCTTGCACTGAGCAGGGGGTAGGACTAGATGAACTCCACTCCTTTCTGACTTTCAAATTCTGTGTTTCTGTTATTTGTGGCTCAGTCAAGCAAAACAGCGCATTAAATCTTCGCTCCTAATATTGTACTCATGGAGACTCACATCCATTTACCTGCACTCCAGTGTGCTTGGGGAGTTCTCAGGCCTGGAATGGCTGGAGTCTGCCAGAAAAGATGAATTTCCTTTCACACAGGAAGACTCTGCAAAGTAAAACAAAGCAGACACGAAGTAAATTATTTCTGCTTTTCAAATATCTCTTGTGGTATCGGCTTTACTGTTAACTTTATCTCAGCACTTTCATCACGTAAATTTTTGCTAACAGAGAAGGAAGGCAAGAGGAGATAATGAAGATACTTGGTTAGAAAATCACGCAGCTTCAGGCTTGGATTTGCACTGTACTACAGTTCTATAGGTGACTTCATTTTAAAAAATAGTATAATCAATTACACCTAAAAATGCACCTAAAAAGCTCTTGGCTTCAAAATTCATTTTATTTTGATTTGCCACAGTCAAATGCACTCTATGAAGCTGAATAATATAAAAAGTTGACTTTTACCTTTTTCTCTCTCTATTTTCTCCCAAAATTCCATTCTTTAACCACTAAAGATGCTGTGCCCTTCTTAATCAATGTGTCCATTTTTAAAATTGACAGTTGTCTGGCCTATCATTCAAATTTCAATAAACATTATAAGCAGATATTTAATTTTAAAATAAACAGTGCCCTCCCACTTTTTTTAGTTTATGTGACTATTTTTCTCTCTACCCAAAATAGTTTAGGCACAGAACTACAGTATTACAGTATTTTTTAAAAATATAACTATTGCCCCTCAAAAACAAGTTACATTATTTGATAATTTTGCAGAAGATCCAATCTAGTTGGCTTGTGTGGTTGCATATTTTTCAGGCATTTTTGGAATTGGGAGTTATAAGCAGGCTGCCAATGCTGAACTATGAATGGTAACATAAAGCAATAAAGCGGTGGCACAGTGGTTAGAATGCAGTACTGCAAGGTATTTCTGCTGACTGCTGGCTGCTTGCAATTTGCCAGTTCGAATCTCACCAAGATTTGAACAAGGTTGACTCAGCCTTCCAACTTCCGAGGTCGATAAAATGAGGACCCAGATTGTTGGGACAAGACTCTGTAAACCACTTAAAGAGGGCTGGAAAGCACTGTGAAGCGCAATATAAGTCTTAAGTGCAATTGCTATTGCTATTACTGCATTATTGTCTGACATTAAAATGCAAGATCAAAAGCCAGAGTTAATTGTAATGTATTGTAGAGCATAGTTCATAATTTTTTTCTCATTGCAGTTTGTAACAAATGCCCATGGTAAGATAAAGCTTTGATCTTGTACATCGGATGAGAGTAAGAGACTGCCTTGTGAATTTTGAATAAATCCTAGGAGGAGATTCCTAAGTCTGTTGAAACAACGTTGTGAAATAACTTTTGTGCTAATCTTATATGTATTTTATAAAGTTCTGGGAATCTTAGGGGTCCTTCCGCTTTCTTTATTACTTTTTCTTGAAAAAATAGGAATCTTCTTATAAGTTTCTGTTGTGAGCTTTCTGAAAACTAAATCTCTATGTACAAGTCCATGTGACTCTGTATGAAAAGTATATGTAGGGAACAGTAAGAAATCAGATAAGTATTGTCAGACCTTGTAAAGCAGGGGCCCCTAAACTTGGCAACTTTAAGACTTGTGGACTTCAGTTCCCAGAATTCTCCAGCCAGCTATGCTTAAAGTTGCCAAGTCTTAAAGTTGCCAAGTTTGGATACCTGCTGTAAAGAATGAGGCAGGATAACTCAGAGTAGAACAGAAAGCAAAACAGAAGCAATTGTTAAGGCAACTGGGGAGGAATTCTCTTATTTCCCAACTGAAATATCTTAACCGAAAACAATTACAGAAGTTGGGCATTATCATATTTTGGCGTATTGGAATAAGTAGGTTTCACTTTTAATGTGACTAATGCACTTCTTTAGCTAATTTTATGCTTATGGCATTGACTTCCAGGATACCATCATGAAAATCATATTCTTAAGTGCTACAGGAGTGCTAAGAATGCACCAATTCCGACAAAATGTTAACTTTAAAAGAAAAGGAAGGATCACTCAAATTTAAAGTGTAGGTTTAAAATATGTATACTGAGATACAATAGCATCTTTATATAGTTTGATGTAGTGTTTAAGGTATGAGGATAGAAACAGGGAGACTGTAAGTTCTAGCCTGTCTTAGCCATGAAAACCACTTGGGCTGGTCACTCTCAGTCAGCCCAATTCAGCTCAGAGGTTTGTTGTAGGAAAATAGGAAGAGGAAAATGTGTTTGATATGTTTGCTACCTTGAGTTGTTTATAACAAGTAATAAAGGTGGAATATAAATAAATAAACAAATCAAAAAATAAGTTATTATAACTTTTACAATTCCCAATCAAGTTTCTTTTTTAAAAAATCAATTCTTTTTTCACTATTATGTGGTTCTGAATTTCCCTAAGCAATTAAAATAAGGAGAAAAAAACCTTAATTTCCTTTGGATAAAAGCTCACTGAAGAATTAATGGATTCTGTACGGTATGTTTCTTTATTTATAAGTATTTTGTTATATGTTGAGTATTTGTTTGCCTCTCCTTGTAAGCAGAACACAAGGGAAGGCAAACACTCAACAGTCAATCCAGCTGTTATTTGTGTTGCTAAAACTGCATCAACAATTCCAGCTATTGCCATCTGACATCTTATCTCTTTTCTGGTACATCTATAGTCTTTCTTTTCATTTTTCTGTCATGGGGCATATTCACAAACATCTTATAGAGCTTGCACCCAAACCTTCATCTTGTAGATGAGTTATCTGTGCCTAGCTGGGGAATTCTGGAAATTGGTCCACTTATCTTAAAGTTTTTGAGGTTGACACTGGTTTAAAAGACATTTACCATTGGAATAGGAAACTTCTGTTGGAATAATGTAAATTACAGATGCTCTTCAGTCTAGTTCACACAAACCCTGTGCTAAGTTGCAGGATCCAATCTGGACCATCACCAAACCGAGAGGTTTAGTTTTCCGAGCTTTCGGACTCATGCTGGAGCCCATCTTCAGGGAACATCTCTCTGTGCTTTGGGCTATTTTGTGTGGGGTATTTATATAGTGTTGCAGGTGGATTTTCAGATGTTAATTGAGGTGTTGATGACTGGCTATTTACTCATTGGCTGTTGTTTCCTGCTGCCAAGCCCTCGCCTGCTAAGTACTTGATAAATCAGCACTTCTGTTGACTCTCAAAGGGCCCATTCCTCAGGCTTCTATCACTTCCCTGGCTGTTTTTGCGCCTGCTTGTCCAACAATCTTAGTAGCCGCAAAATCGAATGCATTGATTGAATACATTCAATTTTTCAGCTAAGATTGTTGGGAGAGCAGGGCTTTACAGAGAAATATCCAAATTCAAAATAAGGAGGAGTTTCCTGACTATGAAAACTATTATGCAGTAGAACAGCCTGCCCCCTGGAGTCATTACTAAGGGTTCTCAATCAAAGACTTGTCAACTTATTGTCTGGGATGATAAAGATAATTCTTTCCCTGGACAAGGAATCTGAACTAGAAGTCCCTTCTAAACTTCAACAATGTGAAATACTTTCTCCCCATTCACTTCCAAGAGGAGATTGGACTGCCACTTGTCAGAAATGGTATAGGTCTCCTGCTTAGGCGGGGGGGGGTGTGTGTGTTGGACTAGATGACCTACAAAGTCCCTTCCAACTCTGATTATCTGTTATCTGTTAACTTATTTCTGAACTGCTAGGCACACTTACCAGCTATCACTTTTATTTTCTGATACCTACTAGGCATTTGTGATGCCCAAATATATTAAAATAATGTTTTTTAAAATGTAGATGGGCAAGGAATCATCCAAGTACCAAAAGAGTTATCTGCAAGAGCATTGCTACCTGTAAGCATCATGTCACCTATGTAAAACAATCATTTACTGAATATACATGATTAAAGAAACATAGACAAATCCTATGATAGCTTTTTTGGTTTCTTTTTATGCTCTATTGGTAACCACTGGAAGCAATTGTCATCCGCTTTCAGGTACGCAATATTTCACTGAGTCTATTGTAGCTGACTTTTGTATACTTTTGTATACTGATTATGCAGCGTCACTTCAGTTATGCCCATCTGACTATAGCCAACAAAAATCTATTAATGAATATGAAACTACAATAAATGCAGCAGGTCAATAGTAGTATTTGGAGACAAGTAGTAGCTTTCCATTGCAGCCATTAAGTAAAATAATTAAATACCCTTCATTTGTTCTTACAGACCTAGATACGATGACAGAAACTTAGCATTGGATCAATATGTCTCTCTTTCTTTGCAATTTATGGAGCAGCCAGTGACCATTATCTGTGACAATCATCTGTTTCATTGATATTATTGCATTAAAACCATATTTATTTATTTTATTTATATTCTCAGCACTACAATACGAAAAAATTAAACCAGATAATAAAATTACAATAGAAGTTATAGATGGAAGGACTGTCAGAAAATTACATCTTTTTTCCCTTAGGCAATGCAGTATATCTGTTCGGGCTTTTTTTGTAAATATGAGTCCCTTTCCAATATTCCTTCGCTATGTGGAACTTGTTTTAGCTTGGTCTTTCCTATAGCTGTGGAAATCACAAGGGTTGGAAGCCATATGGTGGCTGTTTACCACAACATATGGCCTCTTTCTACAGTTGTTTCCTTTATCATAATAAAAGGAAAAATTCTGAAGTTACTTTTAAGGTTCCACATATAAAGAGAAGACTAATTACAGGTAGTCCTCGACTTAACAACAGTTTGTTTAGCGACTGTTTGAAGTTACATTTTAAAAAGTGACTTGTGACTGTTTTTCACGCAGTGGTTAGAATGCAGTACTGCAGACTACTTCTGCTGATTGCCAATTACCAGGAGTTTGGCAGTTTGAATCTCAGCAGGCTCAAGGTTGACTCATGTGATCAAAATTCAGATACTTGGCAACTGACTCATAGGTATGACGGTTGCAGTGTCCTGGGATAATGTGATCTCCTTTTGCCACCTTCTGACAAACAAAGTTCAATGGGAAAGCCAGATTCACTTAACTATTTATTTGTTTGTTTATTTATTTATTTATTAAATTTATATACCGCCCCATCTCCAAAGAGTTCGGGGCAGTCAATGGTGTTACTAACTTAACTGCAGTGATTCACTTAACAACTGTGGCAAGAAATGTTGTAAAATAGGGCAAAATTCACTTGGAGGGGGATCTAACATTTCCATCTTTGTACCCAAAGAATGAAAATTAGGATTGCAAGACCTGGTTTTAGCCAGAATAATATGTGTATATTTAAAGCCCGAGATTGTCTTGGGAAAGTAGCAAGTTTGTTAGAACAGATTTTGTCCCAGCCTTCTTCTGTTGCCATTTGTGCATCCTCTGAAGTCCTTCAAAGACTTTTGCTAACATTGGCCGTCTGAAAAATAAAAGGGGGAAAAAGCTGGGAAAGACACTACGGTAGTATCTCCATTTCCTGTCTCTCTCTCTCTCCTCCTGCAACTATTACATCACCAGAGATTATTTCAGATTTTTTTACACTTGAGAAATTTACTGAACTTATGTTTAAACTATAAATGAGCTTAGCAATTGTAATGGAACGCCCAAGTCTGTAAATTGGAGCACCGTGTAAGTTGTGGGAGTATCATCACTTGAGACCTTCAAGAAGAGATTGGACTGCCACTTGTCAGAAATGGTGTAGGGTCTCCTGCTTGTGTGTGGGGGGTTGGACTAGATGACCTACAAGGTCCCTTCCAACTCTGATTATCTGTTATCTGTTATCTGTTAAGTTGGAAGCATGATACTTAAAGGTTCATTTTTAAGCCAGTCTTTATTTAATTCATCAGATGCCATACTCTTACACAAATATATTTGCACATTATTTGTACACACACTTCACAAAGAAAAAGAATCATGTATGTATGTGTATACTGTATATGGGGTGGGGGGAGAAAGAGAGAGAGATGGAAACAGAAACAGACATTCTGTTTGTCATTATTTACTTTCACCTGAATAACAAACTCATCAAGAGAAGGGTGTTCCTTGTAGATGAAATATAAATTATTTGAGAACCAATTCCACCAATGAGAATGTTACCTGGCTGATACCACTCATGTGGAATGTGGATGGGATTGCTTATTAGACACATTCTGGTATCTAATTTGCATGCCAATGAAGGCAATATGAACAAAAATAACAATGGTCTGAACATCTGAATAGCAAAATGCCTGTTTCAATATAGTCTGTCTTATGCTTCTCTACCAAATGTAGCTGATAATGCCAACAGACTTTGGAAGGAACATTGTTTCCTTCATATTGATTTCTTTAGCTTTGCTATATGGTAGAAACATGATGGCTATAATACAACCTTTCTGTCTTATGCTTGCTTATTGATTAGACCTCTGAATGCTGATTATCCTTATTAAGATAATTGCTTCTTCCTCATTGGGATTTGTCTAGTATTATTGCTAGCAAATATTAGTAAGGTATTTTTTTCTTTGAAATTCTGTTCATCAGCTTTATACTACAAGCATTTATCCTAACTTTCCCAATAAAGTACACTCCAATACAACGCAAATAAATCTCAGAGGTGTCTTCTTGCAAATCAAGATGAAGAAGAAGATGGTGATAGCAATAATGATTATAATAATACTTGTTGATTGGAAAGAAAGAAAGAACGTCTGAACAATGGATGTAGCAGTACTGGAGGCAGCAGAATAGAAGAGACAGAACTGGAGAAGATAACAAAATACAAAGATTTGCAAATACAAATAGAATGACTGTGCTGTCCACCCATTGCAAAATCTTTATTTATTTAGCCATGTACACTTCAACATATACAAAGAAAGAAAGCAGAGCATTTATTTATTTATTTATTTATTTATTTATTTATTTATTTATTTATTTATTTATTTATTTA
>JAOYMU010000263.1:25198182-25210064 GCA_025802295.1 Psammodynastes pulverulentus | reverse complement strand
CTGGAAACAAGGAGAAACTTTCTGACAGTGAGAACAACCAACCAATGGAACGGCTTGCCCTCGGAAGTTGTGGGAGCGTCATCACTGGAGACCTTCAAGAAGAGATTGGACTGCCACTTGTCAGAAATGGTGTAGGGTCTCCTGCTTGTGTGTGTGTGGGGGGGGTTGGACTAGATGACCTACAAGGTCCCTTCCAACTCTGATTATCTCTTATCTGTTAAGTTTCCAGCTTTCTCTTCCAGAAAGTCTTTGGGTCTTTATTCCCAGGCCCTGCTTCCTGCTTTCAGGTAGCAGTTTCATAGTTTTTGCTGAAATTGCTAGTCTTCCATAAGCACCTCACCTGCTGTCCCTGTCTCCTCATCCTTCAGATACATAAGAGAGACAGGGCCTCCTAGAGGATGAAAAGGGAAAATGCAAAAAGAGAAGTGATTTGAAGAAGCAAGAGCCAGTTTGGTCTCATGGTTGAGATACCAAACTAGAAAGCAGAAGATGGTGAATTCAAATCCTGTCTTAGCAATGAAAGCCAGCTGGGTGGTCTTGGGTCAGTCATTCTCTCAGCCTAACTCACCTCCCAGGGTTTTTTACTTATTTACACACACACACACACACACACACACACACACACACACACACACGAATTCTGGGAGTTGAAGTTCACATGTGATAAAGGGGCCGCCCCGATCTAGACTGTTCTAGCTTTAAAAATTCCCAGTTATTAATCAGAGGCTATGGAGAACTGTGTTATTCCCCGCTCTTTTACAAACTTGATCCCACAATTTCTGTCCTTTAAAAAAAAAAATTCCTATTCCAGCAAAGCAGAACTGAGGGCAATTTGAATTTGTATTCTGTGGCTACAGTATTGACAAATCACACCTCCTTCTTGTGAAGTTGGATTATATGCCTGAACCTATTTTGTGTCTGAAGTTGCAGCTTTTGCAGATTGTGGTTATTATAACAGTAATAATGTACAGTCTGAAGTACGATCTCCTCATGTCAACAGATTAAAGTACTTCATATACATAAAAAAGAATAAAGAAATAGTCTGCACTCACTTGTACTGAGAAGTGTCTTCAAATCAAGTTTGATTAAAATTCTGAATAATTTCTGAACACTTCCAAAGATAACATTAGACATCAAAATATATATAAGAAAATCATATGTTCTCCTAGCTACATTTGACACCTGCCCCAAAACTCTGCCTATATGACTTTGGATGAACCAAGTAACAGAAGATTTTTTTTTTTTTAAAAAGATCATATTTAGAGGAAAAAATTATGAGGGTTTCATGGTTGTGCAGAAACTAGAAAAGGAAAGGGAGGTGGGAGAAATTGAAATGAAGCGGGGAGTTGGATGAAGGATGAAAATTTGCAGCAAGACACTTTCTACAGTATTTTTCTTTGTGATCAGTGTAATCTTCAATAAGATATGACATTTTTTCTGAGGCATTTATGAGAAATTCTGATCAGCGTTACTAATTATTTAGTATTATTTAAATAAAATTATTTAAGCTTAACGTTCAATTCCATGTCAGTTACATACAAATATGCACAACTCTATTGCAGATTTTTAAACGTGCTTTGTTTTTGTTTTTTTTGCTTGTTTCAATTCTAATTTTTAGAGGTGTTTTTTCCCTTTCTTTCAAATTTTGTTCCAGGACATATTCTGTTCATTTGCTACTATTTATCTGTCTTGATCGTGTTGAATTCTATAACCATATTTTTGCTTTTCAAAAGTCTTATCTTGTGCCTTTTGAAAGACAACTTAACTTGGAAGGACCGTGTGGACTGAAATGGTGCTGGGTCTGCAGCCAGCTCAAATTTAGGCTGTGAAAGCATCAAGGAAAGTTATGGGCGCTGGCTAAAGCCTCTTCTATGTGAAGTGCAGATTTAACAAAAGAACCGGTGACCTCTGCTTCATGCGGTCCTGATGTCTCAATGGCTGCTGCCCTTGCAGCTCCCACGTTGGAACACTGCATTGCAGATAACTCTTGATAACTCTTCGAAAAGTTCATGACCGAAGCATAATTGAAGCACCTCCTTAATTTTGGTTAGTAAGTTCCTGATAAATATTGCATCCACGGTCTGAAATAGTTTCCTGCCTGTCCTTCATAACATCTCAAGGTGCTAAATTTGGTTTTTCAAGTTCAGTCAAACAATCATTGGTTCTATCAGGTTTCTTGTGGAGACAATTCATGCCATCCTATGTTTAATTTGGGGTCTGCTAAACAAGATTAGCTCTTCATTGACAACAGAAATGGACTGGGTTTTGTATATTGATTACATTTTTTTCCATTTCATTATAAATCCAATACTATATAGCATTCTCATTTATCCAACGTCTGTTTTATTCTAACATTTTTCTTTAATGTTTTGCTGAAAGATTTTTTCAGCCCATTTCAATACACAGCCAATGATAGCTAGTAAGTCACAAAAGCTAAATAACAGCATTCTTCATTAAAATAAAATTTGAAAACTAAGAAATCCGAACCATAGATTTTGTTCAGAGCTCTACCAAACATACAAATGATGAATAAATCAAAGAGAATTTCTCTATCAGTACATAAAAAAATATTCTGAAGTGAATTCAGATCTCCTTCAAAACCATCTCCAACTTCTATTTTGATCCAACATCAAAGAGAAGTTTATCTCATTTAACTGATAAAGTATCTCTTTTTGAATCTGTGCCATTTTGTGATTGTTCTGCCTGCGTTTCGAAACATAGTTTGCTGACTGATGAACATGGATGCAGAGAGTCGGTTTGGAGCAAATAGGCTGAATTCCTGTTTACAGTTTCTTACTTTTAATAGTTTTGCAATGGCAAAGAGCATGATTGAAATAATTTTTTTTCCACACAGCATCCATTTTGTTGAACTTTTTGAAGGTGGAATGTGAGGGTGTTGCAAGATAACGCCAAACTGCATTTGTGGTGCTTTGAAGAAAGAGCACAAACTATGTGGAATGTGTGGTTCTCACTGTAAGATAAGCTAGAATGTATTAATCAAATATTTTAATGATATGAAGGCAGTTAAGAAAACAGTAAAAAATTTTACTAATTGCTTTCTTAAATAAACAGATCTATCATTAGGTTGTCAGGAAGAGTGACACTGAGCAGAAACACCCTGCTAATCCCCAAAGATAAGTATTTAACGTAATTAGGCAGACAGTGTCTCCTTTGTTGTACCAGCATTAATCAGGAGGGAAAAGCTCAATTTTACAGAAAAGAGTTTCTCTCAATATGCCTTTGTGCTATTTTACTAGTTTTGTGGAGATAACATACTCAAAGTAAGGACAGTCATAGTTTGGTTGATAAGGTTCCTTGCTATTTGATATATACAACATGAATCCTTATTTTCAATATTCTTGTTTTTCTCGTATGGTTGGGGGAGATTCTGATAACTTTTAAAAAATAATTTGGTTATTTTATGGGATTCAAGAAAATGCATATTCGCTATTCACACTGAAGTGTGTGTGTGTGTGTGTGTGTGTGTGTAAAATCATTTTGATTAGTGGGTCACTTTCTTTTTTAAAATGATTGTGAGGGAAACCCAAATTAAAATTCAGCTATAGAGAAAGAAACTTTTTTCTGCAAACTTGTATTTGTTTGTTTGTTTATTGATTGCCCATCTTACCATAAGGCAACTCTGGGCAGCTTACAGTTATAAAAATATATCTACGTTAAAACATAAAATTAAAACCAAAGATTAAACTCTAAGAACATGTGGGGGAGGGCAGGGGTAGAATATATAATTCTACTCTGATGAGCGATATTATATTAATTGTATCCAGAGAATTATTCTCAAAGAAGAGAGGTTGTTTTGACTAGCTTCATTTTCCTCAGAACTCCTTAAAAAGTGTTCAAAGAGAGAAGTTAGAAATTTCATTCCTGATCTAAGCACTAAGTTTAAAACCTGGACAAGTAGATTTAGGAATGGCTCTTTTTTCATTCGAAAATGGTGTGAAGAGAAGGTTCTTTCCTTCCTGATGTCCCATTCCAGTGCAACGGCCCCAGCAGATTCATTTCCTAAAGAAAACATGGAATTAAAACACAAGATTAAAAAACATAATTAATGTCTAGTTTGACATCTCCCTGTTTCTCAAAGGCTTTGATGGAAAGCTGCAAATTAAAAGATCAGTAGAATTCATAAAGTAATAGGTACATGTGAGGTTGGTTTATTTGTTGGGCAGTTTGGAGTATAGAGGTGAAAAATCAAACGCTTCCCTATAGTAAGGTTTTCAGTGCAAATGCTAACTAAACTAACCTTTGGTTTTAGCTGACAGAACTTTTTCTGAGATTCTTTACACTTCAGTCAATTTTAAGAGGGCGCATTGAATTCTTGCTCTCCTGTACAAAGGATTTTGATAACCTTCCAAATTTTGCTGTAAAGTCATTGCAGTTTACAATTGCACTTTTAAGCTTTTGTAAAGGCAGCAAAAGCATACATGTAGAAGAACCTGGATTATAGTTGTTAGAATTTACATAGTTCTTTTTGTTTCTTTGTCTCTCTTTTTTTACACCATGACAAATGTATTGAAGTTTTTAATCTCATCTTTAAACAATTCTGTGAATTAGTCAGAGTCAATGATTGGGGTGGTATGCAAGCACTGTGATATATAAATAAATGGATACGGGAAATACCACCAATAATTTGGAACAATATTCATCTCTTTGCCCACATCCCTCTATAAACTTTAAGGACACCATGTTGGAACACCCCCTTCAGGTTGGTTTCCATGGGGGAATCAAGAAAAACTATCATTTATACAGTATAATTATCTAGGAGATAGGATGATTCATCAATGAATGTCTATGGCAGGGTGTGTGGAAAACATTATTATAATAAGGTCAGTAAATGATCAGGATAGGTGAGGTACATAAGAATTGAGAGTTTGTTTCTTTAGCAAACTTTATTGGTTACATGACTGGGGGGACATAAAACTAACAACAATGAAAACAATTTTATAACCTTTTTGTTGGAGTTGTTAAAAAAATAGTGTGGTCTTTAGGCGAATTTGGCTTCCCCATTAACTTTGCTTGTTGGAAGACAGCTGGGAAGGTTGCAAATGGCAATCACATGTCACCAGAATGTGCAACCATTGTGTAAATACGTGACAGTTGCAAAGCCCCCAAATTTTGATCACAGAGCCATGAGGATATTGTATGAAAGTTTTCTTAAGTATGAAAACTGGTCTTATGTCAGGATTTTTTGGTCCCATTTTAATTTTAAATGGTCACTAAACAAATGGTTGTAAGTCAAGGACTACCTGTATATTTATGGTTTTTCATCTCTTTGACAATAAACTTTTTTCTATGTTTTTCTCTGTTAAATTCTTACTTTTTGTATTTTGTTGCCTCTGAAAAGTCCAGTTCACCATATAGTATTTGAATATATTATATGTTATTTATCATAACTACATCATTACTTTTCTTTTTACTTAAAAGTTATCTTGTTTATTAAGCTTTATGGTGGTCATAGTCTTTCCTATATACTACGTATGTCTTTCAAACTAAAAAAAATCTTTAATATATCAGGCACAACTTTCCCTGACTTCATAGACACATCCATGTTGTTTTTTCGGCAGCAGTATGGAAATGGTTTGCCTTTATTTTCTTTTGGGGATATTATTTGAACCCCTCAGTTTAGTCTGCCATCTTGGTACTAGTAGTCCTCTCCCTAAGGAGCTTTTGAACCAGGTATTGTCATCTGCCGCGATATTTTTGTAAGACATGCACTTAAAACATCCTTTTAAGTCTATAGTTTTAAGTATTCTGGATATTGTAGAATTTTTTTAATATACATTTTCACGAACATTAACATTGTCGTACAACCGAGTTTGTCTTTTATTTTTAAAGGTCGGGGTTCTTTTTTCAAAGTCTGCCAGCATTCCAACCTATACTATTACAATTTCAAAAACTCCACAGATAATACACTTGATAGTTGAGGAAGGCAATTCCAACGATCCATTAAGAAGAAATTCACTGGATGGGCGGATATTTCAAAAAAGCAGAGCAGGCAGTATAGCATCAGGAGGAAAAGGCATACCCAATACCATTCAAAAGCATGAAATAATTTGGACATGATTGCTTAGTTGAATGCATTCGCAGGAAGAATGGACAGGTGGGAAAGCAGCCAGAGGAAGTGATGGTTTTCATCTAGATGCTGTTTACCAGTTGGACTTCCTCCACACAGAAGATAGTCTGAGAGGATAAAAATCTTCTCAGACATACTTTTTGCTCTTAAAGAATCCAACAGCACAGGACTGTGGTTCCAGTAAACATAAGGACATAACTCTATCATAGGAATGCTGCACTGTGATGACTATAGAAATCTGGGCCCATATGTCTAATTTAAACACATTGATTTATGATGCATTAAAGTAGATCCATAGTAAAAGTCTTAATTAAATCATCTTAATATAGTCACTCAATCTGATGCAGTTGGAGAAAAAAATGTCCTCTTGGTGATTCTTGGGATGAGAGAGATTCCGTTTGTTGATTCTCTTATACAGTGACCTTCCTTTTCTTTCTCTTTTTTTTTCTGAGTTCCTAAGCCAACTTTGTTCTGGTAAAATTTATTTTGAACCCAGTTTTGTTTACAGCTTCATATTTTTTCAGGAGATGTATTTCTGTGGGTGTCTTCTTAAGGTGGTAAAAGTTATTTTCCTGGAAAGTTATTAGTCTCTTAAAATGTGAGAGTATTTGTCCATACAAATACACTTATGTAAAGGCACAAATGCATGCATACATAGATACTCACAGATACTGTGCAATTCTTTTAAAATAGGTGTCTTGGAACACGCAGGAGGACATTCAAAGCACCTCTTCTGGAATCGTTAAGCAGCTGCTTGTGCATCTGTTCTGGAGGCTGCTTCTTGGTCTTTTGGCCTTAATGGGCACCCATAGCCACTTCATTGCGCTTTTTCCTCATAAATGCTGAGACACCCAGGACCTGGTTCCCAGATAGCCAAGTGCAAGCGCTTCCAGAAAAAGACTTAGCTGTTTAATTATTCAATAGGTGATTCGTGCCTATTCCTACACATCCTCTATGAGGTTTTTCAAAGAATTGCACAGTCCTAACTCAACACGTGCGGGCATAACACACACTTGCTCAGATGATCAATCCTTTTGCAATTCATCAGTTTTCATAATGTGTGGCGATAACAACTGTAAGTTTATCATTGATCAATGACTTGCAAAAGTTTCATCTTTTGGTAGCTTTATGAATGATTTATTTTTTTGCCTGACTTATCTGTGTTTTGACTTTCACAGCAAAAAAACAGCTTTTGAAGTATTCACAATAAGTCATCTGAAGAATATGAACCCTTAAATCAGAGGTGTCAAACTCATTTTTACCAAGGGCCACATCAGCGTAATGGTTGCCCTCAAAGGGCCACATGTAATTGTAAGACAGTATAAATGCAACCAAATTCCTAAATGTTTTGCTTTATTTATTTAAAGACAATTGGAACTTTGCAGCTCTTGTGGGTCACATAAAATGATGTGGCGGGCCACATTTGGCCCCCCGGGCCTTGAGTTTGACAGCTGTGCCTTAAATCATTATGCGAGACAGGAATGTTCACCTTCTATAGCTTAAAGGGCCCACCCAGGCTTTGCACAGCATGTCAAAAATGGCACAGGGGTGGGGAAGATAAGGATCTGTTTGAAAGATGAACATCTGAAATGTTTGGCCCCTCCCACTCTGGATGTTGCAAATGGAATGATGTTGGGTTCCTATTTTTATATTCCTGGCATAGGGCTTTAAGGCATTAAAACTGAGCAGACCTTGATAATAGCAATAGCAATAGCACTTAGACTTATATGCCGCTTCACAGAGCTTTACAGCCCTCTCTAAATGGTTTACAGAGTCAGCATAATGGCAACAGAAAGCTAGTATTGCGTAATTTAGTGTTAATTACAGGAAGTGTGTGAGCTGTAAGTATAGGAACAGTAAGTTTTCAATTAATGAAAATAATTTGATGATGTGTGGTGAGGCCTGGCACGAAGAAATAAATGGATGTCCTTTAAATGCTATGGACTGACGTCCCATCGCCACAGCCAGCATACCCAATGACAAGGGTCTCCCCAAAACCTTGGCACTGTAGAAGGAGACAATAAGAATGCTGAGGTTTCTTGCAAAGCTGTTTTGATGACTTCAATATTCAGCTGCTAATACCCACTTTTACTTTTTCCCCCAAAAAGTTTTATTTTAGTTTTATTGCTCTTCTAAAAATTTATAACTCATATGTATCAATAAAGGAGACTATTTGTAGCTCAGAGTTACAATGAGTGGTCTCTAGTGCTGTCTGAGCAACAGCACGGGTGATGTTACCTAGTTTGGTTAATGACATGTCTGCAAGACAAAAAAACAAGCTCAGACAGCACCAAGAACTCAACTGAATTCATTTGTAATTGACAAGTTTAAATTATTTAACTTTATATAGAGACTTAAAATACTTAAGTTTCTTTTCCTGAGTCTTCGTTTATATTAGAGCCAGCGCTTTGATAGTTGTTAACTGGTGGGAAAACATAGGCATAATAGATGAGAAATTTGTCAGTACATCAACAATGATGCAATAGAGTGTGAAACTGGATTTATGTTGCATTATTTTTATAATGTTTACATGGCAGATAATGGTGATAAAGATATTTTATCAACTTAAGAATGAAGGCAGGAATGTATAATAACAGCCCTCCATTCCAACTTGGTGTTGCACATGTATTTGAAAGAATTGTAACTATGCTACACAAATAGAAGGCATTAAAATTCTGATAACTGAGAAATTTTGCCAAAATAATCATTAAAACAACTTTATTTTGGCAAGCGTGTTTCCTTTTTTATTGTCCTTAGTTCCTTTCCCTTTAGTACAAGCAGGTAAAAATTCTTGTGCCTTTAGTCATCTTCTCACTTTTCCATTTCAATCTCTCACAAAAAATTATTCCAGATTATATCCTACACCATGGAGCACCTGTGAGGGGAAGCTTTCATCTGCCAGTTCCACTAGCAACAGCAAAACAACAGGAAATGTATGATCCCTGTATGATTAAGATAGCATCATTATTATGATAGGCTAGGCTACAATTCTGTTTTATAATGAACATTTTATTTCTGTTGAAAAGCATGTTAGACAGTAATGGTCATAAACATCTGTGTATCTGTATAAATTCAGTTACTATTAGTACTATTAGTAACTATTAGCTACTATTACTTCTAATCAAATGATGAGCATGGAACTATGTTGTAACAATTCAGAAATTCAGATAAAAGTGTCTTTACTGCCCACTATCCAATGTTGGGAAAATAATTATTAATTTGTTGTACAAGATTCAGTATCAAAAATGATTCATGCTTGTTGGAAACTTTGGGAGTCAAATTTAAGTAAACAACACAATATAAGCAACCCTTACAAAGATCTCCGTTAATGCAGAGTTACGATTTAAGATTTTACAACACTGTTATGTAAATCCAATACAAATCTCATATCTAATTATCTTGCAAAATGCTGTAATAAAAAAGGTACAAAAGGGGAAAGTAACAAGTAATCTAATTAATTCAAAGTAACTGACAGAACAACACTCATTGTTACTAAATTACCTTACATCTTTAGCCTTCAGTACCTCTGTTTGGAATTATAGTTTATAAATTTCTGAGACATAGGTTCCTGATCCAAACCAGTCTCATCATCCATAATTTTTTTCATATCAACGAAGAAAGCATAATTGTATTTGGCTAGATTGCAGTACATAGTCATCCTCATAATCCCATTCTATAAAGGCTGCTAATGCATTTAGTCACATCTAGTCATACCTCACTTAAGGCCTTGCTCATCCCAAAGAGAGGGTAAGGTTTGAGGATATGCCTCCATCTGATCTGCATGCCTTTTTTTTTTGTTGTCGGGCCTAAAAGGGGCTTCTCTCAAGCTGTTCAGATCTATAGCTTAGGTAGAACAATATTCTACTACGTGGCATATTACTTTCATCACATAGTCCTTTCATATACTATCAGAATCCTTTATACTGTATGTTAGTGGAACTTGTACTTTTCAGCCTCTTGAAATTACTCATTTCTGAAATGAGTCTGATTTTCCAGTGAATATTCAAAAGTTTTATTTCCATTTGCAAGTTTTGTGTGCAGTGTTTGTCCTAGATAGATAAATGTTTAAGTGAGGGTGGACTATGAAACTAAACCAGATGCGGATTTAAATTAACAGGATGAATAAATGAAAGAGACCATACTAAGAAATATCAGCAACCTTAACAAAACAAGGGATACTAAAATAGCCTCCTGAGTTTTGTGTTTTTCTAATTATAAATGTAGCCATTTCTTACAAAAGACATTATCAAATGTCTGGAATAACTTTAGAAGAATAACATTTATTTTAGATTATTCTTAAAGCTTTCTTTCTTGCATGCAGGTTCTCATCTGTATTTTACTAAGCCCTTTGATTTCACCTTCAAACAGAATATTATTATAAGACACCAAAACGATGCATTAGGCTTCTCGTTTTGTACCTATTAACTTGTGCAATACCAAAAAAAAGACAAACTAGGCGATGACAAATCCTCTTGCTGTCAAGGAAACTTCATGGATGTGTCCATGTATTGCTCGGATGTTGAGTCCAGCTTGAAGAAGATTTTAACATTTCTATGTGTTTGCTTGAAAGTCAGCCATTTATGCTAAATGCCCTTTCGAAAGGTTAAATTGGTTATGGCTAACAACAGTAAACAGGCAATAAATGATAATTTAGCATTTGATACTCTGTGTGCATTTCCTTATTACTTCACATACATTATCTTAGCAATTCTTATAAAATTCTATGAGATAAAGTTGTATGAGGTTAGGGATCTCCAAGCTTATAATCAAGCAATGGCAAACTGTTTTCTCAGAAGCAGAACTCGGTGTATAAAGTTATGTTTCTGCCCTGGTAAATCTGCATAAGATAGCAGTTTGAGGGCTACTCATCACCAACAGATCATTATTTACACTATAAAGTGTAATTCTTGTACTTCTGTAATTCAACTTTTAACTTTCAGTTTAATTATATCGAGTTCAATTGAACTAATATTGTTATTTATGATCATATTAAGACTGCCGTGTTAAGAACATTTATTTCTAAGATTACACCTTCTTGAACACAGTGGACCTCATATGAAAGTAAAATTTCTGACATTAAAGTGAATTCATAAGCATGTCTATTTAGAAATAAAGCATTGTTCAGTTCAGTGAGTTTTAAATGGCTTAACTCCATTAAAATGACTTTATAATGAATATCAGCAGAACTTCATGGGGAGGTTGACAATAGTTTGAATCTACCTGATGTTTGTGTGGCATAGAGCCCAGGTACTTGAGAGATGTCTGTCTTCTACAGTATCTGCCTGTCCTATATGATCAAAGAGATTTGCCTTGCTTTGGGTCCTGACAGTTAAGCGATGTCATCTATATGGGCCCAAAACTTGCCCTTCCTTGTGACTGTGACTGTCCTTTGGAATGGCGTCTCCACAAATGTTTGTTTAAAGTATCTGCTTTAAAATAAGTCCTAAAAATACCCTCACGCCAATCTAGATGGTAGATCTTTCTTGATTGAGTGTGAAGAGGTAGATTGGTTCTCTCCCCCCCCCTCCCCAATTCTTCCTTTGGAATGATTGAGCCAGAGTGTGTGATTTTCTCTATTGTTACATTTGCAAAGCCACCCAGAATTATTTTTGGAGTTGGAAAGTCTAGAAATTGGAGATGCATAGGTAGATAGATGGTAGGTAGGTAGGAAGATAGATATATGGATGGAATGGATGGATGGATGGATGGATGAATAGAGATAGATAGATAGATAGATGATAGATAGATAGATAGATAGATAGATAGATAGATAGATAGATAGATAGATAGATAG
>JAOYMU010000263.1:25125879-25138579 GCA_025802295.1 Psammodynastes pulverulentus | reverse complement strand
TAATGATAGTCACGTCTGGGTCTGTCTGGTTGCTCCTAGCAACCAGACATGATGTAACACCAGGATGAACTTGAACTTGGGGACTTGAAAAGGGAACAATAGACCAGAGCAATCAATAAAGCCTATTTCAGTGAAGGATTACAGAGCTGCTCTGGGGTAACCTTGTCTGCAAGGCACACACTGAATAGTAAGATGGGCAAAGAAAGTTTTACCCTCTTTTTCTTTTTTTTTTAAAGGAGGGCAGAAGCACTGCAGAGCACTTTTTAAAAAAAAAAGTTTTGCAGTGAGTAGCCGAAGAGAAAAAATGTGGCATGGAAAAGGGCACCTCCTGCTGTCCGAAATGCGGATTGTGTGTCACTAAAAAAAAAAAAGAGTGGCTGTGTATACAGGCTGCCTTCAGCAATAGTGTAAATTAAGTTTAAGTCTTTTACCGCATGTTCCTAAGTGATCCCAGGCATATTGATGTCCAGATTCAGAATCAAATCACTGTACTACTTTTCAGCAACTAAGTACTCAGACCAAATTTAAGTAGACCTATCAATTATTTAAAGCTTCTAAAGTAAACATTATATTAGATCCATAATCAAGCCGGATGGCAGAGTTTAGCCTCTTGATAGGAAAGTTTGGAGTATAGTTTGCCTAACAGTTAGAAAGTTGTCCAACTTTTTGCATCTTGATTTTAAAATGGAGCATTGATTAAAAAAAATCTCTGTTCTTCTGCATAAGGGAGTTCTTACAGGTGCCACAGACATAACCATGGAAACATTTAAGTATTGAAACAAATCTTTGGTTCCTTTAGGAAGGACCCTTATTTGAAGATGAAGGTAATTTAAATTAAAATATATTTAGTACCAAAATATTTAAGTGTAATAGTTTCCTGATGGCAACAGCATAAACCACAATTCACACAGAGCATATTTATGAAACTAGACACTGATTTACTCTGTTTTACTGAGTGAATTAATTTTCTCAAAATGTGTTCGCACTAATCTGGCGGGTAACATCTGCATCAAAATAATGAATACAGATTCCTTAATCATCCAAGGAAATTTTTATGTAAAAAGTTCCAAAACAAATAGATTTCTGTTCAATCTCAGCCAATTTTAATCTGATTTATGAGGAACACTGCAAAATAATAGCAGATGTAAATATATTAACTTTGTAAATGTCCAGAGAATTAGGTAGAAAAGTTAAAAAATACACACATTGACAAAATTTCTCTTTTACAGTTAAATATTTTAAATAAAACAATACTTGTTCAACATATCTTCGTGACTTTCTGCCAGCGTTTAAATCATGTAATCTTTAAGCCAGACGTCTTTTCCCATTTTTTGTCGTGTACAATTCAAATATATGTACTTGCTTATTAGGTGGACTCAGTAACAATTGAAAATCAGCTTTCATCTCTAGAAAGTATTGTCTCCTTCATAGGAAGCATGAGTTTTATATGATTAATAATACATCAGTATAAATTATTGTTGCTCTTAAAATGAAGTGGTACAAGTACAGTGTGTTTTGTCTTTGTGATGTGTCATTGTACAGAAGTTCAAGAAATGTAAAATGGGCATTAGGTGAAAAAAAGCCGAGTTAAAGGGCAGAGAAATCTATGTACAGTTGATGATCTTAGACTATAATTCAGTTCAGTCTTACCCACTGGAGTAGAATCTTATAAAATCCTATGTCAGCTATTTGGGACTTAATGTGGTGAAAAAGACAATTGAAAACTGTAATCATCCAGATCTCTGTTCCAGCAATAAGCCTTCCCCCTTTTCTCCTCCATTTACAACTCCAAATCTGCTTTAAAAAAATAAGGAATCTGTTTCAGTGTTGGATGCCAGTCTAGTACCATAGATCCAGTTGGATGCCATCGGTTACAAATGCTTTCAATGAAATGTAGGGAACATGGTTTTTCGGCAAGCCATTTCCATATAGAGATGCTATCATTGTGTGGACTTGCAACATTAGACTGGCTAACAACACCAGTGCCAACTTTTAAATACGCATGTTACTTAATAGTTTTATATGTTACATCGCTTTTCTCCACAAGTGAGCTGTTTTCTCAATCTTGGTCAGAAATAAAAGAATATTTCTGGGAATGTCCCACTTCTAGAATGCTCTCTGAAGAAAATGTCCTTTGGTTTTTATTCATTTTTTCCGTCATTCTCAAGGACATATCTTCACCAAGACTTCGAAGAAATTCAGTATCAGCTCTGGATTTGTATGTCAGCTAATGTTTGAAGCTGATTCAGTTTATTCCTGATTATATGCCAGTTTATTTGAAACCAGAGCTAAGCTGTTCCCTCCGCCCCTTTTTGAATCCATGAAGCTCTGCAGAAGTTAACAGTGGTTTATTTTTCCATTGGTAAGAAATCTTTTTTTCATCATGCTTTCTAGCTCCTGGATTCAAGACAAAATCACTCTCTTTCACATCCTGTTCCTATTTGGAACCATATTTACACTGTTTACAAATTTTACGGTGCCCTTCTTCACTTTGTTTACTGCAACAGCAGGCAGTTATGGTTATTGCTATTGGGAAAAGCATTTATTTGCACATTTGCTGGCATGTTACCCTTGTCATTATTGTAGCCAACAAGAGACTTTTAAATGCAACAGAGTTCTAGCTATTGGTAAGCCACCATTCATCACCTATTTTTTCCTATTCTGAAACATATACTTCAATGAATGTGAAACTATCCCAGATCAGCTGGTTCCAAAGTGATGGGAAATCTCAACATTACAAAATCCCTCTCAAAATTTTCCATAGCCTTGTTATTTTGAAATTTATAATCTCATAATTCAAGACGAGATCATTAGATTCTCATTCACGAATTAACATTATCAGCATCAGTACATACCTGAAATAAACCTGTATGTCTTATAATGAAGCTATTGAGACTAAGGCCTATTCTGAACTTGTTAAAAGTTGTATTTTATATTATGGCATAATTCTTTTTGTTTACTGTAATAGAACAATTGATTTTATCTGACCTTAGTGCAGCTCAACAACAATTGTTTCTTAATTTAGGACTTGTCCCCCAAGTTAAGATGCTTTACACAATTCTGCCCCTTCTGTTTCATAGACTTTCCATGCAAAAGTTACATGTGTAAACCAGATCATTAAAATAGAAACCTTTATTGCAAAAGAGTTTCTTTTTTCTACAACATTTCATTTATTTATTTTGTATTTATTTATTAAATTTCTGTGCCGCCATCTCCCTAAAGGTGACTCTGGGATGGCTATAGATTAGAATAGCCATTAGCCAAGGCAGAGTGGCTGTGCCTTCACATGGTTATAACTGGATATTAGTCTTGAACTGTTTTAGCAATCAATGTTTATTATAATTATACAAAAATTAATGCAATGCTATATTTAAATAATATTTTGGTCAAAATATATCCTAAATAAATGTGAACTCTGATTACCCTTGCAAGAGCATATAGCGGTGTTTTAGACTCTGATAAAAAATGTCACGAAAGTATATTTAGGAAGAATTATTAGTCAATTATATCAACCACAATTACCAACTTTATGATGATATTAATTAGCAATTTAACAGATTTCTAACAATGGGAAACCACTGCAAAAACTAAGTGTTCTTGTGCTGTTCCTTTATCCTCTTCCCCTTAAGGCCCTTTATCTCTTCTTTTAGCCTTATTTAATGAGTTGTGGGCGTGCAGTTACTTAGTACCCCCCTGTGCTGTCATATTACATAAATTCATATTGGTATGTCCATTCAATATTGTTCATTTTCCAATTTTCTGTGAATTACACAGAGAATAAGGGTGCACTGTTTTAATCTGACTTGATCTCTCTCACATTCTAGTACCGAAACAGTGAAATTAATGATTCCCGAGTTTCTATTTTTGCAGACTTCAGTGAATTTATGTTAGAATTTTCTCTCAGACCAATAATTCTGCTTCCCTTTGTCTTCTTTGCAGTCCTGGTACCTGGGATAAAACTCACAGCTTCCCACCATCCAGCAGACAGACCACCTGACCCCCGTCCCAACTCTGTAACATGGAAGCAACCACAAAACAGTGTTGTTACTTCACGTCCATGGAAGGGGAGCAGACAGAGATTGACAGCAAACAACTGCTCTTACTCGGAGACAGCAAACATTATGATTGAGCATCAAAGGCCGTAATATTGTGGGGGGGAGGAGGGAGTTTGAGGGTTGGGGTTTTGGTTTGGTTTGAGTTTTTTTAAAAAAAGATCACCTTAGTGACCGACGTAATTTCTCATATGGTGCTGGAAATGTTTGAGCTTCATATTTTTGAAGTGTTTCAAGTGGTAGTATAAGAATTAGGGACATTGGGTAGCAGAGCGAGCCTGCTGGCTACTTACTGACTTGCTATTGTAACCCTTTCCATACAGCACCTAACTGTTTTACAGTATTTTTTACTGATTAATTTCCCATACGAGTGTGAGACTTACTGAGAGATCCGAAGAGCTACACATAAATAACTTTATAGTAGCTGAGTTCTTCAGTATGGAGCTTACAAGACAGTCGTGGGGCATGTTTTTTTCTGTAACATATCAGGATTTTTTTTTTAATTTTGCAATCAGCAATTCAATATATGACACGAATCATAAGATGGTTATTGACAGGTTGGTTTTCCACACAAGTGGCAAAGAAATATAAACCATCAACCTACTACAGGTCAAACAAAAAAAGAAGAAAAAATTAAATGCTGCACTTAACATGAAACATTTTTGACAATTTTCAACAATGACATAAAATTCATATGGAAATGGGGAAGTTGGTCTGTTTTGATAGAAACTGACAGGAATCAATCAAAACAATCGAATTTTGAATTGAGAAAAGTGCAATTTCATTGGATAGCTAAATATCTTTGTAAGATAGAGATTGTTGAAAATTCTATTTTTGTTTTCCAAGTCCTTCCACCCCAGGACTCTAAATTATTGGGGTAAAAAACAGCCTTGCAAGAAAAAAAAGGGGGGGGGGCTATTTTTGCTTTTTATGTTTTTTATTGTTAAGCTTGTATCCCTTTAAAAACTGAAGGAAATTTAAAACGTTCACACCACAAAAAATTAATGGTGCTTTTACCACAATATGTTATCTTCATTAAATGCTAATTATTTTCTGTTATCAAAGCACATAATTAAAATTAAATCATAATATCTGTTCATTATATAAGCTAAAAGTCAATTATAATAGAGTATGACAATTCTGACAAATCATACGTGTTTCCGGCAATATAGGGTATATCACTTCTTAAAATATCGCGGCCACAATTCAATGCAGAGGAAGGCATGCTTAAAAAGTAGCTTTAAGCATTTTGTAGCCTGCATTGGATTGCGGTCCTTAATATAATAAGAGAGATAGCTGTCCAGAAAGTAAAATGCCTCTTGTGTCCCTGAACTGGCTGTTTCTTTTCTTTTCTTTCTGGACTGCAAAGGCATCAGTAGAAAAGCAAAATATGGATTTATATTTTATGCCAGTTCAAAGTGAGGGCACTTGCTTTAAAAAAAAAAGAAGAAGTTTGGACCCCAAATGTCCTGTATCTTATGTAAAAAAAAAACGGAAAAAAAAACAGCAAAAATCAGCAAAAAAATGCAAGTGATTTTTTTTTCTATCAGACAGCGGAGCACCCCTTTGCTTTCCATGCAACTTTAAGAAGGTTTCCTATATTATACATATATATACGTTCTGGTTGGCAAATCTAGCTAATCAGAGAAAGTCTCTGCATGTTCTAGTGTTAGTAACTAATTTTTATATAGTTAATGTAGGGTAAAGTAGAGTGCATTAAGACACAATATTGTAATCCCTAATCCAGGCACTTGCCTTTAAACTATGTTTGTTCGGCCCTTCAGAAGGGTTTCTACTACTGTCCTATACAATCAAGTAAACTGAATTTCTTGGGAAGACACTTTGCTCCTCATCTTTTCCCTAAAACTATTTTTGTTTTGTTTTGTTTTGTTTTCTTGATTTGCACGAAACAAAATAATAATAATAAGAATAATAATAAGAATAATAATAATTCCATATCAATGTGCCTTGCCCTGGATAGCGATTATTTGTGGAATTGTTGCACATGTTCCTCTATTGAAAGGGTTATTTTTCCCCCCCCCTCTAGTCAAGCATTTGGAGACACTTTTTTGTAAATGTGACTTTTATGTCCGCCATTGTCAGTTTCAGCATCTTAGAATACAGTAGAATGTTAGTTGTTTCACAGATAGGGGTAGTGTTTTCTTGTCCTGTACGGTCAGTGGCAGTGCTATTCTGATATCTGTAGATGCTAGAGTATATCAGTATTTTTGATGTGGCTGCATTTTACATTTTCTTTGGAGTCTTCCTTTTGTTCGTTTTGATTTTGATTTTATTTTTTCCCAGATATATGAAAATATGCAATACCTGCTTATATCACGTAGAAGAAAAGCTTAGCAATTCTTAATTTTTCTTTTGAGTCTTTTGATTATTATTATTATTATTTTTTTAATTTGACCAAAGTCGGTGCTGCACTTGAAGCAGCGTGTTTTAGGTGTTTGTCTTTGTACTTTTTTTGTGTGTGATTTTTGAATGCACACGCCGGAAGGGCTCTTCTTAGAGAAGCAGTCAAACTGTGAAGCACTAAGCTGGACCCTGCTTCAAGCAGTTTTCATTTTTTTCAATTCTTCCTTTCACAAGCAAGCCTTAAAAAAAAAAAAGACACCTCCCGTTTTCTTCAAATCCCACACCCATTTTTATTAGCAGATTGCAATCAAACCACATTCAATAAAAAAAAGTATGAAATGCCCATTTTTATATGCACGTTTTTAAACTTCCAAGTTCTGAAAAAAATTGTTTACTGGTTATTCTCTATTTAAGGAAAAAAAATGTTTTGGATTTTCATATATGTCAAATAAGTGGTTGAGTAGTCATTTGCTCTGTTGTATTGTGTGATTGTTAGTATTATGGTATCACATCCACTAGCCAGCATCTTTTGCCTTCCCTATAGCACTTAGCAGGGCATTACCTTATTAAGACATATGTGCACTAAAAATAAAAAAATTAGCAGCTTTCAGTGCTTCACAGTGAAGGGGAAAAAAAAGCCTAGACAAACATTTTGTCAGAACCTTGCTTTAAGCCAAGGTATTACCAGTAAATTGGTTGTATATACAACAAAATTGCACCCTTTTTTTAAAAAAAAAAGAAACAAAGCAAACTGAGCAATAGTTTGGGCAGTTAGTTGTTTTTAGTAAGCATGTGATAGTCATGGCCAGAAAGAGAGAGAATCAAAGCTGCCCACTCAGAAGCTATGTAATGTGTATGTTGTATAGTTTTATTGATTACACTGATTTATTCTACCCTATTTTATAATGCAGGACTTTTGTAATGTTTAAATAAGGAAAATTTCTGTCAAATTAGCTTAGTGAAATTCTGATTGTTCGTTATAAAGGCAGCATTCATAGAATTGCTTTTTTTTTCCTTTGGGAACTGGATTTAAGTTAAAAACTTTCCTGTTTCCTTTTTTGTATGTATTTAAATACAGGTTTTTTTTCCTTCTCTCAATAGTATAGCATATTCCTATGCTTGAGAAGTATAGGCTACTGAAAAACCATTGTAAATGGACATTACAGATATGCTGTATTTTTGAAGGTGTTTTATCATATTAAGTTTGAAGGTGGTAACGTTAGGGAATTCTGATTGGACTCACATGAAACAAATTGTTTTTAAAGGCTTTAAACATTAGGTATGTGATCAAGGGATGTTTACCAACAGAAGCTGTAAAGTATTAAAGACACTAAATTAACATTTGTTTCATCTTATTGTCATGCAATAACAGCAGTTTGAATCTGTTCAGGTGTGGAGAACAGAGTTTTATTCCTCAAAGCAGAGTGGAGAATGTAGATCTGAAGGGAGACAACTGCATGGGGTGTGCAGCCCTTAATAGAAAAATAATCCTGGATCACACGCTGCAGAATCAGATTAACATATCCGTTGCCCAATTTCAAAACTGCTTTTTATTCTTTGCACAAACAGCTTTTCTGCCCAAGTCATTCTTTCAAAATGACCAGATGCCCAACACCTACCCCTTTTACTTCCTTATTATCCCAAATAGAAACAGCAGTTCTTTCATTGAATTGACTTGACTAACAGAAGTTTTATTCTCTTGATCCCTTTCCAAAATAGGGCTTAGCTTATTATCATCCTGCACACCCCAGAAGATATTGCATTATTTATTCATTGTGTTTTATATATATATATATTTTTTGAAACCCGATGCAATTTTTCCTGACCTGATGTTCTCCAAGAGTGTAGGACTATGGTTCCTGTTATCCCAGGATAGCATAGTCAGTGACCAGGTTTGCTCATGAAGATAAGATGTAGAGACAAATGTGGTTGGAAAATCTTGATTTGAGAAGAGCACCAGCCCTTTTCTGTAAGAAGGTCTCCAGCCTTCTCTTTCAAGTTGACAAGTAAAGGAATAGAACTGTTTTTTTTTCCCATCTCCACAGAATTCAGTCAGCCCAGAGGAATATGCAAAAATCCCTCTACCTACTTTTCTTTCAATGTCTTCTCTTTGTTCCATATAGTTTGCAGTTTTGTAGTAACAGTATTAAATTTACTGTGCACATACACACACGAGAGAAAAGGCGGAAAGAAACACACCATCCAAATACATGGCATAAAACTGATCTTTTTTTTTTCTTGTGATTTAAAAAAAAACACGAATGTCAATATTATTCTTTGCATTGTGTCTCTGGAAATATCTTTTTATGGTTTTACTTTGGTAGAAGGCCTCCATAGAACAAACATTGCAAACCACAATGGGGATGAAAATGTGAGGAGAGCTTCAATGGCACCTAAAAGAAACTCATTTTTCATACAATCTATTGGGGGAGAATCTCATGAATTAAACTCTGCCTACCAGGCAAGGTTTCCATTAAATTCAAGCTTACAAAGCCAATTTTGTCTTGAAGTCAATGCATGTATTACTGTTGGACAGTAAAACCCAGCTATGCCATCATCAAGTCCAAGGCTGTGCAATAGTCTAATTAGTATTGAGTATCATTTCCCTTTTATTTTTTCCAATAAAAAAAAAACAGTGGGATGAAAATTGCTTTGATATATAGCAGGTAACATTGAAGCTATTCCATAGCACTTAACTGTAGTGAATACTGTGTCACCAATTCTGAAATCAATTTAATGTTTAATGCAAATCCATTACATGGTGCTATTACAGGCTGGCAAAATGATTTACAAAAATGTGACAACTTGGGCTCAATTCACTCTGCTTTCCAACAATGTAAATGCATAGCAGTGTTTATCTGCATGAGAACTATGCACTAATATAAATCTGAAAAAAAAATATATCAACTTTGGTATCTACTTTCCGTTTACTTCAATCCTTGCCTTTTTGGTCATTATTATAAATGCCAGCTTTAGGACAGAAAGAAATATAAGAAAACCAGCATAATACCTGATATATTAAAAATGTAGTGCCTGTGAAATCTGTATTATATTGCTCTTCTGAAGTAAGATTTTTCTACACCAGTAGCCTTCGCTGTCTGTCAGAACCTTCTGATATAGGTGATGTAAAATAACCAAACAATATTAATGCATGCTATTCCATAATGCTTAGTGAGCTGTATGAATATTACTCAAAGTTATGTTAGTCTTTTTTTTTCCTCTGATTTGGTTCTTGTCAGATAGGTTTAAAGATATTTCACTGAGAACACAATTCTGTTTTTTCTTGATTTTGGGTGTTTTCAGTATTTTGGAAATACACATTTAACTTAAAATTCAATTCAGTATTATTTTTGGGGGGCATTCTTCATTCTCGAGGGCAGGTATGGGGTTTGAAATCCATGCCTGGTGGTATCTTTTCTTTGCTTAAGCAGCCTAAGAACTCTTAAACGCTTATCTCAGAAGAAAAAATCAGACATAAGACTTCAGTGGAAGCCACAATTCTCAAACTTGGAACTGACATTGAAAGTGTTTTCCTAATGGACAGTGTTTAAACCAGGTACCCATGCTTGACCCTGTGTCACACCAGACCTCCTCATTTAACAGAAATGTGTAAGAACTGTAAAACCAAACCTCATATGGCTATTTAGTTTCCGTGCACTGCTGAGTTTTTTTCTCTCTCTCTCTTTTTCTTTTTTTCTTTTTCTCAAAATTCTGTATAAACTTTGGACCCGATTCATGAGTGGTCACCAGGAATTAACATAGGATTTTGGTTTTCAGGTTGGGAGGATTTTTTTTTCCTCCCAGTCCAAATGGTATAGCTTTCTTTTTCTTTCCAAGATGTTCATTCAGCATACTGCTTTGATTTGAAGGCTACCAGAGCATTGCAGAAAGGCAGAGCAAATCTTGGTTCCCCTACCTTGAAAATATTAAAGGTGTAGTACATGAAGAAGGGAAAATGTGAGATTATAAGGATTTAAGGAGAGAATTTTTATGCTCTCTAGACTGGATTGGAGAACCGTTCCACAGAGCTAAATAGCGTTCCATTGGCTATAGAAAAATAGGCAAGATTTTGCAGAGAGTTTGTTCTTTTTTCCATAACGTTGTCTCATGCAATGTCAGAGGTGTCTCATTTGATCCATACTAAGCAGCATGTCTCTTTGCACCCACCGTAAATTTCCTGATTTGATTTGATTTTAATTTTTTAAATCCTAGGGGGAAAAAAAACAACCAACATTAATGGGAAGCAGGCATGCTGCAAAGCCAAGCCTGGCATGACATCAATTGACAAGGAAGCCTCTTTGGCCCAGACAGAAGCCATAACACGTTGAGGAAACAAGGGACAAATCTACCCAGTTTTTCTAGGATTCAACACTGTAGCTTAAAAAGAATGATAGGTTGTTGGTTCATGAGAGTTTCATAACTGGTTTTGCTAGTGTTGCAGCTCTTTTGTGAACGCACAAGACCATTTCATGGGACATCCTGCCAGAGTGATCAGGGTATATTTTCAAGACACCAGAAGTATCCTCTGACACACACACCCCACTGCCCCCCAAAGTTAGTTATCCCTAAACTAAATTGTTGGTGTCTTCAATCTTGATTCACTCATGCTTTGGATCAAACTTTTTTTTTCTTTCCAAAAGAAAGGAAGAAACCAGGAAGAGTCCAGATCTAAGGAATGGGATTAGCATAGACAGGAGAGCTGGCAATAGGGTGGGAATGGACATTCAAGTTGAGGAACGAGCCTATGTCAAGGCCTGCGGGCCAGAACCAGTCCCTGTGGTGCTTAGATCTGACCCACGGGGCCACCTTGGAAATAGCAAAAGACCATCCTGTGGTGCCTCTGCCAGCAAAAATGGAGCTCAGGAGGGCCACACATAGCCCTCTGTTTTCACTAGCAGAGCTGCATGACATTGAGCTGGCCACGCCCATCATGGCCATGCCCACCCCGATCACACACGGCCCCATGAGGTCAAACACAACCCTGATGCAGCCTTCAGTGAAATTAAGTTTGACACCCCTGATCTATGTGATCTTAGAGAGAACAAATATGGAACAGAGTAACGAATCTAAGAAGGCAATCCTTCACATTCTGCTGGAAAAAGGCAGCCAAAAGATTTAGCAAGGTTTTTTTTACAGGCTTACAAAATATGGTCTTGGGGATATTCAGCAAATAAAAATATCTATGATATAATATCTGCCCTTCTTGCCCTGCTTCTTTGTACAGTTAGCCATTCACAAGTCCACTTACTCAGGTCTAACAATCAAACATTCGATTTGATTTTTCTGTCTTACGTAACAATGTATTCTCACGTGAAAATTTGCTGCAAATTCACTTAATCCTTGTTTTAATATCCCTGTGTTTCCATTTTTTTATGAATCGGGTCCCTTGTGCCTCTAGTATCCTTGTATTGATCCTCATAGTTACCATTTTAGGTTTACTGTGTTCTGTGAAAATTTGAAATTGGTTGAGAATCACTGTGGGCATCCATTCTTTTCAACTAAATCTGCAGAATTTTTTTGAGCTGGTGTGGATTAGTTTAACTCTTGTATTCAACCATTAGTGCTACCACCCTCTCACATTACAATACAATTACTGGAAGCAAGTACTGCATTTCCTATGCAACAAAAAAGGAAAATAAAAAATTGCTAATGCTAACAGGCTTTGTTGTTCTTTAGTTTATGACATGCATGCAAATATCTTTGTTATATATGAAGAATTGTGACCACCTGAGCTTTTAGTACTGTAGCCAAAAACTAGTTTAGGATATTGTGATGAGACAAAACAATTAGAGTACTGTTAGATCATTGTCACTTCACACAAATATACCATAGTCTTTTTACCTGATTCTGGTTGTAACAAAATGGCAGATCCAGGGACTTTACCCTACAGCAAAAATATCAGGACAGCACCTTTTGTGACACAGAGTGGGTAGAGACTGAGGGAAATTTTACATTGGTCTAACCATTCAGTATATCTAATGAAATGAATGGCAGCTCTCAAAAGCATATGCCTTTTAATTAAATGGGGTAATCACAAAAAGTACAACCAGATTCCTGCTTTTTGCCCCTTCTCCTACATTATCTGCCCAATAGTGTTAAGAACTCTTCACTACCTAAACAAAATGCAAATAAGAATGTTTCAAATGCAAAAACACACATTTACCTCCCAAATGTTGTTAGGTACCAGTGGTGAAATTCAGCCGGTTGGGCCCTGCTCGGCAGAACCGGTGGCACAAATTGGGCCTGGGTCGCAGAACCGGTGGCGACCCCTGGCTGGCCACGCC
>JAOYMU010000263.1:25112953-25125779 GCA_025802295.1 Psammodynastes pulverulentus | reverse complement strand
TGCGGACGTGTAGGAACGGGATGTTCGGATGGGAGGAGAAAAGAAGAGTCGGGGGGGGCAGAGGTCTTGAGCCGCACATGCGGTATAAATAAATCATATAAAAATCGGTATAAAACAAAATTTTATACTGATTTTTAATCGAAAATTAGGGGTCCGCGTTATACACGTGTGCGCGTTATACTCGAATAAATACGGTAATTCAAGTTCAGAGAATGGGATGCTCTGTTATCTCAAGACACAATCTACAATACTTAGGCAAATTCTTGGATTCTGGAAAGTTAACTGAATACAGATAGATTTAGATATGTCCTACTATACAACCAAAGTACTGGGGGATTAGGTGCCTGAGCTGTAAAAAATGAAAAACAATCCAAATTCACAAAAAAAAAAACAGTAGAAATGAACCAGAAAAAAGGATCTGGTGCCTTGACCACCTTAGATATTCTCTCCCATTATATTTTATTGTGTATTTGTATGCAAAGGAAGTAATATGTAGAACAAAATACAAGGTGAGAGTGTTACTGTGATCACTTGGAAATGTGGGAGTGAGGGTAGATGCATGCTTCTGCATATAAACTAAAAAGAAGATAGAAACACATACCAAAACCTGCTGATGCACAAAAACTTACATCATGAATGATGTGTTTATATTTACCAAGAACAGATACACAAAACTGCAGATTACAAGACCGTGGATAATATCACATAATAGGCCTTTTCAGGCATCATGTTAGCACTCCCATGGTAAACAGTGGTTCTCCTTTGTAAAATGATGCATTCTTGTCAGTCCTTCGTAAAGATTTTCTGGATTAAAATAAAACCCCTTTATTTCCATTTCTGACCTATAACTCTGCTGTCATTTGCCCGAATAATGAAAAGCATTGAAATTCTGTACTGTCTTGGACAGCCAATAGGAGCAGGCTTTCTTCCACTGAAGGAAATGCTCCCCTTGATTTTTTTTTTCTTCAATCTTCAGCTTAACTAGCGCATTTTCATCTGGAATCAGGGCAGTTTAAGTATTTGCAATCAATCTCCCCTCTCTTAATTCCATATAAATTTGGTTGTCTTATTCTTAACACTTTCACTGGCCTGGCATATGTATAGACATTATTTACAAATGATCACTCACATTTCTCTTTGCCACACGTAGAAAGACTTTTCTAATGGAAGTTTACCATTTACTACTACTTTTTATCCTGAATCAGGAACTAGTTGCTATAATTCATGGGTACTAAAGGAAAATGATCTTGAAATATAAATCATCCTACTGTGCCTCCAATGCTTCTCCAAGGCGGCTTCCCAGAATTAAGATTTCTGACCTCAGAAGGTCATTCTAGCATAGGGTGGCATCTCTCTGGGAATAGATTCTCTATGTCCTATTTGGAGGGGTGAGAACACTTTCATTATTGTTTAATTCTGTCAAATATCAGAATAATAGAATCTGAAACTAAAGTAAACTTCAGAAATATGTGGGTGCCCCATCACTGGAGGTTTTTAAAAAAAGATTGGACAACCATGTGTCTGCACACTGTTGGAAATTAGAGCCACGGTGGCGCAGTGGTTAGAGTGCAGTATTGCAGGCTACTTCTGCTGACTGCCGGCTGACTGCAATTTGGCAGTTCAAATCTCACCAGGCTCAAAGTTGATTCAGCCTTTCATCTTTCCGAGGTGAGTAAAATGAGGACCCAAATTGTTGGGGGCAATATGCTGACAGTGTAAACCACTTAGAGGGGGCTGTAAAGCACTGTAAAGCAGTATATAAGTACTATTGCTATTGCTTATATAGCCATACACCAGTGACAGAATAGAATTAGAGGTATCTCTGTCAGCAATGCTGTATTAGTGGATCTCTCCTTTGGGCAGGATGCTTAGCTAGATTATCTCCAACATCACTTCCAGGTATCATAGTGATTCTATGACTCCTTAACTGGTCATCATAATAATTGAACTATTCTCTACCAATAGTCTCCCTTTCATTTTAGAAGTATGTTCTTCCAAAAAAGAAATCCCCACTCACTACTAAGTCCAGAGGAAAGCCGCTGAGATGTTAACATTTCTGTCTTAGGCAGTGGGCATGTTTTTATAATTCTAAGTCTACTGTTGAAAGAATGCCTTAAATGATATTCTCTTCCCTCCCCTTTGCATCCGTGCAGTTTCATTTTACTTCTGTTTACAATCAGGAACAAATCATCCCCACATTTTCCTACACTGTGAAGATAACCATGGTTACAGATATTGGAACCAATTGTACTGGCCCAGCAAGATAAGATTAAAATTGGGAATTTACTCAGCAGTTTGCTCTGTGATCAATGAGGCCACCCAAGAATCGGAAGAAACTCTGTGTTGCCCCCTCTATCCCATTCGATATAATTTCATTCAACACTCCATATCTGAAAACAGAAACGCCGTCGCTCCTGTGTCAGATTGTCTATCCACTTGGATTTCCTTCCTTTTGAACTACACAACATAGCTATAGAATTTAATGTATAACAAGCCATTCATTCGGATCTGGATACCCTTGAACAGAAAAATGCAGTGTTTACAAATAGGAGCTGTTAACTCTTTCTTTTAGTGAAGATGGTAGATTAGGGGAGATTAGATTTCCCAATAAATATACAATAGATTATTTATATTCATATGAAATAACTACACATGATAAAAGCAGAATTTATAGGTCCAGGGACACCCTTTCCATCATGCTGTGTCTCCGAACAAGATTAAGAGCCAATTCTTTGCTTCTTTTTTATTTCCCGAAAAAAAGAGAACAGAGAAAGCCTCCTGTCCTACTTCACCGGGCCTCAAATATTAGCAACGTTTCCCCTTTCTTTTCTTTTCCAGTAGATGTAGAGCAAAGTTCACATAAATGTCAGAGCAACAACCAGTTATTGGAAAAGGAAAAAAAGGGCATCTCTGCTTATATTAAAATCAGGACATTTCTAGCACCAGGATAACTTCTTACAATTATATACTGTGATTTTACTTTGTACACTTCTTATCACAGTAGCATTCATCCTGTTTGCCGATCAAAATTACCACCAGTATGTATTTTATTTTTCTGGGGGCTTTGGTGCTTTCTGAACTTAGTTGTTTTCTTACAGTTGTTTCATTACCCAACTAAAAGGCATCTGAGCTGGCACTGATGATGTTACGTAGTTTGCGTAAAAAGAAACCAAGGAGACTCACTGAACTACAAATATTCCCCTTTATTGGGAATACACACACACATTATCCATAAAGTATACTTATTTATACAAAATTAAAGCATGAAAAGGCATATATCAACAATCAGAATAACCACTTGTAAAATGTATTTCTTATGAGCCAATTGGTGGTATAATAACTTCTGGATCTCATCTTTAACATTGGTACTCAATTGTGTCCTTCTATCTAAAAGGTTGCTAGTTTGAAAATGGCAAAAACTGAAATTTTCTATTACCCAGTACTAATTTATTTCCTTTAGCTACCTGGCTAATTTTACATATCTAGTTGAAGAGTGGCTGGCTTTATTTGGTTAGTTAGTTTTCTTGATAAGTTTTTTCAGATGTGGTTTGTCATTGCCTTCTTCCTAGGGCTGAGATAAAGTGACTGGCTCAAGATCACCCAGCTGGTTTCCTGCCCAAGGCAGGACTAGATCTCACAGTCACCCAGTTTCTAGCCTTAACCACTCCTCCAAACTGAGTTATACACACTTTCAAATAGCTAGACAAAAAAAATAGTTGGGTAGGTAAGAGAAAGAAAATCATCTTTATTATTATTCTGCTATGTTTCATACCAACGAACTTCTGAAGACTAGGCTAGCTACTTTGTCACTTTACTGCTGATGGTATATAACTAAGACTTTGAGAGGTGAAGGCAATGATTGTTTCTGAGCTTGTTTGTTTTTTGCAGATGTTTCATTATCCAAACTAGGTAACATCATCAGTGCAATGTCTGCAAGAAAAAAACCAAGCTGAGAGAACACTGAGGACCCCACAGTCTTCATCCTCCTCCCTCTCCCTCTCCACACCATACACAATAGAACCTCAGGTGACGACCATAATCCGTTCCAAGAATTCGGTCATCACCCGATTTGGTCGTTACCAGAAGCGCATGTGTGGAAAAAAATGGTGTGGTGCAGAAGGGAAAATCGGCATGGAAGAGCAAACCACTGCAGCTGTATTTGGTCACCACCCGAGCACCTGTTCGTGACCAGAGGTAAAAAAATTTGGTCGCCACCTGATTTGGTCATGAACAGAAGCATTCGCAACCAGAGGTTCTACTTGTACTTTCTTCTAGCACTGATGTTGTTACCTAGTTTGGGTAATGAAACGTCTGCAAGAAAACAAGCAAGGTCAGAGAACACCAAGGACCCCTCAGGTCAACCCTGATCTACAAATATTCCCCTTTATTAATACTGATTATGTCATCTGAGATTTGCTTCTTCCTCTGGAAAGTATCCAGTCAACTGCTGGATTAAAGGAAACTATTTCAATCTGCATGGATGAGAGCATTTGAGGAAACAGAAGAGAAAGACAAAGAGGCTTTTTTCAGACCACATCAGGAAAACGCACTGGAGATCAAATTTGTGGTGGTAAAGAAAGGGTAAAGGCCAATATCCATTTCAGCTTTCCAAAAAGAGTTGCTGGGTCAATCAGAGTAAGCAGCATGGATAAACCTTCAGCCAAACACCACTAGGTATCTACTCCCATCTTTTCTCAGTGAAGGATTATTCTGTGGAAGAAAATAAATGAATTAGTGGAGAATGGGAGGGGAAAGCCTAGAATATGACTGCATTGCATCTTCTGTCATATTCTTTGTGGAAAAGCATTGCATGGTCTCTTCTAGAGAAGCTTCTCCCTCTATCAAATGGAGGGCTGGAGTGTGACAAATGACAAAAGCTCTCCGGGGACTACTTGCTAAGTAGGCATAATAACAACTCTCTTTTTCTGAAAAATCAAGTAAGAGAAAATCCTTTTCTTCTCCTCTAATGAAATACCCAGTTGGGATGTCACCAAGAACAGGAGATGTAACCCAGGTAAAAACAACAAAATAGAAGTAGAGCAGCCAAGTTGGGTCTTCAGCTCAGCAAGCAACTGGACCCCTCCCTTGATAGATGCTCATTTGGGAATGTGTCATGAGCCAAATGATAGCATCGAAGTTCAACGTTTGATATACTAAGACAGTGGAGAAAGAGGGCATCTTTCAGTTTTACACAACCTTCTTTTTGGTGCTACAAACATATTGACAATCAGGGATGATTCAATGTAGAGAAAGTTAGCAGAGGAACTCCATGCTTCTATTTCTTTTTTTGGTCTGTTCTTCTGACACCGATCTGTGTGGTTCAGGTTTTCAACTGACTTGCTCGCTCTCCATAACAAAGGAAAACACACTACAGACTCTTCACTGCAAATATCTAAACTTTGTTAGTAGAAAGCTGAGTTAGTCTCAGGCAGCAAATAATCAGGAGTCTGGTAGCCCCTTTTCTGATTAAATTCATGTTAGTTGCTGCCCATGAAAGCTTAAGCTTTTGAGTAATATTTTGTTGATTGGAAAAAGTACTACCGTACTCCTGGTTTTTTTGGGTAGAAATATCCTGTAAATAACTACAGCTTTCAAACCACATTGTGATCGGCCAAAGCAGTGTTTCACAACCTCACCAACTTTAGCATGTATGGATTTCATCTCCCAAAATTATCCAGCCAGTATTCTGACCCTTAAAGATCCTACTGAGCAAACCCTATACAATTAAATTCCACTAGGTCGGAGTAGAATTTGATGTCAGGTAAATAGATATACAAGACTGCTGTGTTGACTGGATCATTTGATAACCAGAAAGGGCAAAATATGCACGGTCATTGACAAATTTTGTAAGTTTCATAGGTGTGTGCTGGTGAAGCACCTCTTTGGCCAACCCTTGATGAAAATTCCCTTAAAGTGGGTGCCTGAGGTAAAGTCTTCTGTTGTCACCTTTGCCTGGCTCCATGATATGCAGAACATGTCTACCTTCAGAGAAAGCAATGCACCTAATTTCAGTGCTTGAATTGGAAGTGTAAAACTTTGCTATTCAATGTCACGGTGCCACTTCACTCCTGGCAGTTGCACAAAGCAAAGTAAAACCCTGGTTATTAGAATTCACCCCAGATGGACCATGGCCATTTTTAATCATCTTATGTTCTTCCTACTATGAATTTCTTTCTTGGGTCTTTACAAATAATTTTCATTGGGAAAGCTAAGGAGTTTTCTTCCAGACTCTATCTGGGAAGTCACCCTGGAATCTGCTTGCCAGAGCTAAAGCACTACTTCTGTCATCCAAAAGAACTTTATTACCATAATTTATCAGCTCATGTTGCTGAATGGTGACCCCATCCCAGGATTGTCAAGTAAATTTGTCTGTGAATCATGAATAGCTGCTTTTCAACAGTCTTTAATTTACCTTCAGGACATTCTCATCCTCATGGACAATTTCTCTTTCCATGTTTGTGATCTTCTGACATTTACATCAAAATGAATCTTGGGGGAGGGATATTCTACTCCAAGTATGGGAACCACTTGGCCAAGATTTTCAGTGTGTACTGAAGGTTGTGTGACCCCACTTGGATTCTCTTGGTATCAGGTCCTTCCTCTGGGGTAACTTTAGAGATTCCAGTGTTGGTTGCAACAACCGTGTTCCCTATGTATGGTGACAGGTGAAGTCTTGCAAGAAATTCTGAGATGTATTTCTTGGGCCAAGTTCAAAACCCCTGTCGCAATTTCTGTACAGGTTCCCCAATTTTCAGGATATGATTATGATTCTATTCTGGTAGATGTTAACCTTGCTTTCCTGCTGGCTGACCTCATGAGTAAATTCATAGCGAAAGTAGTTGAGCTTGGATGGAGAATATGAAGATAGTATCTTGGGATGAAGGCAATTTTTCACTTTTAGCTATGCCTTCCAGATTTTATTTTATTTTCAAGCTAATGGTGCATTTAAATTGGCTATTATGCAATTCAGTGGGAGAATCTTTGAGTAACCTAATATGTGTGTGTGTGTTTCTACTTCCAGCTTATTTAAATTGTGGTGATATTCTGAAGGGATCCCTTGGATGTCATTAAAAAAAATCAGCATTTTAAATTCATGTTATGAGCTTATTGGGCTATTTAATATCTTCCTTAAAATATAAATGTTTCTGGCGATATGGGGCAAAAGGGAATGGGAAAGCAATATTAAGGGAGTAGGTTAGTCTAATGCCTTTTATCTGCCAAAGACAAGGCAGCCCGGAAGATATTTATTAGTTCAATACTTCGGCAACATGGTATTAATTGCCTCTGAGTGTTTTGATAGGTAGTTAGCACAGGGCTATTAATGAAAAGAGCACCACTTCATTTTAAAATTAACTACTTGGCCATTCAGCAACATGAGCTGATAAATTATGATAATAAATTTGAAATGGAGATTTATGTAATCATAACTCAGATTCTGTGCTCTTAGGCACATCAGATGAGGTTGTGTGATAACATCAGGATAATCTTCCTTCTCACTTTCTAGGAACAAAAGTCATATTTTTAAGGATTCATTCACACTAGGTTTGCTCCTAAGTAGGAACTGCTCCCTTTCCCGCTTCCTTCTTCAGTTGGTTATTTCTCTGACAATACTAGCTTCAGCATACATGGCCAATACCAATTAGAACTACAAATTGCCCTGTCTAAAAAAAAAAGTTGTTTATGTTTTGCGTTTCTTACTTTTCTCTGTAGAAAAACATTACAAACAGAAAAAGCCAGAGATGCAAATTTGCCTCCCCCACCCTCGTCAACATCAATAACACAAAATGCCTCAAAGAATGTCTAAAGAGCATGATGCAATTTAATTTTTCAATTAGGCCTTTTCTATGTATGGAAGCGGCTATCTAGAAAATAATGAAGGAGACGATGAACTTCTGAAAGAATAGACTAGAAAGATATTCCTGATGTGGAATCAAAGTAGCAATTTAACATAGTAGTTCTTAGATTTGTTTGTGTGAAGCATTTGCGATTACAATTCCCCCATAAACAGGTACTATATGTTCCTCAGCAGCTGTAAGAGTAAGTCCAAAAGGTAAATAGTTATTTCTTCCCCACTGTAATCTCATTACACAGGAAATGTATTTCAATCTTTACCAATATAGTTCTCTCCAAACATCGGACACCAGTATCTGTAATTCCAGACAAAATCAACATTGGTCAGGAATGTTGAGACCTAAAATGCAACACACCTGGATAGGATATTTAAAAATAAGAATATATGCAGGAAGATATAATATATAAAGTTTTCGGCATTCATAAACTAAACAAAAACCAAACCCCACATATTAGAAAATGTTCATTCACAAACACATTCAAATGCTAGTATGTCAGCAAACATTACACAGCAAGTCAATATAGGACACCCTAAATATTTCAATCAGAAAAATGTGTTTCTTTGCAGGATCTTGGATGAAAGTCATGCTAACAGATTTTCCAGCCCTTCATGAATAAATTCCCTTAATCAATCTTCTTTTGAACAACTATTCATCTCTTGAAAGAAATGAATGGCAGGTAACAGCCTTAGGTAGCTCTGAAATTGGAGAAGTAAACCCCCCAAATGCAATTCATATTATAGTACTTGCCTTTATATTGTATTTCTATGTTCTATCTGGATGACACTCTTTCAGTGACCCTGTTAGGAACAGCTTGATTGAAGAATGTTTTCTCACAGGTTCTTTCTGAGTCTCTTGCTGTCTCAGATGACAGCAAGCCAACACAAAACAGAGGGGCCAAGAGCAAACAATACAGATTATATAAAGTAAGAAATATAATCCATTCATTAAGAGCATTTATTCCCTGATTTTCTCCTCAAAGAATGGCATCATTAAAATGGTTTAGAAGATATTAAAAGAAACATGTAACATAAAACAATACATAACATGAAATCAACACAAAAGTAGTCACAATCCTAAGTAGGATCCCATAGGACAAGGGTGTCAAACTCATGTTGTCATGGTGGCATCTTGTGACGTATCGGGAAATTTTTCCTCTTCGCTAAACTGGGTGTGGCCAACGCGTGATGCATCCAGCCCATGGATCGGAAGTTTGATAGCCCTGCCATAAGAGAAATTAAAAGGAAGAAGGGATCAGATGGATTGGTGAGTGTCTTATTGAATTGGCTGTATATGTTTTCCTTTTTTAGCCTAATGAACTGTGGCAGATGCCTCTGATTAGCCTGGAAAGTTTATGAGTAACCTCTGAACATATTACTTGTATTCATTCACTGAATTCACTAACTGAAAATGCTAATAATCAGGAAGCTCTGATACTGAAAGTCAAGCAGTGCTGTGAAAAAAATGGGTAGAAGATAAAATATGAATAAGACCAAATTAACGACAAGTATAGCAACCAGGCAGTGAAGATACTGAAGTGGTGGATAATTTCAGCCTTATGGGATCAGCCATCAACAATAATAAATCAGCAGTCAAGAAACACATTGCAGACTAGCATTTAGTAGACAACGAAGGTCTTGGAGAGGAAACTACAGAGGTTTTGCATGCAGGGGGCTTCCCAGTCACAATTTATGAATGTTAGTGTTGGGGGAGAAAAACTCCTAAAGATACCATAGGCAGCAAGCCAATGGATCATCCAGAGTTCTCTCTTGAAGCATTCAAATGATAATGCTTTGAACATAGTACATGAAGATATAGCTTTACTGAGAATCAATAATGCCGGGAACGGTAGAATAAAAGAAAAAAGGATGATAGATCTGAAGAGACAGATCATCCTGGAAAAAGTCAATCTATATGATTGCTAATTCTCAACATTGATATGATGGCACATAATCAATTATTTTATTGAAATGCTTACGCAGAACGTTTATGTATGCATATGTCTGTGATAATATGCCCTCTATTTTTATTTCATTAGTTTTATTCTCTTAGTTTTCTTTTGGCTTCTTTCTTTATAGGGTGGTTTGTTTGTTCGTTTCTTTTCTGTTTGTCTTCTGTTGTCAGTGAGAAAAAACAAAAAAAGGTTTAAAGAAGAAATAATAATTTATCTGATTTTGGAGGTGTATTTGTGTCAATGGCTTGATGGGGATCGTTATATCTTGATGGATCATCATGGATTCCAAAATAATGCTTTGGGTTATTGCAGTGTTTCTCAACTTTGGCAAATTTAAGATAGGTGGACTGACATCGTTGGGGAATGGCAGGTAACAGCCATTTTAAGTCTATATTTGACTAAAACATCCCCAGGGAATTCTGGGAGTTGAAGTTCACCCATCTTAAACTTGCCAAGGTTGAAAAAAAACTGTATTATTAGAACATTTTTTTCTTACCTTTTGCTTGTCTTCATAATATTAAACCCCACTTTCATATCTTTGTTTCACTTCCCTTTGCTGCAACATAATCCATGTTTTAATCCTGCGACCATTTTGGTTATATTTAGATATTCCTTCCTTTCTTAATTAAAACGATTACATTCCAACAGAAACGCCATATAGCCGGGGATAGATTTTTTGCATTTTATTTCTCACAATGCGAAAAAAAAAGAGTGAGTGTGACTATGAGAACCACAACACAGAGACCAACAGAACTCTGTTTAAATATAGGTAGTCCTTGAATTATAACCACAGTTGAGCCCCCAACATTTCTGTTGCTAAGCAAGACAGTTGTTAAGTGAGTTTTACCCCATTTTACAATCTTTCTTGCCACAGTGAAGTGAATCACTGCATTTGTTAAGTTGTTAAATGAATCTGGCTTCCTCATTGCTTGTCAGAAGGTCAGAAAGTCACAAAAGTTGATCACATGACTCCTGGACATTGCAACCCTCATAAATACAGGCCAGCTGCCAAGCATTTGAATTTTGATCATGTAACCACGGGGATGTTGCAATGGTTGTAAGTGTGAAAAATGCTCATAAGTTACGTTTTTTCAATGTCATTGTAACTTTGAACTTCCGAGTGGTACGGTGGCCTAGAAGTGGGGCTCTCTCCTCACAATCAGGAAGCTGTGAGTTCGATCCTAGGTAGAGGCAGATATTTCTCTCTCTGGGCACATTTAAAATACATCTGCTGCAAACTCCTCATTGGTGACAGGAAGGGCATCTGGCCAGTAACCATTCAGCTCTATTGAGTTGCCCCAACTCCACCCCGTTGCAAGGGATTACAGGGTCATTAAAAGAAAAAAAAATGTAACTTTGAACTTCATTAAATAAATAGTTGTAAATCAAGGACTATCTAAAATCCAGTCATTCCATTCTGTTTGACTGCCAGTTTGGTTTTGATGAACTTTGGGCTCTCTTTTGCTTTACGTGCTCTTAGTGTACATTAAAAGACATTGGCTGGGACTAGATTTGCATGTCAGCTATCTTAGAAGAAATAATGGGAAGCCTTTGAGTCCATGGCTTTGATTTGTGAGACCATCTCCCCTCGAAGGATAAGTATAGGATTCCTTCTGTTCAGGAAAAAAAATCACCTTCAAAAACCATATTTTGTTCCTGAATGAAGTGTGTTTTATGTGAAACTCAACAAAATATTGTATTTATTTATAAATGTGACAAATTTAAAAGGGTAGGATCAGTATTTAAATTATTGATTGTGAAATATTTAAGTATAGAGTAACCATCCATCAGCATACACAAGAGGGCTGGGGACAGATTTATGATGCTTGAGGTTTTTCAGCTTTAGCTGGCTCTTGGCATTTCTATTAATTATAACCCCATGCATTATTTTCTGCAGAACTTGTTACAAGTATTTATAAAAGATGTCCCTGTCATAGCATTTAAATATTGTTTGTGCAACTGGAACATGTTTTCTAGTGAGGATTAATATACTGCCCTGATTTAGGAAGCAAATTAAACTTGGCGGTATAATTCACACGGGACAAGAACTTTCTTTTGTGAGGTATCAATGTTCTTCTCAATATGAATAATTGCACCTTGATGCTTATGGTCAGACCCACCCTGATGTCACCTTCAGGTTTCATTGTATACATTTTGTAATAAAAAGTCTTCCTCAAAGAAAGCAGATTTCTCACTTTGCCAACCCAAAGAGGGATATTTACATATGTTGGATTACAGAGCATAATGTTCCTGGGCTCACAAGGACTAAACAAATACAAAATATTAAGAGGGGGTTTAATGTAAAAGTTCAGCTATACCACCTCCTGGTTCATGAACATAATCTCTGCCTTTTGGTTGTCTTCTTGGTGCAATGAGAGCTTGGCTCAAATCACTATTGATGATCCCTCTCATCTTTGTGAAGGAAAGGCAAATGCTTTCTCCAGTCATTCAGAGAAAGAGATCTGCTTTCACAAATGTACTAAACTTAAATATCTTCATGATTGCTACCATCTAGAAATCTTTTAGGTCAATGGTGAATGATTTCTGTAGTCACTTGAAAACCATCTTCCAAAAGGATCATGGCCAAGAACCGTTGTGGGTGAATCAAGGTTTTAAGGAATAAAATGAATGCCTTAAATATCTGCAAGGCCTAAGATGTCCAGCTTGTGCCTATTTCCTCCCTCACCCCTTGTGCTTTGGCCCAGATGACTCAGGAGACTTTGGAAACACAGAGGTGATGCTGAGGGATGATATCTCTGCACTTTTTGCTATCCTGCTTGGCTGAACATCTAATAATTGGCATGAATCCAAAGTATTTGGGGAACCATCTCATCCTAATGGGACTAGTCACCCCCACTCATTCCAGTGGAAAGAACCTACTTCAGATCCAAAGAATTTCAGTTGATGGAGCCAGGAGAAAAGCGTTTTCTGCTGTGGCCCTTTCCCTCTGGAATATTCTCCCACTGGACGTGAGGTCCACTACCTCCTGTGTCCTGGCCTTCCAGAAGAGGCTGAAAACCTG
>JAOYMU010000263.1:24992262-25009515 GCA_025802295.1 Psammodynastes pulverulentus | reverse complement strand
TGTGAACCGCTTAGAGAGGGCTGTAAAAAGCACTTTAAAGCGGTATATAAATCTAAAGTGCTATATTGGGGAGGGGAAATTGCACTTGCCTATCACTGAAACACTATAAAGTAAGCAATGAAATATTCATGATAAATCCAAATAGTTTGAAAGTATAGGTCAATTTAGGAACGGTGTCCTTTCTGTCTTTAGGTAAATGGTGTCCAGCTCTATGGGAAATCCCGCCGTGAAGCTGTTTCTTTTCTGAAAGAAGTTCCCCCTCCATTTACCCTGATTTGTTGTCGTCGTTTGTTTGATGATGACACGGAATCTTTTGTAGATGAGCCTACAGCCACAACTGCTCATTCTGTAGAACCAAAGGTATTTAAAAAAACAAAAAACAAACAAAAAAAACCCTATGGCATGTTTCCAAGGATTTCCCAAAGATTATTAATTGACTCTGCTACTGCTTTCGGTATTGGTTACTTTGCATTTCATTTTCATTATGAATAATGAATGTGAATGATTCATAAGCCATTTTCCTACTGCTCAGAATGGCATGTTTTTTTTAAAAAAAGTAAAATTTTTAGCCACATTACGATGGAAAATGCTCTGCTTCATCTGCCTTTTCAATTTTCTTATTATGGGCATGTACATTAGCATATTGCTTTTCTTTTCTTTAAATGGTTCATGAAAAGTTATTATCTTTGAAACTACCAGGAGCGTAGCAATGGAAGCTTCTCTGTTACCTTGTAAATGATTAAATTCTATCTTTTATTATCATATTTAGTGAAATACAGTACTTTAATACACAGTATTGGAGTGGAAAATATTGAGCAGTATTATATTACAGCAGACAATGCTGAAAATATATGATGCTTCATCCAGGATAGATAACATTGGGTCTTGATATCAGGTTGTTGAATAGTACTCCACAATCTAGAGCCATAATTCCACATTTTTAGACCTTCTGACTTGTGATTTATGTGGGCAGTCTACATATCATCCATTCTATTATTTAAAGAAACTGAAGGAAACACCAAAGTACAGGTAATCCTTGACTTACAACAGTTTTTTAGTGACCGTTCAAAATTACAGTGGCATTGAATAAAGTGACTTATGGCCATTTTTCGCACTTATGACCATTGCAGCATCCCCATGAAAAATTAATCAAAATTCAGATGCTTTGCAACTGTTCATATTTATGACAGTTGCAGTCTCCCACGGTCATGCGTTCCTCTTTTGCGACTTTCTGACAAGCAAAGTCAATGGAGAAGCCAGGTTCACTTAACAACTGTGTTACTAACTGCAGTGATTCTTATGTGGCAAGAAAAGTTGTAAAAAGAGGGCAAAACTCACTTAATAAATTTCTCACTTAGCAACATAAATTCTGGGCTCAATTGTGGTCATAAGTCAAGGATTACCTGTAGTTACATTCTGATTTCCATATTAATTCTTGTAAAACAATCTAACTAAAGGATATTCCAGAATTAGATTTGAAGATGCCTTCAATATATCTACTGTATGCTATGTTTGAATACTCTGAGCACCTAAATTAGAATCCAGAGCAGGACAAGTGATAAGTGATAACTTCTGCTCTTTAGGCAGAATTTCTACCTCAGTGTGAAAACTTTGGGGAAGATAATTTCCAGATGTTTAAGAGGCTTACTACTAGAAGGAATAATCAACCATCTTCTATTCCAGCTGTGGGCATTGTGCTCATGTATTCCATCAAAAACTAATAAAATTTACAATATTTTCGTGTGTAGGACAACTTCTCTTTTTTAGTGTTACCAAGTGGGAGATTTTTAAAATGGAACATTTTTGAACTGCAAGTTCCAAAACTTGATGGTGTTAAGTATGTTCTTCTGAATTCTAAACTTGTCCTTGTAGTTTAGAAAGCGTATCTTCATGCAGAAATATTTCATGCTCCTGACTTTACTACTTTTAATGTAATTGAAAATTCCCGGTGGCTTATCTAGATAGGTAGCTAGAAACATCATTGTACTAATGATACCAAGTATGTAAATCAATGAAAGAACATGCTGACAGTGTACATCCCATTCATCTTTCTACAGTATAATAAAGGAGCAAAAGTTTTGAATTATACCTAATCTCTGAATTCTCCATTAGCTGATTGCTTCCATCTTGTGAACAAAGAAATTGATGGTACCTGGAAGATTATAGTTTTAGCTATTAAACTTTCTAGACATCCCAGATATTGATTTTTTTACTATTTCCATTGTAAAATAAATATGTGCTTTGGGTGTTCCTTAGGTTTCCCAATTTAGGTAGCATATCAGTAAAAAAGGAAACCATTTTAACTAATGAAAGGATACTTCATAAATGTCAATTTCTGTTGTTAATCATTTTCAAACTATCAACTGATGATGCATTCTACACATTCTTTCATCTTTGCATAAAAACACCTGATGTTACGACTCAATATTGGTTGTAAATCGTTTTCTCTTTCAAACTAGATAGATCTAGTAGTTATTTTTTCCTTCTTGCCCAAGAAGGACTTTTGTGTAAATTACAATCAAATTAAAATATAGTCATTGATAAAATATTTTGTACAAAGTGTGAACTGAACTAGAAGCATTAGAAAGTCATTTTGTGAGATGGATAACCATATAAATTGAATAAAATTGTATGAAATCACTGGGCAGCACTGCCTCATTGGGACATGTTTCTTTACCTAAACAGAGAAACACAATGACCAAGGGCAGGCAAAAGAAAAAGAAAAGAAAACAGTGGACATAGGAGCAACTTCCAACTAGCTTTCCCATTGAGTTTCTTTGTGGAAATTTGACAGGGAGCATCAGAAATTCCTTTCCTTTCTTTCCCTTCACATCCCATCCCGCAGATAAGTAGCTGCTGCTCATGGGGAGGGAGGAAGGGATTGCGAGACTGGCTGGGAAATTGTTACAGAATGTTGAAAATAAAGATCACGTGACTGCAGCTGAAGCCCAATAGCTAGTAGCACCAAAGCAGCAACAGCTTCTCCAAATTTTATTCCCTCATGAGTCACATATCTTGGGCACATTCTGTGTCCAAAGGTACCTTGGTTCAAAAATTGTTGTCCTACATTGCACCATTTCACCCAGTTAAAAGATTCGCACAACTAGAGTTTTAGTAGCGTATAGATGGAAATTCCAATCTAAATGACCTTTAGCTTTGTATATACTAGATACATTTTACCAGTAGAAAAAGCATGTTCTATTTTTCTTAGGTGACATTTGAAAATCCAGAGAAACAGCAGGAAGATGAAGAGCAGGAAGATGAAGATGTGGAACTAGCACTCTGGTCTTCTGAAGTCCAAGACATTGTCCTTGTTAAAGATGCAAAAATAGGTTTAGGATTCAGCATTTTAGACTACCAGGTATGCTTACGTCTTTAACAAGCAAATGTATCCCAGCTAAATGTACAAGAAATTAATGGTTTTCTTACGTTAGATTTGGGGCAGGCATTCTTTTGTTCTTCTGCACATTCCGTCCCATTCTGTTTCTAAACCTGTTCCAACAGTTTCAACTCTCCAGGTCTGGCTTTAGTTACTATGGTGGGATAAGTAGAAAAGAAGGAACTCTCTTTATGGAAGTGGATTTTTGTTTATGTGATACTGTTCTGTGTTCATTATGTTTTGGCAGCATTCCTTGATTTTTATTTATTTGTTGGATCCATAAACAAATCTTCACGATGCACATGACTTGTAATAGTTACATGTTGCTGACATCATCTTTGTATATTATCAAGCAGCAGAACTGCAAGACTGGGTTAAAAGCTTTGTTCTTAATTTTAAAACGTTGGTTTCATATGTATACCCTACATATGTGGAACCATTTTATACTTAAACAGTATTTGTTTAATAATAGTTTGGTAGAACAGTGTAATGTTGTTGACAAATTAGAAAGAATATTAGCTAACTTCATGTCTTTCATTTTATAAACATTCCTGCCAAGGATGTGACATAGATAAGGTGAGCTTGAGATTCTCGCATAGAAAAGAAATTATTTTTAATTTTAAACTATAAAAATATAGTCAGATAACTGAGAAGTATAGCCCTGATGTCATGAAAAGAAAAGCTGCAAATAAGCAGAAGTTAAAGAATTATACTAAGGAAAACCAAAAGGGCTTCTTTTAAAAACAACAGTCAAGAAAAAAGTATCAATATAGCTGGTGGTAAAATACTAACAGAAGAGGAAGAGATATTTGACTTTTATTTTGATTTAAACTTCTGGAATAAAAAAAGTTAGTATTCAAGCAAGAAGTTGTGAAAAAGTAGGATGGGCAGAATTGAAGCTTGTGACTAATAGAAAGATGGACAGAAAATACACCATTTCTTTGAATTAGTTCAATTCTCCAGAACCAGATGAATTGAACTTACTTAATGGTTCTGACTCAAATGTTGAAAAACCCTAGGGAGGAAAATTACTAGAAGAGAGCAAATATTGTCTCTGTCTTCAAAAAAGGTAAGAGGATAACCCAGCAAACTATAGACCAGTTAATCTGAGATTATTACTGGAGACATTTAGAGCAGAGCATAAAAAGAACTATGTAAGAAACTGGAAAAACAACATAGTAAATTACTGCAATGTGTCAAATATAAATCTTGCCAGACTAACCTAATCTCATTCTTTTGATTGGGTAGCTATTTTAATAGATTGATACACAATATATATTGATTTAGCAAAGTGTTTGACAATGTATGTCATAATGATACCAATTGCCTAGATGTGATGTATTCCTTTTTATTGGATGTGGTTAGAGGGTCATCTGTTTTGAATGCTTTAATTCGGATTCCTGTACTAAGCAGGAGAGTGGACTTAATGATCTAAATGGATTTTTTGGTGTTATGGTAATCAGATTTTATATCACAATTCTGAATTTTTCAAATACCTTTTTTTCATGAAATTTACAGCATCCATTGTAAATGGAACTGAATTCCAGAAGAAATCCTATTTCTACCAAATTTCATGCTGAAATTGGGGGAGGAAAGAACAGTATTAATACAGTAAACCATTTCTTTTTTAATAATAGAAGGATTTGCCTCAAATCTTCTATTGTTAATGTATCTGTTCTTTACACAGGTTTATCATCTATACAATCTGTATTTAGTTGCTAAAATGAGTGTGGTACAGTACCTTTGTATCCGTGTATAGAAAATAGTTAGAAAAATGTAGAAGAATCATAACCTTTCCCCTTTTTTGCAACCTCCTTTGAAGTATCATATAAATGATAATATTCCATTCCATTCCATTCCACTCCACTCTAATCATAATATTTTTTCAATCCTTTTAACCAATGCCATTTATTGTCTTGTTTATTTCAGTAATTATTTGGGTTTCTCAAGATTTGATGGTGGACCTCTACTGAGCAGTTAGAAGGCAAAAGACCCAGGGTGGGATTCTACCGGTTCGGCCCAGTTTGGGCATACCAGTAGCTCTGAGGATCAGCCGGGAGTGAACCAGTTCGTTCCAACAATCAGTTTTTGGGCCCACCCAGCCGCCCAGGCTCTAGTCAGTGTTTTATATCCTGTTTTTCAAGGTCAGCTGATTTGCGCCGCACAGCAGATTGCTGTGCGTCAGCTGTTTAACATATAGGGGTTGCAGGAGAAGGTGATTTGCAAACCCTCTGCATGTGTGCGAAGCGCTCGCTCGTCGATCCAGTTGTTATAGCGGTTGAATTGCACCCCTGAAAAGTCCTTACATGCCAGTTTTGTACTCTGCGTTACAACACTCTTAAATTAGTATGAATTCTTTAGAAACCTATTCAATTTTGAAACTAAATTTACATCACATTTGAATGCATAACTTCAGCACCTTATGTGACCAAGAAACAGCAACCAGAATGGGCCTGGGAAGAAAAATGCAAGATGTAGGAACAAATGTTGCTCTCCCTCTAATGTTCTCTCCAAATTCACACCTTAATTTTCAGCTCTATAAACAAACAGCTGTTTACTTTCACAGAAAAAAAATGTAAAGCAGCAGTATAAGGGAAAACATACCTTTCAATCTGATATGCTCCATCTGGAATTTTTGTAGAATAACATCCCCTTTCTCCCTCTCTCTCCTGCTGTTTCATTTTTTCCTCTGGCTGAAACATATGGGTAGTTTCAGACTGTTTCTAGTATATTATGTATTCAACACTGTGATGGTTCAGTGAGCAAACAGTAAAAATAATCATGGTTATACAAAGTGTTGGAAAGTTTATTTTTGCTGTTGCATAGATGACCTGATTTATGACAAGAAAAAGCTTCCTTGGGTGGCTTGAAGGGGCCTAGGGCTGGGTGGAGTGTAATTGGAAGAAGGATGGAAGCCCCTGCAGAACAAAAGAACAACAGAAATCTTTGGAGCTAAAAGGTAGTGTGTGGAATGAGGTTTTACAGAGACATGAAATGGAAGCTTGACATAATCTTCTGAAAACAGAATCAGAATAACAGAGTTGGAAGGGACTATGGAGGTCTTCTAGTCCAGAGATCTCCAACCAGTGGTCCGTGGACCACTGGTGGTCCATGAGCAAAGTTTGGTGGTCCTCAGCGCACCTGGGTGAAGGAGCTGCTCCGGGATGACCAATGGGCCAGTCCTGTGACTAGAGCTCTGGAAAGAGAGATGAGAGAGAGCGAGAGAGATGAGAGTGAAAGAGAGAGAGAGAGATGAGAGAGAAAGATAATAGAGCTAGAAAGATACAGAGAGAGAGAGAGAGAGAGAGAGAGAGAGAGAGAGAGATGAGAGAGAGAGCAAGAAAGAAAGAGAGAGATACAGAGATGAGAGATCCCAGTGTTTTGTTTTTTGTGGAAAACGGGTCCAAATGACTCTTTGAATGTTTAAGGTTGCAGAAACAGGCAGCTAAGGGCCTGAAGGACCCCATCCTGTCACTGGAAGACCAGGCACTTCAGCGAGCAGCGCACTGGATTCATATTAGTGGCCCGCAGGATTTTAAATTATGAATTTGGTAGTCCCTGAGGTCCAAAAGGTTGGAGACCCCTGTTCTAGTCCAATCTGTGCTGAGGCAGGATTTGTTGTTAGTTGCAAAGTCGTGTCCAACCCATCACAAGTCGCGACCCCATGGACAACGCTGCTCCAGGCCTTCCTATTCTCTATCCTCTTCTGGAGTCCATTTAAGCTCACTCCTACTGCTTCAGTGACTCCATCCAGCACCTCTATGTTGTCCCTTTCTTCTATTGCCCTCAATCTTTTCCAGCATTAGGCTCTTTTCCAGTGAGTCCTTCCTTCTCATTAGGTGGCCAAAGTATTTGAGTTTCATTTTTAGGATCTGGCCTTCTAAAGAGCAGTCAGGGTTGATCTCCCCTAGGACTGACTGGTTTGATCGCCTTGCAGTCCAAGGTACTCGCAGGAGTCTTCTCCAGCACCATAGTTCAAATTCATCATTCATGCAGGATAACCTATACTATTTCAGACAAATATTTGTCCTATCTCTTCTTAAAATCTTCCAGTGTTGGAACATCCACAACTTATGGAGGAAAATTTGAAGCTTTGAAACAGCCAAATCAGATTTGATCAACATGTATGTTTTAGGTTTCCCTATGAAATGTAATAGAGAATCACATAACTTGATAGAAGAGAATATTTGTAGTTCAGGATTGAACTGCTGAGTCCTTGGTATTCTTTGAGCTCGGTTGTTTTCTCGCAGACATTTCATTACATAACTAGATAATCAGTGCATCAGCATCAGCACTGATGTTGTTATCTAATTTGGTGATGAAACGTCTGCAAGAGAGAACACAAAGGACCTAACAATCACATATCTAGTTGGCAGCTGAAGCTACGATTTTGGCTATTTTTGGAGACCAGGAACGTTGGATGTTGCAAAACATAATGGGAAAAGGCAATGGGAAACCATTTTGGGTGCAGTTCTCAAGAAAACTGCATGAATATTCCCTTTTCCTACGGCCATCAGTAATTGACCTCAACTCCAGGCTGGTTTTATTTTTAATAAAGAATTTTCTAAAGTTTATATAAGCTGGGAATAGAATCATGAGGGTGAATACTGCTAATGAATATTATAGGCAAAGTTAATGATCCAACAACACTAATTCACTTTTCCGTAATGGGCAATGAGGAAACATAGAATGATATACTTTGCCAATCTTGTTGATAAATGTGTTTTTTTTAAAGTTCTAAAAACAGTAAATGTGGGAGGGACCTTGGAGTCTTAGTGGATGATCACTTGAATATGAGCCAGCAATGTGCAGCAGCAGCCAAAAAAGCTATTACAATCCTGGGTTGTATAAACAGAGGCATAGAAACAAGTATTACTGCCACTTTACAAAACCCTAGTAAGATTTCACCTGGAATACTGCAACCAATTTTGGTCACCATACTACAAAAAAGATGTTAAGTCTTTGGAAAAAGTTCAGAGAAGAGCAACTAAGATGATCAAAGGCCTGGACACTAAACCATATGAGGAATGGCTGCAGTTTTGCTGTCTAGCTAGTCTAAAGAAAAGAAGAATTAGGGGTAACATGATAGCAGTATTTAAGTGTTTGAGGGGCTGCCACAAAGAAGTGGGGGTCAAATTATTCTCCAAAGTACCAGAGGGCAGGACAAGAAATAATGGTTGAAACTGATCAAAGAGAGAAGCAACCTGGAATTAAGGAGAAACATCCTAACAGTAAGGACAATTAATCAGTGGAACAGCTTGCCTTCAGAAATCATGGGTGCTCCATCTCTGGAGGTTTTTACGAAGAGACTGGACAGTCATTTGTCTTGAGATTGTATAGTTTCTCCCGCTTGAGCAGGGGGTGGACTATAAGACCTCCAAGGTCCCTTCCAGCTCTATTCTATTCTAAGTTTAATACTAAAGAACTTAGCTAGCTATTAGGTATAATGTGTCTGGAAGCTTTGTAAACACTATCGTTAAACAAAACAAATATATTCTGTTGCTGTATACATATGTCAGAATAGGTAAAAATCAACTGTATTTTTACAATGCAAGATCTAAATTGGAGACAGGTTACAAAAGAAATAGTTGAAGTGTGCCTGAATGACTCAGGCTGGCATTTTTAAAACATTTTTATTTTTATTTTTATTTTGAAGAGCTCACATTTTACAATTTTTTAGCTTTTGCAGGGATCTATAATTGTTTTTATTTCATGTTTAGAATTAATGGCAACTTTAGTCATATTTAGATTGAGATGTAGCTAAACATGAAATATTGGTCATTGGATGTAAAACTTTTAGTTTTAGATTTCCCAGCATTTTAAGGCATTGTTTATACCACAATATGTGTATTTGTGGAGAGCTTGTTTGGTATAATGATTAAGACATCAGACTACAAAATGGAAGACCATGAATTCTAGTTCATCCTTAGGCACGAAGCCAGCTGGGTGACCTTGGGCCAGTCACTTTCTCTCAACTCTAGGAAGGAAGCAATGGCAAACCACTTCTGAAAAACCTTTGCCAAGAAAACTGTCAGGGCTTGTGCAAGTTGTCTCTGAGAATTGGATACAACTGAATGGATGATTTAAAATGAGTATTTGCAAGCTAGAAATTTTTTTAAACCTCCTGGATGAAGTATATTTAGTGAGAAGAACTATCTTGGCAGGCCATTTAAAATTAAACAAATAACAAAGGTAAACAGAGCTGCTGTTGCTATAATAGCCTGAATTTACTTAATAGAAAACTTAGCAATTACTGCAATTCATAGGTGACATATATAAATAAAGACTATAATAGAGCATACTTGTTTCTAGAGGATATAGCAGAGGTGACAATTAGAGGGTGGAATTTCTTTAGAGGCAGGACTCTGAAAAACATAATTATCTTAGTTATGTGGGACAGTTGGAACATTTTCCTGCGGTATATAGTCTATATATAAACATTATAGTTTCTCTAAATCTCTAGCAGTACAGACAACATTTAGGAATTAACAAATTTGTAGTCTAAGATATCTGGAGGGCAACAAACAATCTTTTGTCTGTTCAGTTATGAATCGACTTGTTACCATGAATACATTGCTAGAAAAAGGCAGACTAAAGGTGAAATAAGAGGAACAAATAAAACCTATTGGAAAAGAAATATTTAGGTGATTGGGGTGATTCTGCCTTTCTTTCTGGATCCATGTCATTATTGGCAGCCCTTCCCACCTTCTGATTAGATTAATGCATTGCAGTGGCTTTCATTGAGGCATAAGAAAGTAACTTATATTAGCTGCCGGGAAGATATAAATCTGATGTTAAAAGACCTCAGCTGGTTTCCAGTCAGTTTCCGGGTTCTTTTCAAAATGCTGTGAGGAACCATTTAAAGTTTTGCGTATCCTGTGCTTGGAGCCATTCCAACAAACCCTCAGATGAGTAACCATTCAGTGTTAGACCATCTAATGAGACTCGATTCCTTCTCTGCCTCCAGCAAGGAGGAAAACAAGTGCAGATGGCCAGATGGCACCAATCTTTTCTTACCTTCTTTTGTTCCCCCGATTCTCTGTGAAGCCTTTAGCTTGTCTACTATGCAGGATTGCTAAAATATTGCGGGAAGATGTTGGTTAGAGCTACCTTGGACAATGGTAAGGGAAGCTGGAGTTTAGTGACACCAAGATGATCACAGATTCATTTTCTCTGTTCTGCAAATTTTGGGACGTAGTTTAAGATGTTTGTGTTTGTTCATGACTTTCAAGCATGAAGGATTATGCAGTATTATTCTTGGTTAGTATTACTGAGGGGTTTGCATTTTTAACGGATTCATGGTTATGTCTGTACATATTTATTATTTTTTCATATTATGAACACCCCTGCTGCCTTTGGAGTCTTCTAGAAAGTTAAATTGTGGGATACAAATGGAACCAAACTTCACATGGTTTTGATAATCCCAAAACAGCGTGGTGTAACTGATTAAGCTACCTAGAGTAACCCCAAAGCAAGATAGGCGACAAATAAATTTAACAAATAATAATATTGGGAATAAGAAGTTATGTGTTGGTGTTTGGCAGGTGCAGATAGAGAGAAAATCCAAATGCAGAGGGTATGGATCCCCTGCATATTTTGCTTCTAAAGCTTCTTGGAAAACTACCCTCTCTTTCCAGCAGTATTTGCAATGTATCATTATATGTTAAAGGGAGTAAGTGACATCCATTGTGACATTTGTATGGCTGATAACTTAATTTAAAAGTGTTATACTCTGAGATAATTAATGAGCTCTAATATCTCTTTGCTGTAATTACGTAATAAATCACCCAAAGTAAAACTCACTTTTGCAAAGCAGGACAGAGGTTTATTGCTAAGAGAACAAAGGCCATATTTGAGGCTTTCTGTACTGTATTTCTGGAATCTTTAGCCATTGCTCACTTGTCTTTGTCTATTCCAGTATACTGTTGCTCACCATGAGCAATGCCAGATGCATTTGGAAAGTGAAGGGAATCCCCAAATGGGTGGACTGGGAATAATTTTCTGACAGAAAATTATTATGGGATCGTCAAAAAGAATCTGTAACTCTATGCATTTTACACTAATTTTGGATATGTTCTCTTAGAGGAGGGATGACATTTTATTTTCTGGATAATTTGGCTGGGATGTGACAGTTGCAAAATCCTAACTACTTATCTTCCACATTTCACATGGGTTAAAAATAAATGCCATTTTAAAAGAGGGAAGATATACAGCAGAAACTATTGTAACATTTCTAATTCATATGCTTTCTTAAAGGAATCTTATATTTGGTTGCATTCATGTACTTTGTAGATGTATTAATTTAATACATTGGTATCTCGGCACTCATCATTAATTGATTTTGGGAGGCGTATTGAGTCCCAAAAATGATGAGTACCAAACAGATTTTTCCCATAAGGAATAATGTAGTGAGTCACAAAGCAGCCAACACCAACAAATTCTAGCTTGTTTGTTTAGTACCAGCAAATGATGAGTACCGAAACAAAATTCATTGAGTACCAAATTCGATGAGTTTCAAAACAATTGAGTACCAGAGTACCACTCTAGTCCAGAACTTGATGGACAAAGAACTAACATAAATCTGTCTTTTCATATGTTCAAAATGTCCTTTGTAGGCTATATCACGCAGAATGTGCAGATGTATGCTATTGCCTGCAGTTGCATCTTCTCAGTATTAGAGGTTTTAATTTTAATTGCTAGAGACCCTCAGAAGAGAGGCCACCAATCAGCAATGCTTGGAAAATTGCTGCCTCTTTAGGTTTAATGAGATTGTTGAATTATAGTTCTGGTTGCAGGTTAATATCATGTTGTTTTTATTATTCTAATCCTTGTGAGTTCCGTTTAAATTAAATATGTAGCTCAATGTTAATCAGCAGTTCCAAATCTGTATATAGAAAGTCTTCCTGTTACCAGATTATAGATGACAGGTCAGGAATGGGTGAAGACATTGCATAGCCACATTAATTCTGCTTTTCTTCAGGATTAAGAAAATTGCATCTGCACTTTTAATTGTGCTAACTCAGATTTGCAATGGAACCAGGCTTTAAAGGTTGCTTGCAAACCTTAGTTAGTATTATAATGCAGCACATTAAGTTTAATCCTGTTAAAGAATGAGAAATTTAATTAGGAAAGAAAGCATGTGATCTTTCAATATCATGGTTTAGGATTATTACTGCATCTCGTTGTCATGCCTTGCAATTTGCATAGGGCTAGATGGTATGTTGGCATTTTGTGTGTTGCTTTCTCGTTATGTTTAATCTGTTCTATATGTGCCAATATAAACTCTTCTAGCTCTATGAAGAATATTATTCCATAAAGAATCAATATAATTATCCATTATAGTTATTCTTGGTGCAGCTTTCTGTGACAATGTATCCTCTAAATAGTTTGAATTTCAATTCTCATATGTGTAGTCAGTGGATCTGGAAGGCACTAAATTGAAGGATAGTTTAGGGCAGGGGTCTCCAACTTTGGCAACTTTAAACCTGGCGGACTTCAAATCCCAGAATTCTGGGACTTGAAGTCCGCCTGGTTTAAAATTGCCAAGGGTGGAGACCCCAGGTTTAGGGCAACATATTATCAACTTCTACTAATCTTTTAAAGACAAAGTTCCTTGTCCTTCATGTGTTGTGCGCAATTTTGAACACCTGCATTTTATTTCATTAGTGTGTATGTATGCGTGTGAATGAAATACACCAGGAATTATTTTACCTTGGGTTAGCTACATTCTCCAAAACCACATTCTCCACCTTAGACAATTCATTCATTTCTTACCCAAAATTCACAGATTCTTTTCTCAATTAAAATGCAGAAAGAGCTTTAAAAAATTCCTTGTTTGCCTGTCCAACACTTGCTGCACTCCACTTTTCTTTGCAGCTTCAATGCTGAATTCCACTTGACTTAGATTCGTTTCGGCAGACTTGATCACTCATTTGTCTGAAATGGTATAGGGTTTCCTGCCTAAGCAGGGGGTTGGATTAGAAGACCTCCAAGGTCCTTTCCAACTCTGTTATTCTATTCTACTCATACCTCCTGCAGATCTCCCTGTTTTTTAACATGGAAAGAAACTCTATGTTGCTTCTAGGCTACTGGATGAATATCAACATTGCAAGTACTTGGATAATCCTGGCAGGTAAATTAGAAAGGGTTTTTTTCTTTTTTTACAAATCTTCTTCATCTGATTAAGTGCATAATGTATGAAACCTAGAATCAAGTATGGCTGCTAAGTAGTTAAGGACTATAAATAAGGAGTATAAATCCTTCCATTCCCTACCATCCAGTCAGAGCTGAAGAAGCTTCTTGGATGAGAAGCGAAATGTCTTCAAAGAAAAACCAGAAAGTCTACTTCCCTCTGTAAAAAAACCGCTTTTGGGCCTGCTAAGCAATTGATTGATGTAATTATCTATATGCATCTAAAACTGAGACAGGTAGTCTCATCTTATAACCATAACTATTGTTGCTAAGAAAGTGGTTGTTAAGTGAATCATTGCAGTTAAGTGATCATGAAGTTGTTAAGCAAATCCAGCTTCTCCCCTTGACTTTGCCTGTCCAAAGCCAGCTGGGAATATCACAAATGGTGATCCATGACCAGAATTTTGATCATGTGACCATGGGAACGCTGCAGTGGTCATAAGTGTGAGAATTGGTCATAAGTTACTTTTTTCAGTGCTGTTGTTAATTCAAGCGGTCCTTAAATGAATGGTTGTAAGTAAAGGACTATCTGTATTAGATTATCAAGATAGACAATAAAACAACTAATTTAGATGGAAGAACTAAGATTGCATTCTTCCTGTATAGTCTCTAATTCAAATCCAGGGAAATAAACCTGTTCTTTCCCTTGATCTCCATGTAATTTTTTTAGTAGGCTGAAAAATGCAGTTTAAAAAACATGCAGCTTTAAAAACATGCAGCTTTAAAGGTTTATTGTTTGGTTCTTTGTTTTATAAGCTGCTCTGTGGACCACAGGTGGTATTCAGCAGGTTCTGACTCATTCTGGAGAACCGGTAACAGAAATTTTGAGTAGTTTGGAGAACCGGTGGTAACCTTTCCCCAGGAGTAGGGAGGGAATGGAGATTTAGTGGTATCCTTCCCCTGGAGTGGGGAAGGAATGGGGATTTTTACAGTATCCTTCCCCTGTCACGCCCACCAAGCCACGCCCACAGAACCGATAATAAAAAAATTTGAATCCCACCACTGCTGTGGACACATGGATGGAGCTGAATAAGGAGTTTCAGTTTGGTTCAAAATGAGCAAAGAAAGGACATGGAAGTCGCAGTTTAGGGAGCCTCTAGGTTTGATGGAAGAAAGGATGAGCTACTTAAACAAAGTCATTTTGAAGAGAATGTGCTCCAGAGGACATGGATTCAGGAGTTATTTTATTTTTGAGGTACATAAAAATAGAATTAATGAAGCTTGAGTACCTAATTTTAATCCTGTAATATTATGAACACAGGATCCAGGATGTCTGTGAATTTCATGTCCCAACTTGGTACTTTCTCATTTATCCCATTCAGTAAATGATTTGTTCTCTTTGTGTAATTTTCAGAAATAATCGATCTGGGCTCTAATCCATACAGGAGAATTTCCAAGTCTTAGCAAAATTATTGGAAGTCACTTCTGTTTCATGGTGGTTCATGGAATTACTACAGGTAGACCTAAACTTACAACCACTTGTTTAGTGACTGTTCAAAGTTACAATAGCATGTAAAAAAGTAACTAATGGCTATTTTTTACACTTTCGACTGTTGCATCCCCATGGTGAAGTAATTAAAATTGGCAACTGGCATGTATTTATGATGGTTGCAATGTCCTGGGGTCATATAATCACCTTTTGTGACCCTCTGACAAGAAAAAAAGCAGATTCATTTATCAACCATGTTACTAATTTAATACCTGCAGTGATTCATCTAACAACTATTGAAAGAAAGGTCATAAAATGGGGCACAACTCACTTAACAGCTATCTTGCTTAGCAATGGAAATTTTGGACTCCATTGTGGGCATGCATTGAGGCCTACCTGTGCTTGTTTTTATATTGAAAAACACTGCAGGTTAAATTTTGGCAAATATACATCATCCACAAGCCCTTCTTTTATATTTCATGTGAAACCTGTACATTCCTGGCTTGTCTGAGTGATTATGAAGAAACAAACATTTAAGTTCTTAAAATATGGAGGCCTTTTGGAGGAACTAATGCTAGATTTAATTTGCAAGCATTCGTAGTTTGCAGTCACTGTTCAATAGCAAACCAGCACAAATTTTTACTGGATTGTAGTGGCATCTGATTATCTGAGATAGTAACATTTATATTTCTGTTGCTTTTCAAAAATTAAACATGATTTCTGAGAGCCCCTGTGGTTGAACAATCCTGTCAAGATTTATTTTCATAATCCTGAAAAATTACTGTACATTTTATCTCCTAAAATGGCTTCATTTCTTTAGCACAAAGATCATATCTAGTTTAAGTTATTGGGTTGAAACTGAAGAATAAAAACAAAAGTGAACTTTATTTCAATTCTATAAGTGAAACTGGCCAGCATCTTAAACAGAGAGCAACATTAAGCACCAATTCTTTTGCCAATTCTGCCTGTAGTTATTTTTCTTTTTTTGTTTTGTATTTTTTTCTCTAGATCTTTACTGACATTTTCTGCAACAGAAGTCTTGATTAATGCCAGATGTATATCAGAGCTTTATGAAATACATTGCTATATTCTTTATTGCAGATCGATAAATAATCATCTTTTATTTTTCAAATTAATTAGGGTTTGGTGAATGCGCATATGAAACTGGTGGGGTTCAGTAGCTCCAACAAGATTAAGAACCACTGCTCTAAAGGAATGCAAATGACCAGCTGTCTGTAAGGAGTATAAATTCTTTCATTCCCACCATCCAGTCAGAGCTGAAGAAGCTTCTTGATGAGAAGTGAAATGTCTTTAAAGAAAAACAACTGCCTCCTGAAAAAGCACCTTTGTCCAGTGTTGTGTTATCTGCATCTCTTGGTTACGTACTCCAAGCCCTGAAACTGATGCTTTTTTTGATAAAACAGAAGGAGTCTGATATCTTTTCAGACAAATTCATTTTATTAAAAGGCTGCATCTGATGAAATAAGCCATAGTTCATGAAAACCTGTACCTTTTAATAAAATGTGTTCATTAGAAGACAAAGGATTTTTAAAAAGCTAGCATAGATTAACACATCTTTCTTCCAATAATGAAATTGGCAATGAACCTGGGGACCTAACATTAAATCAGCCACTTTCATATACGGATAGTAGATGTATATCTACTATTTCTAGAAGCTGGATAGATCATTCATTACAAGTCTAGGGTTATAAAATGTCAGTTTCCTGGGAACTGCACACAGGGAACACACCAAGTTAGGAAAAATTGTCTGTACTAAAGGGATTTCTTGTATTAAATTAAAAATTAGCTCCAATTTAGCAACCCAGTATTTAAAGGACAATGAGGAAATCACAGAATTTTTTTTCACAGCAAACAAAAAAGTAATTGAAGTAAAAATATTCAACTTTAAACTTTTTCTTCTAGCATTTTAAAGAAATCTCCAAATCATTTTCTATTGTGCCTAAAACAGAAATGCAGCATTGGAACTGTTTGCTGTACATAGAAAGACATTGAACAGTATGGAGTTTATGAGAGACAATCCATGCAGAGATGGGAAATGTTGCTTTCCCCCCCCAAGAAAAACAGCATCAGATGACCTCTTCTGACTATAGGTTAAAGGACTGCAGACTTCCTATGGGAAATTGAAGACTTATTCCATTTTTAACCCTTGCTAATTGAGGCCATGATGAAACATGACCCAGGGTTGCATAGTTTTGGCTTTTTTTTTTTTTGCTTTGTATTGGCTTGGAGAGGA
>JAOYMU010000263.1:24863173-24873629 GCA_025802295.1 Psammodynastes pulverulentus | reverse complement strand
CCAGTGAGTCCTTCCTTCTCATTAGGTGGCCAAAGTATTTGAGTTTCATCTTCAGGATCTGGCCTTCTAAAGAGCAGGTTTGATCGGTTTAATCGCCTTGCAGTCCAAGGAACTCGCAGGAGTCTTCTCCGGCACCATAGTTCAGTAGATGGTTGTATTTCCTAGGAAATTCTGTTGGAAAAGCAAGCAGAGGGTAACTTGCTTCCATTATACAGGGAAGCATCTGCCCATGTTGTCCCATTCAAGGGAAGAGGATCTGGCCTATTATATACCAAATATTTATGGGGAAGAGTGGATGAAGATTGTAGGGGGCCAGGTTTGCCCATGGGGGCAGAGTATGTAAAGTCATGGCTTGCACATTCCCTGTAATCAAAAATTTTTAGGGAGGAGTGGGAGTTTTAAGGAGAGGGTAGCAGATGACTGGAGCAAGGTTAGGCCTAGTTAGTATTTAGATATAGTGAAACAGTTGAAGTGGGGAGGGGAGAAATATAATTGGAATGGCAAATGGAAATGTTGCTGAAGATATTCTTTAAAACCCCAATTCCTGGGTAGATAAGAGGTGAGGGAACTGAGTGGCAGGAAGTAGAACTGGTGGGAACCATGTGCTCCAACATTGCTTCTCACAACCAGACTGGTGAGGGTCAGTACCTCCTTCCCCTCAGCTGTTCTGGGTGGTGGTGGGGACAACAACTGTGCCATGCACTTATTCCCTAGCACTTGGACTGGCATTGTTGGGTGCCATTGGTGAGGTTTATGCCCCTACTCTAAGGGATATTTCCTGCCAGAAAACCTCAAAGGCTGAGTGAAGAGGGGGGGTGCCTTACCCTGATCCAGTTATTGCTTATTGGTGTAAGAAGAGACTGAGCTTGAAGGTGGAGTTAAGCATGTCATAAGTTTAGAGTCCTTGTGTTGCTACAAGAGATCCAAGTACAGCTCCCTTATCTAATATCAATTTAATTTTGACTGTTAGTTGATTAGGTTCTTAAATTAGAGGTTGCACTAATAAACTCTTCTGTGCTTTGAATCCAACAAATGCTCGGGGTTATTTGTTCCTGACAATTGGCCATGAAATACACCCATTGTGATCCTCTGTTTAAAAAAAATGAACTGATTTTGCTGATGTGGCTAATGTTTATAGGTCATTAGATATTGGGCTTGAACAATAAATGTATTGCTTTAAAAAATTTAAAGCTGCAGTGTATTTTAGACTTCATTATTTTTCTGAGTTTTCTGAGTCTAGAACACAGGTGTCAAACTCGCGGCATCATGTTGCCATCTCATGATATATCACAATGTTTTTTCCCTTTGTGAAGCTGGGGTGGGAGTGGCCTGTGTGTGATGTTTCCGACCTGTGGGCCGCCAGTTTGACACTCCTGGTCTAGAAAGACCACAGAAGCAACCAATAGAGAGATTTTCCCTAGGAATCAGTTGCCTGCCTTGCTTTAAAAGGACTAAATAACCCGTGATGTGAAAAATGTAAAGATGTTCCAGAATTCAAAGGGAAGAAGATGGTAAAATTAAGCCCACTAGAAGTGGGGCTGATTTAATGCCATCTTCCTTCTTCTTTCTGTCCCTCTGTTGCTACCATCTCATAGGAGAGAGAGAGGAAAAAAACAGAAACAGGAACAAGAAATAAATAAGAAAAAAGGCTAGAAATGTTACTTGCATTTAGTTGGGTCAAATGCCCAACCTTGCAAAGGTAGAAATTTATTCTTGTTTGATGACATTTTCAGAGGCTATCCTTGTTGTCAGAATACAGCCTTGATACTCTTCACATTCACTGCCCACTTCTGAAACAACTCAGCAGAGCTTCCTGACTAACTCTGATATCTTATTTTAAAGCCATTTCTCTTCTGTGAAATTGAGTTGTAGCCTCACCTTTAACCAAGACAATTCTATCTGTCTTAGCATTCTGCCAGAAAGGTGTGACTCTTGTGTCATAAACCATTAATGCTTTCTAGGATCTCTCTCTTTTGTTCTTTTGAGGAGCTTGCAAAAAAAAAATGAATGTGGGCTTTGAAAAATATACAAAATACAGAATAACAGGGTTGGCAGGCACCTTGCAGCCTTCTAGTCCAACACCTGCCAAAGCAGGAGAGCCTATAACATTTCAGACAAATAGTTGTCCCATCTCTTCTTAAAAACCTGCAATGATGGAGCACCCCCAACTTCTTAAGGCAAGCTGTTCCATTGAGTAATTGTTCTCACTTTCTCCTTATATCTAGGTTGAATCTCTCCTTGATAAGGTTCCGTCCATTTCTTCTTGTTTTTCAAGTGCTTTGGAGAATAGGTTGACCCCCCTCTTAACTGTGGCAGCCCCTTAGATACTGGAACACAGCTATCATGTTACCCATAGTCCTCTTCATTAGACCAGACATTAATATACATATGCATCTCTTAATTGACAAATAAACATACAAATGACACCACACTGTCAATCCTTCCAGGGAAGCCAACAGCTGCTGAAAGTTTGTAAGTTCTTTGTGAGTATAGATGCTTTTTTATTGATTGTGATAGTCATATGCCACTTTTTTATTTAGAAAGGATAGGTCACGTGGCTTGGAATTACCTGCCTCAGACACAAAAATAAAATTAGGAAATACAACTAAAGAACAGATTGCTTAGAACGCTTTTCCTACTGCCTTTCAAGGGATTTTGTTCAGAGTTGTACAAAACGTACCAACAGACAAAAGTGTTAAATTTAAAAACGGAGAAAAAAGTAAAACAAGGAATGGGATAAGAATTGTGGGAGAAGTTTTAAATAATTCTTACATTAAAGTACAGGTAATCCTCATATAGCAACCACAAGTGGGACTGGTCATTAAATGAAACAATTGCTAAGTGAAACTGTGATGGTGCTGACTCCAGTTTTCCTTTGCCTTACAGACCTTCAAAGGTTGTAAAATCAAGGACTGGTTGCAAAATTACTTATTTATCATTATTGTAACTTCGAGCGTATGTTAAACAAGGTTTACATGCACTTATTCAGTAGGTTGTGTAACAACCTGGTATAACTAATAATTAGTTTCTTGAAGATATATGCAGTCTTCCAGCTTCTGCATTCATCAATATAATTTAACGTTCCATTCTTACGTATAATGGGTTCAGGTTTGCTTTTTTAATTTTTTTCTATGTATTTTTTTGTGTGTGTGCATTGTGTTTTTTTCTTCCTTTTTGCATACATTTTATAGAAGTATTTGCCATTTTAATATTTATTATGTAGTAATATTTCAAATTATAGATGTAAATTGATGTAAAAGTAAGAATGTATCTTACTTTTCACAATAGCACTAAGCTCTCTGAAAGTGAATATTAAGTTTTGTTTTCCAAACCAGTTAACTAAATGTAGACGTTGAAAAAGAACACTTGCACACATTTAAAATTACTTTATCATAACACATGCTTCTGCTATCAAACACACGCTCAATTCAATTGATTTGTGATTCTATCAAACCATATGATGATTGTTTCATTTTATAACGGTTCTTCATAAGTTTCCAGCAGAGCTTTCCATTGAGGGGAGAATTTTAAAAAGTCAAAATGAGGTTAATGGTTACCGGTTCAAAACTGCATCTTTTTTTTTTTTACACGTTTTTAGGTATTTCATTCTTGGCCTTTTTGTCTTCCTGGATATCCCTAGTTTTTAACTAGGATGCAAAATACAGAAAATGCATAATGACACATGTGTCATAGATAAAGATATATAGATATATATTTAATATTCTCATTCTACTAAAATGTCAATAGGTGGAGCAGTTGACAATATTTTGTATTCCATTCATGTTAAGAACAGGCATTGTAAAAGAATCGTCTGTTGAATATGAAGAGTATATATGTGCTTTTTTTTTCTTTTCCTTTTTTTTAAAATTTCTTTTCTAGAAGAGTATTTGCTTGGCAAGTTTGCAAACCACCCAGAGTTATTTGCCCAAGGTGGGTGGCCAGATAAATTTCCTAAATAAATAAAATTCAAAGAAGGCACCTATATGTCAAAATGAATTAGAATATTTAATTCTCTGACTCTGGAAAAATGGGAAGCTGTATTTTAAATCCGTTTCAATGATAAATAATAGCAAGGCATATGCGATTTAACTTCCATTTCATTATTTATCTCCAAATTCTTCAGTCAAAACAGGGGTGGGCTGCTGGGGGTTTGCAGGGGTTCAGGTGATCCTCTAGCTAAGTTTCTGCCCAGTTCGGTGAACCCCCAAATCCCACTCCTGGTTGGCTCTGTCCACCCCGCCCAGAAGTCCCCACACAGACTGTTTGGTATGCAGATAAGTGTAGGGCGCACACGGAGGCTCAGGGAGAGCAAAAAAATGGGCCTCCTGGAAGTTCGGGAAGGCCAGAGAGCCTCCGGAGCCCAGGGAGGCTGTTTTCCCTCCCAGAGATTCAAGAAAGGCCTCTGGACCCCAGGGAGGGCAAAAACACACACACACCTCACACCTTTCTTAGCAATGAAAATTTTGGCCTCAATTGTGGTTGTAAGTCAAGGACTACCTGTATTCTGAACAATAGTACATTGTTTGCTTGCTCAATGAATGCTGAGCACTATTCCAGAACTCTTCTCTGAGTCGATCCAAGAGTCTCCTCTCTTTATTCCATGTAGAAGGCTTAATGGATGAGCTGTTCAATTTAACATTTGAGGGTTGATGGCCATTACAGAGATAGACTTGAATGACTCTTACCTTGGTCCTTAAACAACTTGCCACTATAGGTTCCTCATTCTGGTGATTGGTTGGGTGTGTGCATTGTCTGTGCATGCATATGAAGGAATTTATAATTATACATGAAACTACAATATGTGTAGTTTCAAGTACCTCCTCTTTCCAACTCTTAGAGATGCTGAATTTGCAAACAAACAACTGTCAGCTAGCAACAACTCAAGCTTTAATTTTCTCTCTGGTTGCACATGAGCTTTGGAATATAATCTGCTGAAAGAAGATAACCATGGGTTTCTCTGTTGCCAGTTAGCACCTTAACTATTATACAACCTTGGCTCCCATCATGCCATCTTTCATTAGATAAATTCTTTTTTGCCTTTTATTATATAGTCTAGATCAGGAGTGCCCAACCTTGGCAATTTAAAAATTTGTGGATTTCAACTTCCAGAATTCCCAAGCCAGCAGTTGAAGTCCACAGGTCTTCAAATTGCCAAGGTTGGACACCCCAGGTTTGGATGATGACAGCAGAAGACACACAAATGTATATAAAATATCCTATTAACCAAATGCATCTCTCTATTAAAAACGAGTGTGCATTTAGTCACAGAGTAACAGAGTTGCACGGGACCTTGGAGGTCATCTAGTCCAACCCCCTGCTCAAGCAGTAGAATCTATTCCAAATCTTAGCCTCTATTTAGGATCGAACTCACAGCTTCCTGATTGTGAGGTAAGAGTTCCATCTCTAGGCCACCAGAGCTGTGTTGCTTTTATAGATGAGAGAAACCATTAAATTAAATGATCACATTTTAGTAGCAACTTTGAAATAGGGCATAGGGAATTTTTTAATACATATGTCTTTTTATACCACTGTGCTTACTCCCTTGTAGTTACAAATAGTGAACGTCATCCGGGCTATGCAAATATCATTTTCATCTTTTCCACTGGACTTTTCAAAGTTTGAGAGTGACTATTTTTCATGATTATGAGAACACCATAAATTACCATATGACCTTAGTGTGCATCAGAAGTGGTATTCAGCAGGTTCTGACTAGTTCTGGAGAACCAGTAGCAGAAAAATTGAGTAGTTCAGAGAACTGGTGGTAACCTTCTCACAGGAATGGGGAGGGAATAGAGATTTTACAGTTTCCTTCCCATGCCATGCCCACCAAGCCATGCCCACCAAGCCACACCAAACCCACCAAGCTGCAACCACAGACCCGGTAGTAAAAAATTTTGAATCCCACCACTGCCTCCAAGGTGGGATTTCAACTCTGTTATTCTATGTAAAAGATGTGTGAACTTCAACTCCTAGAATTCCCCAGCCCAACGAAGCTGGGGAATTCTGCAAGTTGAAGTCCACACATCTTCAAGCAGTCAAAGTTTGGAGAAACACTGCTTCACACCATTCTGTTAGAATTAACAATGACCCCCCCCAAAAAAAAAATTGCTTGAATTACAGCTGCTGAAGACATGTAGAAAATTGCTCAAAGTCTCCTGTCATTTTGTTGTTGTATCTTGAGAGGAAAGAATGCTGCCTTCTGTTTTAAAATATACAGGGAAGAGTGAGGCCAGCTACTTTGTTTATTTTTAAGTCAGAGGGCCTCTCGGTTCTTTTTTTTTTTCTTGGAGGTTTTGAGTCAAAGAGACCGCACATTAAGCCGTGGATTGGATGCTTGCATTCTTCACATATCTTAGAGCTTATATCATGACAGCTTGCTGGAGGAATCTGCCCTTAACAATTTTAAATAGGTTGTCTGTGTTTTTTCTATTCCTCTTTTAGGTACATGAACGATGCAGCTTTTTCTGCTTGTTTTAAAACTAGTCTTTTAACCACCAGGCTTGTTCTAATAAAAACTTCAATACTCAGGTAGAACTGTTGAACTAAAAAGTGAATATATTTTGCATCACATATGAAACGTACAACTGTAAAGTATAGCTTTATACCCTTACAACCCAACTTATGAACAATAGAAAAAGAGACAAAAAGTTGCCTTCAAATATTATCTTGTAAACAGACTTACAATCAATGCTCACATTTGTGTCGTTTCCTAAAAATGCTTTATATGCATGTATATATAATTACATGTATATATTTAATTACACACATAGTTTAATCTGCAACTCTCCCATGTTATTTACCTTTTTAAATAAAATTAACATGATTGTTGCTATTGTTTAACCTTTGAAGTGAAGGTTCAAGTAAAGATTCAAAAGGTGAAATTTAATATAGTGATTAAGAGATAAATAAAAATATATATATTTTAAAGTAGCCATTAGGAAAAAACATCCAAGAAGACTCCTCTTTGTTCTTTGTTTCTCCTTATTTTTTATACCATGCCTTAAACTTCTGCAGTTATTACTCATTTCCATTTAAATTGTTTTCATTTAAATTATTGTTTAAAATGGTTTCTCTCTTTTTTCAAAAACATTAATTGAAATGTTTTAATTTGTCTTGCTGTGTAATTTGTTGTTAGTTGCGAAATCGTGTCTGACCCATCGCGATCCCATTCCTCCACCATCTTCTGGAGTCCCATTTTATCTCACACCAACTGCCTCAGTGAATCTGTTCTGCTTGAACTTGGTTAGTCTTTTATTATGAGTATTTACAGTTGATTTTTCCATTGCTGCATATTCTCCAATTTTGATCTTGTACTGTCAGCAAGATTTTTCAGCTTTTTCAGTTTGTCAGATCGATTTTTGCCACTGTCAGTATACATCTTAAGTTCTGATGGTTTTCATTTCTCCTCCCTGAGGAGAAATTCCTCACAAAAATATTTCTGTTCTCCTGTGTGAGGCGATGGTATCCAGAGATATGATGGGTTGCCTCTTCTATTACTAAATCTAGACAGAGAGTGTGAGACTATGAGACTGAGGACACTCCCCCTNNNNAGGCAACCCATCATATCTGTGGATACCATCGCCCACACAGAGAAGGAGCATATCAGGTAGGACCAATGCCCCATTTCAATTCACGTTTAATTCTCAAAATTTTATAGATGTTTTGATATATTCCTTTTGAATCTTTTTACATCAAATGTGAAGAGAGAGGTTTTTTTTAATCACTAAATGATTGAGTCATATAAGTACCAGTGCAGTGATAATAGTAGTTAAAATGTTAGACTTGTATCCAATGTCAAGTCCTATTTAATGATGGAATTAACTTAGTTATTAGGATCCAGTAACTCTCAAAACATCTTATTTGAAGGATGAGATTATGGGGATACAGCTGGATGAGATATAAATGGATGTAATGAAGAAAAAAAATACTGTAATGTATTTAGTTTAAGTCATAGTGATAATGGTACTACAGTACATTTGTATACTGTTACACCCTTGTAGGAATTTAAAACGGTGCTATAAAAAAAAAACTGCTAGCAATTTATTTAATTAATTAACCGGGAAGATTTAAATGCTCCCCTTCTATAAACCTTTTTAAAGGAAGTGAGTTTTTAAAAAGAAAACAAGGAAAAACACAACTTTAAAAAAAAAATTGGTAGAGAAACAGAAGAACAATTCCTAGTTCAGCTATCGTTATTCATTTTTTTGTAGGTACTAATGGCCACCCAAGCTTTTGTTTTTCTCAGCGTGGATTAAGCATGTTCCGGAATCTTCCCTTGAACTATTCAGCAGCTGGCAACATACATCAAGAAGAACAGGGAGAGTTACTTTGAGTTTTTGGTGAAAAGGAGGTGTTTATCAGTGGGAAGCAGGTGGAAGAAGTAAAACTGTGGAAAAGCAATGCAAACTGTCTATAATAACATATTTTCAGTCCAGATATGTGTCTATGGCCAAAGAATGCTGCAGCTTTTTATAACTGTTAGTCAAACCTTCAGCATATTTTGCCCAGTTCTTCCATTCTAATGGCAGCAGCTGTTCAAATGGATAAATATGTTATATATTCAACATCCTTGAAATAGCTGTTACTGCCTTCTTATGTTTTTTCCAACACTCAATCATTTTGTCAATGTGTGCAGGGTGTGATTCTTCTTTTGCCTAAGAAGTGATGGCTGTTCCAATTTTTTTAAAAGTCCAACTAACGTTTGCATGTCTTTTCTTAATATGTCTATTTTTGGATTCGTTTGATTAATGAAAGAATAATATCTTATTCGGTGCAAGAAATCTGAGACCAGGAATTTCCTCCTGCTTCCTCCTCCTTCTCTCCCTCTCACGAACACCTTTGGCTCGCTCCAAAGTTGAGAAACTTCTGGTTTAGAAATGCTGAAAAAGAAGGTTTGAAGCAGGTTTGAAGAAATTAGATTCTTGGTCTCCTCTGCATACTAATAAGCCTTCGAGCTGATGCAGAGTCAGGCACAAAAAGTTTGTAGAAGTAGTTCTCCCCCAGCTGAGAGCAAAATTCCCGTTTGTGAATCAAGGCAGTTGTTAAGTGAATTTGGCCCCATTTTGCAACCTTTTTGCCACAGTTGTTAATGAGTTGCTGCAGTTGTTAAGCGAATCATGTGGTCATTAAACAAAACTGGTTTCCCCCGCTGACTTTGCTTGTCAGAAGCCAGCTGGGAAGATTATAAATGGTGGTCGCAAGATCCCAGGACATTGCAGTTATAAATACATACCAGTTGCCAAATACCCAAATTTTGATCATGGGACCATGGGGATGGCTGCAGGAGTCGTAAAAATGTGAAAAACCATTATAAGTCACTTTTTCCAGTGCCATTGTAACCATTCACTAAATGAATGTACTGTATATGCCTTCACTTCCATAGTTCCAATAGTTTGCAGAAAATTCTGCCTCTGTATCCCTTCACTTCCTTCTTACATGTTGCATTTCATTTCATGGAGCTTCAGAGTAATCCATTCTTTCAGGTGATTTATCTCTATAGAAGCCTAGCGTGGTAGAGAACTATATTTTATAGGGGTACAATAGTCACTTGTGGATTCTTGTTTTAAGGGTAAGTTTCGAGGAACTGAAAGCTTCCTTACCTTAATGTTTTTGGAAATGAACGCATTGTGATCTGAGATTTCAAAAACCAGGACAAATATACCTGTCGGTATTTTTTTTTTCAACAGTTCCAAAATAAATTGCTTGATCGTTATTACAACATAAAACAGTTAAATATTGGGCCATCTTCAGGGAATTCAGAGCAACTCTGGTCAAGACTTTCCTACCCGGTGTGTGTGTGTGGGGGGGGTTAATGATAGAATTACCTTAGCATTCACCAGCAGGTTATTTGCTTATGCAAATAAAGGAAATGGGAGGTATATTTTCAATCCTCACTTAATTTTATTAATAGCAAATGTGCAATTTGTTTTTACAGTGCCAGTGTGAAATTCCTTGGATCCTGACTTAGTTTCCCTGAATGAAATGAAGATCCTTCTGAGACTTCCTAGACTTAGTAAAACTAAAGGGTTTTACAGGGTAACTTCAAGGTCTTAAGAACATGGCCTTTCAAAAAAATAAATTTTGGATATTAACCCTGCTATATCCCAAGTTCACAGCTCTGCATTTTTTAGTCAGAGCCATTTATTTGTCTTTCCATGTCTTTGTTATTTATAGCCCAAACACAAACATCTGGAAATATCAGAGAATGAAAGACATTTCAATATAATTCTAGTATGTGGGGCTCTCGTACACACACACACACACACACACACACACACACACACACACACGTGTTCATTGCAATCTTCTATAAAAGGGCCTACATCTAAAAAATATTCAAGTTACCCAGGAACTTGCTCTTCCTGAAACCATCGTCTGCAAACTATCCTTAAATATCACACTTCGCTTTTTATTATGTTACAGAGCTCCTGATTATAACATCATACATGCGAACAAG
>JAOYMU010000263.1:24704906-24715059 GCA_025802295.1 Psammodynastes pulverulentus | reverse complement strand
AAAAAACCCGCTCTTTCTCCTAGTATCTGAAGTTCTCTAAGACTGAATTATTAAATTTGGGTGATAGAGCAGCAAATGAAACCATTTTTTTCTTAAAGTTATTCAGTAGAAAATTAAGATAAGTATGCTCAATCAAGTGACCAAAGTAGAACAAAAAGAAGTTAGCTGCACCTCCGCTGGTGAAAAAGAAATCTAATTATCCATCCCCTCTCAGCCTCTCTGACTTTCCTCATTACCAAAAGGTTCTTGCCTTAAGAAAGAGATAAGAATAAGTATTTATATATTGATTTAGTTGTACGGTTTTGAAGCTACCCGGTTTCAGATGTTTATATATTCTTAAAAGAAACAATAAGACAGGGAAATTGATTATATACATCCAGAAGACTAAAAAAACTATACATTTCAGGCAAAAAACTCCAAACACCAACATGGCTTCACAACCTCCCCACTCCATAGATGGGGAGAATAGCTGAGCTTTGGAATATCATCAGGGTGGGAGCTATATAGATGGGGGATGCTATTCCAGAGAGGAGGCATTATACAAAGATGTTTGGAATAGCATCGAGGGGGGAGCTATATAGATCTATACAGATCTATAGATAGGTGGATGCTATTCCAGAGAGAAGGCAAGAGATGTTACTTGATATTCATCAAGTCTAATACAAGTCTTTTGGTCAGCACAAGGCTACTGAAATTCTCATTTTACAGGAGATGTTCCTCCTTCCATAATTCCAGACACCCCACAATTTAGATCAGGGTCCCCAATCCCCCCGCTGCGGCCCACTACTGGGCCTATTTGGAACCAGGCCACGAGTGGTGGGCAGGTGCACGCATGCAGTTTGACTTGCATGAGCGGCGGGCCGGTGTGCATTCACATGCATTCACTTTGAGCTGTATGCATGCGCGGCGGCCCATCACTTGCACAGCCCAGTTCTCCCCCCCATCACCTAGCCGAGCCACCAAGCCACAAAGGTTGGGGACTGCTGATTTAGATAATCTGTGTGCTTTCAGAAATAATGTACTTACATTCCCAATCTCAAAGTTTTGCCTCATGAGGAGATACAGAGAGGCACTGGCATGGGACCGTATCGTGCTAATGCTACTGCTGCAGTGGCGCAGGAGTCGAAGGCATAGATCGGCACATTGCTCAGTCTCTTCTTCAAACAGCAGTTCTGGGAACTAAAATGGCAGGATAAGAGGCACGTCATTCAACAAAAGCTAGAAACAATGAGCGTTCCAAATGTCAAGATGATTCTACTTTATTTTGCACTACAATGCTAATTATCTGCTCTCATCTTTCCTGGGATCACCTGCTCACCAGTCCGAGTAAAGCAAGCCTTCAGTTGCATTTTGCTAGCAGAAACCGTGGAAGTAAAGCTGTCCCAGGTGCAAAGTAAGCTCACTCAAGAGTAGCAAGGAATGGTAACTTACTTCGAGCTACTGAATTTAGATTAGTCAGGCTCAGTCCCAAAATTAAATAAAACCTTGTGACTCGGTACTCTATTTTCAAAACACTCACCTTTGAGACTAAAGCTCTTTGAGTAGCAAAGCAATGCTGGAGATAAAGAGCGCTTTGATTGCAGGCCATGCTATGTAGAAGAGCCTTCAGTACCCCACCAAGAATACTTTCCTTGGATTCAGTCACCGAAACCGTCTGTAGCCAAAGACAACAGGGCATCAGAAGCAGTCAAAAAATCATTTTAAAGTGAAGTGCGGTAAATGCACAATGAAAAGCTAATCCTCATTCTGAGGCGTCTGTAGCCCAGGCACAAGGGCTGGGATGGGACTATTGTTCTCAAAGAACCATTATGGAAAATACCAAGCATACTCAGGGCAATAAAACTAGCCCTATGCATTCTGAAGCATATGCTGAAAGGGACTGAAGCAGATCTTCAACAACACATGAGCTTATCCCCCAGAGCGGCGTTAGACTGGCTGAGGAATTCTGGGAGTTGCAGTCCATGCATCTTAAACTTGCCGAGTTTGAGAAAATACTGCCCCAGAGGCTAACAACTGAGAAGCTTGATGATTAAAAGCTCAAAAGATTATATTCTACAGCAAAGAAGGAGAGAATGTCGATACATTTTTAATCTTATGTGTATTTGCATGAGAAGAATTCCCAACAATATGGAAATATTTGGCTAATAAATACAAATTGCAGGAATTGTTATTTACAAGGAAGCTAACTGCTGAAACAAATGAATAATAAAAATGGAAGAAATTTCATCAAACTTCTTTTCATTTTATGTTCAAACATTTCTTAGCCTGTTGGGCCTGTAACTCTCAAACATGAGAACCATTGCAATCCTGCCAGACTGGAAGGATTATATAAGATAATCATTGACCTATCACTATTCATTCAAATGAATATGATGGCACTGAATGAATAGTGGTTAGGAGCAGTCCTCAGAGTTGCCGTTGTCCCAGCATATTACACATACCCCAATCAAGTGAATGCAGTCTGGGAGCTTGGCACACTTGTAACCAGTTGCAGCGCTTCATGAAAAAAATTGACATTTGCAATCTTCTCTGCTGACTCCACAGAAGTTCAGTGGGGAAACTGGCAGGGAATGCCACAAGGCACTGGGATAAGTCTCCCACACCAGTTCTTCTATGTTTGTGTCGCACCAGCTATCCACATATCCCCTCGGACCCGGCCCATGACACATTACTCTCTTGCTCTCTCCTTAACCTATGCTGTGCCTCTTGCACATACCCTTGCACTCTCGCACAAGCTTACCAATCCACACCATGCCTCCCTTGCACCCTTGAATAGCGTTAACCTATAGTGCGTCTCTTGCATACCCCCCACCCTGCTGTGCACTCCTTGCAGCTTCTCACTCTTCTTGAACACACCCTTCTCTCATGCACCCCTTAGACTCTTGCACACACACCCCGAACTGTGCTTTTGCACAGCTCTTCCACCCTCACCGTGATTCCCCCTCCCTAATCCTGCCTTGTGCACTCCCCATCTCCTCATTCTGTCCTCCATCCGACAGCATCCTTTTTCCTGCCTGCCAGTCTAGGACTTGCAACTTTTGGTCAGTTTCCCCACTGAATTTAGTTCTGAATAGCTGTCATGAAGTTGCTTGGCTTAACAACAATGGGATTCAGTTAATGGCAGCAATTAGGGCTATAGAGATTACTGCCACTAACCAATGCAGTCATGCTTTACAACTGCCCTTAGCAATGAAAATTCTGGTCTCAATCGTTGTTGTAAGTTGAGGACTACCTATAACCAGCATTCTTAGCATACATGGTTAGCAGAGGGGATCAGGAATTATAAGAAAGGAAGTGATAACTACTTGGTCTCCAATATTTCACTTAGTTTCTATATTGCTTGAAGATGAAGGAAATGACTTTTACCTACTGCTACAATGAACACAGTGGAGCAGAAGGTCTTCATGAATCTATGTGACAGAAGACTGTCTCACTGGCCTTGGCAAGATGCCCAATAAGTCTGAACCTTCCTAGACCAGGACAAGAAATCTACTCCCATCAACTGGATCCAAGCAATGTTTAGCTCTTAGCTGCTTATGTAACAGATCTTCCCCTTTGCCATCAAGATAATCCTCTTTTTTTGGTGGCAAAAAAAGAAAGAATGAATAAAACCCAAGAAAGAAAAAAAAAAAAGATAATCCTCTTTACTCTCTAGGTTTGCATGGAAGATGAAAGTCTCATATTTCTGTGGTTGCTTAAGAAATGTAGCTTTCCTCATAACATATCAATGACTGGCTTATTTACAAAGCTAGCTGTGTTATCGATCAGTTTGCAATATGCTTTTGTAGGATTTTGCATTCTGAAATATTATTATTATTTTTTGTAGAGAAACAACACATGTTGCATCCAGGTCATTAGAAACTATGTCAAATACTCCTTAGCATCCTCCTTAGCATCCTCACCTGCACAATTATCTCTAAAGTATCCAATATGATCAGGTTAGCTTCTGTTGCCAAGTTACCATCAATAAGTGCTTCATGTTCAATCTCTGCCCGGGACCTGATAGAATAAAATACACATTAAAAATCCATGTTCCTTCAAGACATAAAACAACGGAAAGCAAATGTCATTCTGCTTGGAAAATAGCATGCATCCTAAAACCCCTTCTACAATATAAAAATAGTTCAAAAAAGGAGAAAATAAAACAACTATGTCTTGTTGTCTTTTTGCAGTTTTTAAATCGTGCTTGGGATTTGAAGATGCTGCAGAACAGCAATACCTCCAAGGAGTAAAATTGGGCTAGATGGACCAATAATCTAGCTATTTTGGAGACACATTTTTTTTTTTTGCAAATACAGATAAAATACAGACAAATGCATACACATATAGAGATGAAAAAAGACAAATTATTGGTTTAAATGGATAATGGCCAGCCTAAATGGGATAATATTTTGACTGAAATGGAATCAGAAAGCTGATGGGTTTCCACAGTGGAAGCAATCTTTTTGCTGCCCCTGTTAATAGGTTTTTACATAATTATAATTTAGGTCTTCATTAATCCACTATTCTTTCAAATGTTGCTTGGGAAACAACCCAGTTGCAGCTTCACTGGATTGTTTCTGCAACCGCTTCTGATGTTATTGAGACTGTTAAAACATTCCCAGACTTTGTTTTTATAGCACAAGGATGATTATTTTATATTCCTCGTCCCACCGTGCCTTATATAGTTACGTTTTTCTTTTAGTTTTTCTACTAGGTCAAAAGACTAAATGATACCCACTGTTTCTTTATCTAAAAAGAATGATTAAAAGTGTAACCATTCTGTCAGTACAATTTTAAATCCCTTTACGTTGAAAAAAACCATAACATGTTATTTCCATATTTCATAATATGAACACAGGGTGGTGCTGTGTGAATAAGTGTCTTCCTAAAATATCTGGGTAGTAAAAATGGAAATATGCATCTGGCAGATATCTTTGTTTTGCTATCCTATTTTTAAATGATACCTGCTTTTAAAAATCTGATAATGATGCCTCACAAACAGTACATCACACTACTCCAAATGAGTTGCAGACAATTTCCAATTATCTGTGGAATATCAATGCTAAATACCTCAGAAGAAAAGCAGCATAAGTTTGATTTTAAGTGAAGACTTTTATTGTTTCAAAAGTAGAGGCTAATCCTGATCCACACTGACTTCTATTGGTCTCATGAAACCACAGCCATTGCTGAGAATTCTGGAAGTTGAAAACTAGACATCTGGAAACTATCAAGACTGGCTCAAATCCACATTGACATGAACCTGGGGTCCAGATATTACAGCATTCCTTTTGGGTGCTCGGAAATATATATGTGCGTTTGGCTTTAAAATTAATGATTCTATGGTCAAGAAAATCATTTTCAGAAATTAGTAAGTAACTCGGGTCCTAAATATATTGTGATCTCCTTTACCTCAAATTATTAAAATCTCCTTTACCTCAAATTATTCTGGGGCTGAGAAAGAAGAGTTGATTTCCTTACCCACTGCATCTTTCTCAAGTTTTCACACATTACAGATGGTTTTAATCTCCATCTACCACTTTTAACTGCTGCAAGATTTTCCCAAATCATGGCAACAGATTTATTAATTACGTAGTCTATAGCATAAATATTGTTCCAGCAGAAAAATACATTTCTTATAAGTAAATATTTCCTAAGACATCATACAATCTTTGAGAAATATCCTCGGAGCTAATTTAGATCCCCCATTGGTGGTGGTCTATGGCAGGGCCCCTGGGCTTCCTTGTCAAATTTTTCCAGAATCTCATCTACAGCAAATTAAAAAGGTATTAAAGATACAATTCATTTGGCGTGCAGAGCTGTTTATGACCCTTATCAAACGTGTTAAGGGATTATGAGACCATATGCTAGATGTGCAATAATCACATAAGAATACAGACATGCCTCGTGCTACAGAACAGGACACTTTTTTGTAGCAGGATGTACGCGCTTTCTTTTATAGCCAAATCATTGCACAAAACAACTTCTGCAAAGCATCTTCAGTCTACCAGGATCTGGGGATAAAAAGCATGCCAGCCAGCCAGCCAGGCAAAGCTATACTTTTTACAGCTAATTAACCCCAATGTTTCAAATTTCAGCAATTCCTGATATAACAATTACTGCAGTAACACACAGGCATCTAAAACCCCTGCAAAGCATCAAAAAACACAGCTGCAATAACAAAATAGGCAAAGGTAGAAAAACAAAACAAAATAAAACCCATAGCAGGATACCAATGCTACAATACCTGATTGGTTTGTGGCTTCTAAAAATACAGCACATGTAGAAAAAATAGTTAAAGTCATGGATTAGGACAGGAAAGAAGCAACTTTTAAACTCCAGAGTACTCTAATGGACTAAGTGATTGATGACGTATATATTTCCTGCATGTACGATTTATGGCTCTTGGCTGTATCTAATAGGATGCCGTATCAGTTTTTACTACAGTGAAGATTACTTTCTTATACAGGTAGTCTTCAATTTACAACAGTTTGTTTAGTGAATGTTCGAAGTTACAACATCATTGAAAAAAATTACTTATGACTGTTATTCACAGTTATGACTATTGCAGCATCCCCATGGTCATTTGATCATAATTCAGATGTTAGCAACTGACTCATATTTACATATTTAGGATGGTCTCACTGTCCTAGGGTCATTTGGCGACCTTCTGACAAGCAAAGTCAATGGGGAAGCCAGATTCACTTAATAACTGTGGCAGGAAAGGTCGTAAAATGGTGCAAAATTCACTTAATATGTCTCACTTAACAACAGAAATTTTGGCCTCAATTGTGGTCGTAAGTCAAGGACTACCTGTAATAGCATATAACTTAATATAATCCAACAGATCTATTTAGAAGTCCCATTGAGTTCAACATCTTATTCCCAGATACACAGGGAATAAAATTGCTTTAAACATAGTTTACATAGGCATTTAACCCCTTTCAAAGCCATAAGGTGAGAAATCCTTGCATAATCAGTGTCTAAATCTGTCCATATTGTAGCCCACTAAACTTCAAAGAAAGACAACAAAGTCTCCATATATTGTATGCCGGTTGCTCAATCTATTAACCTATTAGGAAAAGACGACATTACTTGTCAAGTTTTTCAGTGTTCTGCCTCCAATGCGTCATGTCCTTTCGCCACCTCAGGTTCTCTTGACTTCCAAAAGCACTTCCGGAAGGACTTCTTTCTGCCAGGGAATTATAATATTTAATATGGGGCTATGAAGCAATTCAAAATAGGACAACTGTTCTCATGCAATTCCTGCCAACCTAGCAGTACGAAAACATGCAAAAGCAAGTAGATAAGTAGGTACCACTTTGGTGGGAAGTTAACGGCATTCCGTGCACCTTGCTGGTCACACGATCACAGAATGTCTTCAAACAAAGCTGAAGCTCCCTCGGTTAAGAAACAGAGATGAGCATTGCCCCTTAAAGAGTTGGACATGACTGGGCAGGGGGAAACCTTTATCTTTACCTTTGCCCAAGCAATACAATATTTTCATCAGAGGCAGACTTGAACATTTTACAGCTCCCAGGCCGACGTCCAGCCCTTTGGCGGTCCCTGTCCGGCCCAGGTGAATTGCTTTTATTTTGAAGGCAACTTTTTCTTTCAATTTATGTATGTACATGCATGCAGGTCTACACACCTTCACAGCCCTATTAGTTCGGCCCAGCCCAACAGTCCACTTTCTCATGTGGCCGCTTCGGAAAATTAATTGCCCACCCCTGGTTGGAAGGGATACTGCATCAATAGGAACTCTTTTTATTTCAACTATAAAAGCACCAGTCCACTCACCCAATTGTCCTCTGCTTCTTCGTACCATTTCTTGCCTGGCCCCAATGCTCCCAAGTATAGCTTCTTCAAGTTTGGCCCGCATATCTTTTGACTTCTTAAAAGTCAGACTGTTCATTCTTTCAAACACTTTCTTCCCCTAGATATTTCACAAAACGACAAGAATATAAAAGGAGAACATTTTCTTTCCAAAGATTAGAAAGAAGTTCTTTCTAAAAATAAATATTAAAAAGATTGGGAGGCCTATAAAATGCACTAATGTTAGAGGAGAAACCAGAGTTGACCTTGTTTCATCCAGAGAGAAACTTGCAAAGTGAGGAACATATAAAAGCGTTTGGAGGAACTAATTCTGATATCTTTTAGTGGAAAAATGCTATTTTAGAACAGAATTTAATAGAAAACAGTATTTTTTTTAATTTGTTTTAATCATTTTTTAATATTACCTGCCCAAAGTAACATATTTGAGATGGGCAGACATATAAATCTGCTAAATTAACAAATAAATTCGATAGACATATTTACAATAATAATACAGATCTGCTTTAACTGTCAGTGTTGACGTTCTCAGAATCTTGAATTTGCAACTACAGTACAGGAATCTTTCAGCTAAATGCACTCATTATAATTCTTATGAGGAAGCACAGCTATTCAGTTTATGTGTCATTCAATACTTTCTGGAAGTATTCAGTACAAATTCAGGCTCTCAAGAAAATCGTGCAGTATCAACAAAAGCTTATGTCTGAAAAAGAGCTCAACCTCCAATACAACTTTAAGACCTACATTGTGCAAACATTTGAAGAAGGCCCATTTCCAACCAAAGGTGCTCGTTTTTAAGTAGGCAGTGTTATTTTACCTTATATTCAAAGCAGGAAATGCAAAGATAAAGCAAATCCAACAAGCGATTGAGCTGCAACACAGAGAGATCTGTAAACCATTTCTGCAGAACACTTTCATCAGCATTCTTCAGGACCCATAAGAGGCAGATCAAAAGGTTTCGACTGGAATCGGCTGAAAATGTTGAGTGTTGCCTGCTGGCCTGCATTCAGAGATAGAACAGATCAAAACTGTGATTACCAGTTTGATCCTGAAATAAATCTACTCCAACTAAGGAAATTTGTTCTGTTCTTTTGCAGATTTCAAAAAAAGGATACAAGCTATTCAGATAGACCTAATGCCATCCTGCTTAGTATTAACTGAAAAAGTATGGAAAATGTACTAGACCAATAATGGGGAACCTTTTTGGCACCAGGTGCCCAAACTGAAACATACGCACATGCGCACCGAAGCACTAGCAAACTGGTCTTCAGGTTTCCGGCACTCTGGCATGTGCGAAGACCAGCTGGCTGGCATTCATGTGCGTGCCGGAAACTAAAAGAGCAGCTGGTGATGGCACGCGTGCCCAGAGGGCTCTGCATGCCACCTCTGGCACGCGTGCCATAGGTTTACCATCACGGTACTAGACTCTGTATAAATGGGTCACATTATCCCTCCTCAGTGTGACTGTGGGATCCCATATCAAAATGTAGATCACATTGTGACCAGCGATAAGCTGAGGGCATATACCAGGTCCAGGATCTGATTTTTAAAAAAAAATATATAAACAATGCTGAAATTCAGTGCCTGGATGGCCTAGACATTGGTATTTGAACGTAGATCTTCTTAACATAACCTAGGTGAAATTTTAATATATACTGCTAGTCCATGTATGATATGCAATACGCTAAATAAATAATAGCAAGGTGTGGACAAGTCTTTCAACAAGTTTTAAAATGGGAAGAGAAATGTTAGATCTTGATCGTCCCAAAGGTGCTTTTTCAAAAGGCAATTGGACTTTGTTTTTTCCTGAAGATGTTTCGTTTCTCATCCATGAAGCTTCGTTAGTTCTGAAGTGAAACATTTTCAAGGAAAAACAAAGGAAGTAAGTCCAGCTGCCTTTTGAAAAGAAAGTACATTTGGGACAACCATGACCTGGATGACTGAAAATCTCCATATATCTTGATGCACTGCCTTAAAGTACCATACTGTAGCATTACTGTGATATAGTTTCCCAAAGAACCAAAACAATTATATTCCAGTATTGTCATCTTCTCCTATTCATTCTTTAGTTTCCATGAAATATGTTAAGAATAGTGGCATCATTTCATGACATGGCTTTCACCTAGTCGTGTTGTTTCCTGAATGCGGATTCCCAAATATTCATTTACTAGCAGTGTCTACCTGTGCTTCGCTATGAAACTATGTGATCGGGCAAGATTTTTGGGGGGGAAATAAGGAAAAAAAATTCTGCCTCTGCCTACCAACATCCATCTGTATTCATCTGGCTAGCATCCTGTGTGAGAGAGTTGAGGGCTGTTTGGAAAGTGAAACAGTATTTGCT
>JAOYMU010000263.1:24462219-24472251 GCA_025802295.1 Psammodynastes pulverulentus | reverse complement strand
ATGCTGGGAAAGATTGAGGGCAATAGAAGAAAGGGATGACAGAGAATGAGGTGGCTGGATGGAGTCACTGAAGCAGTAGGCATGAGCTTAAATAGACTCCAGAAGATGGTAGAGGACAGGAAGGCCTAGAGGAACGTTGTCCATGGGGTCACAATGGGTTGGACACGGCTTCGCAGCTAACAACAACATGGTATACTTGTTTGCCGTTGTGAAGGAGGAACACAATAAAAAGTATTGCAATCCTCCCCCACATGATATGCATATTTGAAGTATGCATTCCATATTATTATCATCTTGCTCTCTGTAGCTTTCAGTACTCCTCAAATACTAGGTGTATCTAATGAACCTTACCAGTACTTTCAGACTGGTAAGATTCTGTTAATGTAACCTTACAATAAAGCATAATTAGCTCATCCGGTCATTTCCCCTGTCTAGACTACCTTATAGGACTAGCATCAATCTTGCAAATCTGAAAGTGCCTCCCCCCATTGCCTTTTCAGCCAGAGAAACTAGGGAGGGTCTTTTCTGAGATATTTGCCATACCCACATCCTTTTCTGGGCTAAGCTGGCTGTGGCTCTTCCCTCTGTCTCTCAAAGTCAGTCCCACATACCATTACACAGGATTTGTGGGGCCTCAAATCCACAGCCCCTCATCTTGGAAGTATTTAGGTGAAGCCTATTCTTCTCCATCCAGGCCCCCAGAGTCCCCATATGCTATGATTGAGAGCTTCACGTAGCCTGATTATACTGTACCCCATGCCAATGATGCTTCTTCCAACCAGCTCATGTGTAGATGCTAAAAAGAATAAAGGAGCCTTGAAACTCTCCTCAAAGCAGGACTACACTGCTCCCCTCCCACCAACATTGACCAAAACTGACCCAAGAGGAGAAGAATCATGAACTGCCTCGGAGACTATTTTCAGGAACTATAGATAACCTAAGGACATGGTGGCTCAGTGGCTAAGACACTGAGCTTGTCGATCAAAAGATCAGCAGTTCAGTGGTTCGAATCCCTAGTGCTGCGTAACAGGGTGAGCTCCTGTTACTTGTCCCAGCTTCTGCCAACTAGCAGTTCGAAAGCACGTAAAAATGCAAGTAGAAAAATAGGGACCACTTTTGGTGGGAAGGTAACAGCATTCCGTGCATCTTTGGTGTTTAGTCATGCTGGCCACATGACCACGGTGATGTCTTCAGACAGCGCTGGCTCTTTGGTTTTGAAATGGAGATAAGCACCGCCCCCTAGAGCCGGAAACAACTAGCACTTATGTGCAAGGGGAACCTTTATCTATAGATAAACCTAGAACGAATAGGTAGGAATCCTATAGGTCAATTTTTTAAAATCCCTCTACGTTCTTAATTTATACTTGAATTACCAATAAATAACTTTAAACGACATCCCCAATTCTTAAAATCTGGTTGGTTGCATTCTTTGCAATAGCAATCAAGGGGTTATCTAATCATTACTCTGGCATTATGTTAAAATGAAGGTGACTTCCAGAGAGTTCTGCAGATTTGAATTGAATTAACTCACCAGCAGATTGCTGGGGTGGGGTGTGTTGATCCCTAGATAGGATTACCATATCTGGGCTGCAAAATTCTAGATGATCTGAAAGGATCATTTCTGTATTTATTTGCTATTACCCATTGGGTGGCTTTTTTTGGCAATTTTGATATGGTGCTCCTACCGCACATCCTGGCTTCACAGCAAAATCACAAGCTTTGTTACAAACAGAAAAGTCTTGTTTGCAAGTGGTAAAAATGCATCACTGTTGTATTTGATAACCCTCATTTGACAGGATGCACACTGTTGCCTGAAGTATACAATTATCAGATGGAGCCATGGACAAACATTTATATATCTACTTTGGAAAAAAGTAAAATAATTGTAGCAGCAGATGACTTAAGACATACAGTATGTCCCAGTATGGAGAAATTAAGTGGGCTGTGTCAGCTAAATCTACCAGAGCTACCAGTTGGAACTTCCTTCTATATTCCCATATATATTGTAGGTGTATACACTAAAGCAATTTTTATCAAGGAAGGGGTTTTTTTTGTCCTATTAAAAAAAATAATTGAAATTTCTGGAGTGGTTGAATTTTTTATCTTCACCTCTGGAATATTTTTTAACTTCTTCTGGTGCTCTATCTCCATTTGTATCCAAGTTTGACATTGCTATCTTAAGAACTAATGCATTATTGGCTGAATTTACTCTTGGTGTCCCTCATGATCCCATAACAGGGTAGCTGTCACATTGGCTACTTCTTTTGTCACCAACCTTGATAGATCATACTCCCAATCCAATCCCATAAAAACAGTTTGGAAATTGCAAATTTACGCCACTTGCCCAGGTCCAGCCAAAAACCCTTTAATTTATAATCATGGATATAAATTTCAGAGTGAGTGTTATTGTCATTCTGCACTTTGAATTATGGTACATACAGGGAGTGGCTTGTGGAAAAAGAAGACATGTCACTATAATTTTAGTGTAATTCCAATGACAATCATTTTATCTATTCCTTGGTCATAAATCAATCTAGAGTCTATATTAAATTAACTGGTACTGTCTCTCAAAGTCGGGAGGGAACTCTTAGAAAGGAATTACATTCCCGGTGATATCTGTTATGCTGATGCATACAGATATGAATAATGTATGCACAATGTGAATCACTGCCTTGTTACAGTTATCTATACAGATAGATGCAGACTCTACACGTTTCACAAATGAATCAATGAATTGTCAAAGTTTTGGTTCAGAGTCCACAATAGACGGGCAAATTTTTGTGGAACATAATAGACATTTTGCTCTCATTGTTTGCACACATTTTGAAAGAAACAGAATTTGCCAAGAATCCTATTAGGTGAGATTAGGTGAGAAATGAAACTATGCTGTGGGACATACAGGTAGTCCTTAACTTACAGCAGTTCATTTAGTGACCGTTCAAAGTTACAACAAAGATGATACTAGAGGCTAATACTTGGTTGCACGCAGTAGCAGGCCGACTCTCTGATATTTGTCTTATAATTAAAATTGTGTTTAAAACAAATGTTAGGTGAGATAAGGAGCTGGGTGGATTGCATGGGAAATACCTGCAAGTATATTAATTAATTCCTACTGGTAAATAGGACAAAATGTTATTTGCTTCACCAATGACCTGTGATCGCTATAGAGTTGCCTTCCTCAGCTGGGATCCTGTAGTAACCCAGGCTTTCATGAAAGGATATGATTGGGAATTTTGTGAGAGATCATGATTTGGGGGAAACTAAATCTTTTAAATCTTTTAAATCTTTTAAATCTTTTAAATCTTTTAAATCTTTTAAATTAAGTGCCCTTAATATTGTAGTTATTACACTGCAAACTTTATAGATAATAGGTAAATTATGAAATGGTGGTTTAATACCAATGTAGAAATTTCTTGACTTTGATTGCACTAGAAAGATAATTGCTATTGATTTTCCAGCACTTCCAAGAGCTATTTCTTCTGGGGGGGTCCAAAAGACTGGTGATAATATTGGTCCAATGAGATCTAGTTGAATCAGCACAAAGTAGAAGCGAAAGTATGTGTAGAAATGTTTGCATTCAGATGATTTGAATGTTATACTGTACATCTTCATTATATTTACAACCTTTAAAAATTGTCTTGAAAAGTGATGGATAATGAAATTTTTATCAGCACCATACCCAAAGAATTTTGTTTCTCCCACTAGTAGAGGTAAAGAAGTCATACTTCTGTTCATTCATATGTAGCATGCCTTAGATATTGGAAGACTGCTATCATGTCACCCCTAGTCCTTCTTTTCATTAAACTAGACATACCCGATTCCTGCAATTGTTCTTCATATGTTTTAACCTCAAGTCCCCTAATCATCTTTGTTGCTCTTCTCTGCACTCTTTCTCAATGCCTTTTTAATATTGTGATGACCAATGTTTGTGTGCTTTTACCACGTGAACTTGATTTGGAAGTACTGCTAACTGTGAGGGATGGGATGGTAGCCTTAGATTTTATTTTAAAGGATGTTGCTCTCATATACTTTCCCATTACACATTAACCACTAAGGTAACACAAGCCTGAAATAAGACTGAAAATAAAGCAAGAATTCAAACAAGTATTTGAATACTTGAATTATATAAGCCCAGTTACAAGATGGGAAGAAAATACAGGTAGTCCTCGACTTACGGCCACAATTGAGAAAAAAATTCTGTTGTTAAGTGAGACATTTGTTAAATGAGTTTTGCCTCCTTTTATGACCTTTCTTGCCACAGTTGTTAAGTGAACCACTGCAGTTGATAAATTAGTAACCCAGTTGTTAAGTAAATCTGGTTTCCCCTTTGACTTTGCTTGTCAGAAGGTCACAAAAGGTGATCACATGACCTTGGAACACAGCAGCCATCATAAATATGAGCCAGTTGCTGAGCATCTGAATTTTGATCACATGATAATGGGGATGCTGAAAAGGTGGTAACTGTGTAAAATGGTCATAAGTCACATTTTTCAGTGCTGGTGTAACTTTGAACATTCACTAAATGAACTGTTGTAAGATCCAATAAGTGGATCAATAAGACAAATGGTAGTAGAGTAAACCCAAACTCAACTTCAAGTATAGTAGAAATATTCCTACAGTGCAACATTATAATTTCCCTATTGTCATCGATGGAAAATAGATTAAACACTGAACACAAAAAATATTATTGTAAGATGGTGTAATAAAGTGCTGCATATTTCTCTGGTTTATATTTTGAAATTTTCTGAAATTGCACAAAGATTCACAAGCTATCCAGAAACTGATTTCAAAACTGCAATTCTGAATCCAGATTTTTCCATGCTAGTTGTTTTCAGTGGTGTTAGCTTTTTAAAACCATTTAGATTTTTTAAAAATACTTTTTTTATTAATGCAATTAAAGAACATTTTTCTAAATGGAAGATTCACTTCGTCCGGGTTCTTAGAGTTGGCTTTAACTTTTAATGACGAGCAATTAAAACATTTAAAGGGAAAACATTTGAACAGTGTTGAATTATACTTCTGTTTTCTTTTATATCTTTTCGCTTGATTCCTTGCCCTTTTCACAGAAGAGTAAAAACTGTTCTGCAGATATTTTTCTTAAGCCTTGGATCCAAATATATCGGGAGCTCAGAATAATCTCATAATAGTTCCTGCTTCTCTTAATAACCTCCTGAAGTGTCAAAAGATATAACCTATCAGAGTTCTTCTAAGAAGTGTTATGCACTGCCTTGCCTTTTACTGATGCACATCTGGCATGTCCATGTTATTCCATATTCTGTCCCTTCCAAAGAAAGGCTAAAGGAGACAGAGGGTACAGATTTAGTTAGGTATGGCCTCTGACACTTTCACTATCAATTGTCTTTTGCTACCGCTGATCATCACCTCAATTATCTGATGTCCAGCCTACCTGATAGGTTTTTGCAAACTATAACTCTTCTGTCGATGAGCATGGAATAATGACAGCTTGGGGCAAATGTGCAGAATACAAAAGAGACTTGCAAGGCAAAGCATCTGTATGTGTTTTTAAATCAACCATAATCTAACAGGCTTTCATATTTTCTTATTTATGCCAACATACAAGGTGCTCATTGGATTAAAACTTGCCTTTAGAGTTTAGACTGACTTCCTGCTTTCTTTTTCAAACAAAATAATTGTTCTAGTTACTTCTACACCCTCGGGAAAACATAATTTTCATCTCGCTCTTTCAAAGCAGGGTAAATAATGAATTGTGAAGAGCTGACAATTACTTTTCATGTTTTAAGGACGCGGCATTAACGGGAAAGCTGTTCAACATGAAGGTTTTCTAAACATTCTCATGCAGGGAACAGGAATAAATAGGTATGGTAAGTATGAAAAGAACAGCTCTATTTGTAAGATGCAGAAAGTCACATTAACAGGATTTATTTCAGCAGGAGGCTATCATGCAACCAAAGTAGAATATAGATATGCGTATACTAGAAAACGGAGATTTTACCTGATTCGGCTTTGCAGGGTCAATTGTCAATACAGTTATAACGTCTAAATAAATTGGGATTATATTTCCCATATCAATAGTATAGCTCTTAAATAATATTTTTATTCTGGGCAAACCCTATCTATTCATCTCTCTTGTATAACAAATGACCATAATTAGGGGGCCTCATTGGGAGGAAGGTCATTGATAATCTTGTAATTTCTCATTGGTGTAAAGAGGGAAAACAGAACGGTTAGTGATGAATGCATTCAACCTTTTGCATACTTGGGAACTTTGGACCATGCATTAAAATGCAGCAAGAAATTAAGTTCTCCCTTGACACAGCACTTTTAATCTACTATGTTGTATTATCAGCTCTTCTTTCCTCTTCTCTCCTCTCTTCTCCTTTCCTTTCCTTTCCTTCCCATCCCCTCTCCTCTTCTCTCCTCTTCCCATGTCTGACTATCTGTCTATCTTCTATCTATTATCTGTGTATCAATCAAGATACATGGAGTACTAAACCACTCAGCAAGGACAGGTGTTCTTAGCATTTTTATTCTATCATTTAATTTGATTATTTTTCTCTGCAAGCTTCCCATGTTTTATGGGAACTGTTTTTGAGAAAGAATGGAATAATAATCAGAAATAGTTGCAACAGGATATTAAGATAATGTCAGCTGTTCTCTTGACATCTGAGATAAAAGGATGCTTTTGAAGAAGCACAAACAACTACAGTATTTGGATGCTAAATGTTGTATTTATTCCTTTACCAACTGCACATTAATCTAAAAGTCGTTTCCAGAAAACTATTGTTTTTTAATAATTAAATATTTTATTAGGCCTTAAGGGATCAGATTAGCTGTTTATATCTTTTCAAGCACGGCCCTCACACTTTAAGTTAAAATGTTTAGGCAAGCTGCATCAGGCAGCAGAGAACAAACAGATGTTGATGGTAAAGTGAAAGTCACTAGCACCCTGGTACACTTAACAGCTGTGACTTGTTTGTCCTTTTTTCTTCGGAATTAACCATAAATGTCTTTTTGTAATGGGAAAATGGGAATGCTCGAAAGATGCATATCTTTCTGGCAAGCAGCAAGCTAAAGCAAAGTCAGGCAATATAAGAGGCCCTGGTGGGCCTCTTGTCTTGAAGCCTCTTCCTCATTACATAAACTATTACACGCCACCAGATTATTGGCTTAAAGTAGACAGTACGGACAGAAACATGGAACTACCTGTGATGGTCATTCCATTTGCCAGTGGATGCTATGTGTGCAACTACTTGCAAGTCAGAGTGCACATGTCATGGTCCCAGATGAATTCAATTAAATATACATCCAAAACATATATAACACCAACATGGAAGAACAATGCAACTCTTCAATATACACCATCTAAATTGTGTAAAGGTACAAAATCTGTCATGTGTCAATTAATCCCTAGATGGCTCCTGCTTATTTCCCATTTCTAACCTACTAAATGTATTTAGTGGAATCCTGACTAGGAAAAATTACTTATTTTTATTACTTATTTTATTATTGTTTCTAAACTTCCTGTTTACGTTCTCAGTACTGATGACAGAATCTTGTGATTATGAGATTGTGATTAGGCCTTTTCCTGATCCGACATTCCAAACCTTATCTTTCCTGCTGAGACCATGTTCCACAATCCCAATACTCTGCTTGTGCAGTCTTCTTCCTTCACTGTCTTAATCCCCTGCAAAGCACATTGCTAATTGGACTATATCCATTCAAACATTGCTACCCTAGTTAAATACTATCACTGATAACACAAAGATGAGCTTACAAGAACTTAAAGAAATAGATAATGGCAGACCTTCTCAGTGAAATGATGTGTCCAAAGCAACTGATTGATTGAACAACAACAACAAGCTAACAATATTGAAGATCTGAGCATCTGCTTGAAGTATTTGTTTGGTCACAGTAAAATGTGGACAGGAGGTTCATGGGTTCAAAAACAATGTGCACACAATTTAAGCTGAACCAATTTATTACGGAAAGTAAAGCAATAGTAGTGGTTCCTTTAAACAGGAAATATCCATAAAGTAAGATACAACAACATTCAGTAGAGGTGTGGAAGTAGAGGACTGAACCTCATGTCCCTTTAGCATCTGCCCATGCCTTCATTATCACCAACTGCAGCAGCTGTTCCCCAGATTATTCCAGCTAAAAACATACCTGTTTCTAGGACAACTTATGCTGAAGCTCATCCCTAAGAAAGATTTCTTAGTGTTTCTAATATTCTATTGTCCATACTACTAATTAAATGTATTTATTGTTTGTACATCTTACCCAGAAGATATCAAAAGATTTTGCCAGAGGGTACCCAATTCACTCATTACATCTTGCCTGCCAGGTGGCTGGGCTTGACAGAGTACATCTAAAGAAAAGAGACAATACACTAAAGCAAAATTGCATGAGAAAAGAGTTAATTAGAAGAAAGCACTGCATGGGGAAAATGCAGAGGCCTTGTTTGGCTATATATGCACATGAATTCAAACGAGAAGTTATTTTATATAGGAAAACACAGGAGAACCCGGAGTCCACCCCCCCTAACTATTTTGCCATTATAGTTCTCTTCTGCAATAACAATACAATATTCAAGGAAGGGAGTTCTATGAGGGAAATTCTAGAGTTCCTCATGACAGTCACGGACTGGGGCTTTAAGCTAAATGGTGTACTCATTTTATGGCAAAATTGAAAAGAAAATGCTTGTTGCCTACAAACTGGATGCCTATAGGATCTAATTAGCTTCAGCTCTTGCCTTCTTTTATTTACCCAACTGTGCTTGTCTTGGAAGAATCGTCAGATGTGAAGAAGGTAGAACTATCAGAGCTAGAAGGCACATAGCTGACCAACAGAGATAAAGATGGGCCAAATAATGTCCATCTCAGCCCATGTACAGCAGATGAGGGTGAATTGTCTGTCTTTCTTAGTCTTTCTCCTATTGGCTTTAGAGAATATAAACAAATGGAAGTTCATGAGGCAAGGTGTACTGTGCAGAACACATGAAACAAAGGCATTTTGGGATGAGTAACATTCCCTGTAAGGGTTGACGCAGGCAAGGCAGGTGTCTTATTTTGTAAACAAAGGATGTAAAACAGAAACCTTCAAAGCCAGGGAAAAAGTAGCCACAGTTGCTGCATGGCCATTGATGTGTAAAGGCCAGAGGAATTAACCTCGGGATTAACATATATAAAGGGCAGGATTCCTGGGCATTGTGAGATCGAGATCTTGTATGTACAGCTAAGCTATCTCACATCCATTTACCTAACATTCTTAAGTCTCCTTTGGGAATGAGGAATTGAGAGAGTCTAATCATCATATCTGGTACAAAGCCTTGATATCCCCATTTTCTAATGAGATGAGCAACTTCTGGGCCTTTAAGAAGACAACATGTCAGCATTTAAATCTGAACGTTATAGTTTCTCAATATTGTTAACAACTGCAGTGTCTCATTCAGTTTCATGGAACTTCAACCAGTGCTGTCCCTTGTTAGAACTAGATCAGCTTGTGGTGATTGCAGATTGTTTACTGAATTTTCTGTGATCAACCCTAAAGTGTGACAAACTGCTTTTCTCTGATATCTCAGTGACCCTTTGTTTGACCATTATTCCCTGCCTTCTCAGTTTATAAATTGTTTATTGCCAATTCCAGTCCTAAAATAAGATTAACCTCTGAAATTAGACACCATAAGACAGTTTGGTGTAGGTGTTAAAGTGCTGGGTTAAAAACTGGGTGTTTGTGAGTTCTAGTCTTTTCATGACTCATGTTCTCTGTCTCTCTCTGTCTCTCTGTCTCTCTGTCTCTCTCTCTCTCTCTCTCTCTCTCTCTCTCTCTCTTTTCTTCCTGCCTGCCTACCTGTCTGCCTTCCACTAGTAATATAATTTCATGTCTAAAAGCTTTTGACCAACCGTAGATTATTTATTTATCAAATTTAGAAACTGCCCATTTACCTCACAGATAAATTTGCACAGCTAAGTTCTATTTATTTATTTTATTTTATAGTCATATTTATATCCCGCCCCATCTCCACAGAGGACTCGGGGCGGGTAACAACAA
>JAOYMU010000263.1:24420237-24430478 GCA_025802295.1 Psammodynastes pulverulentus | reverse complement strand
GCAATCAAAAACATACTCTGATTGCATAACTTTCAAAATGGAAATAAAACTTCCCTGGTTGCTAGAGAACTAATCTCTCAAACAGTACTTGCTATCAACTGTTCATTAAGCAATCCAGAATATAAATTGTTCTTTATCCCACATCTTATTTCTGTGCGTTAGAATCCACTTTCTAATTCTAGTTGAAGTTAGTACAATTTCTTTAGCAGAGAGTGGTGTTTTTTTTTTAACCCTTGGTACCTACTGGCAATTCTAAGCCTTCACTTGTCGTTCGCATCCCTTTTCAATCTTCTCAGCAAAATGATGTTATCCTTAGCAAGACCTTCTGATCAAGTCCTGATTGTTTCAATTTTATTGAGGAATTTTCCTCCAAAACAGTTATTTTCCTTGATAGCATCTTTTAACCACATCAGGAGCCATGGTCATTTCAAGCTCAGTTGTCCCAGTGCAAAAATGATCTGCAACTTCCTAAGGTTCAATAGCAGGAAAGTATTTAATGCTATCTTATCTGAATCCCCCGAGTATAACAGAGGTTTCGTCTCTTAATATTCCATTATGTCTGACATGCTCTTGTCAGCCATGCACAGATATTGAATCTTGCACTCTGGCCTTGCAGGTTATCACACAGACACACACACACACACACACACACACACACACACAACTTCTACCCCAGCATTCTACCACCATATTCAGCTTCAGATTTGGTGCTGGAAAATCTCTTCTTTTGCTCACCGGCTTATGGAGAAAGAAGCACTTTTTAAAAATGCCGGGAACAAATGGTATTCTTGGACCAGAGGGGAAAAGCGGGATTGGAGTAGAGGCGTGTTTCAAAATTAATCAAGAAAAGAAAAGGATGTACAGAAGGCAAGATGGCTACATCTCCATCTTGTCCAGGCTGAGCTGATAGCTCCGTGCATTCTTATTGCACCCTTATGAATTAAATGGTAAAACTCTGCAGCTCATTCTTGAGCATTTGTCAGCGCTCAAAACCAGTCTCCAGAGAATGACTTACGAAAAAAAAATTAGATGCAACATCATCAAGCAAACTGACTAGTAAACAAGAACAGACTAGACCAGTTCCCCCCAACTATTACAATGTCCTACCTGTCAATGACTACTTCAGCTACAACGGCAACAATACATGAGCACACAATAGATTCAAACTCAATGTAAACCGCCCCAAATTTGATTGCAGAAAATACGACTTCAGTAACAGAGTTGTAAATGCCTGGAATGCACTACCTGATTCCGTGATCTCTTCCCCAAACCCCCAAAACTTTAACCTTAGACTGTCTACCTCACCCCATTTCTAAGAGGTCTGTAAGCGGCGTGCATAAATGCACTAACCTGCCTACCGTCCCTGTCCCAATGTCCCCTTTTATTTGTACCTGTTTATACTTATATGTTTGTATGTTATGTTCATACAAGTACTTGTTTTCTCATACATGCTTGACAAACTAAATAAGTAAATAAATACATAAACTCAGTAGGCTTCTTAAATGTAAATCCTACTCTCATAAGTGCCAATCAGTGTGGTCAATGAAGAGTTGGAAGGCCAACCCAGGTACCAGTTTGTAGGGGCCCAGACTAAAGAATGGAAATAAAACTCTAAGAAGGACATTAGAGCTACATGATCAACTTGGAAAAATCAAAATTATATTAAAGCAAAATGGACTTGGAAGAAGCCAAGCTAGAAAGTATCTGTACAGGTAGTCCTCGACTTACAACCACAATGAAACCCGAAATTTCTGTTGCTCAGTTAAATATTTGTTAAGTGAGGTTTGCCCCATTTTACGACTTTTCTTGCCACAATTGTTAAATGAATCGCTGCAGTTGCTAAACTTAGTAACATGGTCGTTAAGTGAATCTGGCTTCCCCATTGACTTTGCTTGTGAGAAGGTCGCAAAAGGTAATAGAATGACCCCAGGACATTTATGACCCCATCGTAAATATGAGACAGTTGGGCAAGAACCCAAATTTTGATCATGTGACCATGGGGATGCTGCAACGGTGTGTGAAATGTGTAAGTGTGAAAAACAGTCATAAGTCACTTTTTTCAGTGCCATTGTAACTTTGAATGGTCACTAAATGAACTGTTATAAGTTGAGGACTACCTGTAGTTATTTATGTATTTCCTGTCTTTATTATTTATCTAAATAACTCAAAATAGCAAACATATCTAATATTCCTTCCTCTTATTTTTCCTTGGGATGAGGGAGAAGGATTGCCCCAAGATCACTCACCTGGCTTTCATGCCTACATCAGGATTAGAGCCCATAGCCTCCTGGTTTCTAACCTGATGCCTTAACCACTAGACAAAACTACCTTCTTTTTATGCTACGGCATGTTACCAATGTCAATGATAGATGAAGTTGCTATTGAGTTGTATTGTATTTTTGTCAATCAAATCTGATCATTATCACAGGCTAGTACTTTACATAAAGATATCCTTTCACTTTTTGGAAAATGTACTGTTCTCATTTTATTATAATTTTAATATTAATATAAAATAAATAAAAGCATGTTGGTGGAAGGTTCAATTCTTGAAATAAATGAGGTTTTAACATTACTTCTCAACAATATCGCAGCTGTAGGCATACATATTTCACTCGGTAAAATCTAACTCACAAACCAGTCAAAGTTAAGTGCTTTGTAAGTCCTAGTGGTATAAAAAGGAGGAGCAGCTTCATTGAAAGCTACGCAGGAGACTATAAAATTTCTAAAATGCCACCAAGCCACACCTATGGCAGCACCAGATATTGCTGACAGTGTAGATTCAGACAAAGAAACTATGAAGTGTAATTTATATGCAAATGAAATGTTAATCTACAAGACTAAAATTCAGTAAGATAAGTCTGTGCCAGACAAAAATCTTTTGGACCTTAGGCCATTCTATGACTTTCACTTCTTACAATTTGTATGTCTCTGTGTCAGTTTCCAACATTATAAAATTCTAAACATTTCACAGTGCTGTTCCCCAGCTTTGGATATGATTCTGTCTTTGGGACTTATGGATAACTAATATCCCAAATCATTCTATATCAGAATAAGACCACTATTATCAGGCAATAATCATGACTGAAAACAATGAGATATACTGCAGTATAATTATGTATATTAGTATGGGAATATTTGTCTCTTCTGCTTCTGCTGTTTAATATCTTTCTGTCTGTCTCTCTTTCTCTGTCTCTCTATGTCTGTCTCTCTCTCTGTGTGTCTCTCTTACCTTCTCTCTCTCAATTGCAGCAAGTAGTGTACATTTTCAGAATTTTTTCCTCAAATTCTGTACTGTCTCTCTCCCCTTCGTATGCACAAACTACTTAAGAATACTTATTACTTTTCATTATATTAGTGGTACCTTACAACTTATGTACATAGGCTAAGACTGTCTTATCTTTCCAGTGTATCGTGTCTTTACACAAAAGAATATTATTCTGCTAATTTCGTTTACATTTTTTTAGTGTTTGCATTGATAGAAATGGGAAGTTGCTTTTTAAAAAGAATGTAAATTTAATGTTCTTCTATTTATCAATCAGTCAAATCTTTATTATGGCCTTTAGTTCATACAACACTACAATAAAACCTATAATTATTAACAAAACTAAAATGTAGACATAGAATACAATAAAATTACCTGAAATAAATTAATATAGTACAGTATGCTCTCTACATCTTTAAAATTAGATCAATATATGTCTTTTGAGATTCCCTGTAAAGAGAGCCATAAAGAGGCAAATGGTTTAGGGCAGCAGCCCCCAACCTTTCTGACAATAGGGACCAGTTTCTGAATAAAAATGGTCTTCCATAGACCATGGAGGGTTTGGGTTTTGCATGCAACCTAAATCCCGCACACATGCTGATGAAGCTTCACTTGCCAGCTTGCATGGCTCAGGTCCTAACATGCCATGGACCGGTACTGGTCCGCAGCCCAGGGGTTAGGGCCCCCTGGCTTAGGGTTCCATGGAGCCATTTGTACATAGCCATAAAGTCTGCTGAAAAGGAATGTTTTTATATTGCCCCCACAAGACCAAGGCAGGTAGTGCCTCTAACCTGGCCAAGATGAAATCCCAACAAAAGTTCTGAATTAGAATTGAAGACAGAAAAGATACTGGTACATGTTGATTTAAGAAACTCCATGAACTCCAGGATTGGATATTAGGCTTAGACTAGTAAAGTGAATGTCCCAGATAAGTTGCTTAAGATGACTCCTGACATTTTTAATGGACACAGACTCTCCAAAGAGACTGAGAATATCTGTAATATTTAACATTAGACCAACAATCAAGAAGCAAACAACACCCCAATAAAGGAACTGCCAACCAAAACTAATAGTAAACAATAAAGGAATCACCAAGACTGGGCAAGCCATCAGAGTATAAAATGAAAGCAAGCCCCATTCTCTGCTAACACTGATGATGTTACCTAGTTTGGTAATGAAACGTCTGCAATAAACAACCAAGCTCAGAGAACACCAGTTCCTACCTGGAACTGGAAAACATATCAGTCAAGATTTTACATTATTTACTGTAATCCACTCAGGGCTGCCTTTAAAGACCTTCTGGAACCTGCAGTTGGTACAAAATGCAGCAAGCCATGCTTTAGCTGACATCAAATGCCATGAACTCATTACACATGTGCCACAGGTCTTGCTTTGGTTGACAAAGGTTTCTGGTGCAATTTAATGTATTGGTTTTAACCTATAAAACTTTATAGGCTTGGTGCCAAGGTACCTTCAGAATGATCTACTTCAACTAAAATCAACTCAATCAGCAAGAACATCTCCAAGAGAATTACTTGTAGCTCTCTACTACTACTGTGAATTTGGGAAAGTGAGGCCAGGAGGAAACAGGGCTCACTAATGTCCCGATAATTTGGAATAGGGTCTCCCAAGAAATAGATTTGCATCATTATTGTCCTTCTGGAGGTTTTCTAGTGGGATTTTTAATTTAATTTATTGAGGGAATGCCACATACATTTACATTTCTTCTGTGAAGGAATTGGGCAGTTTCAAATTTTGATTAAATAAATAGATACCTTGCTTGATTATTATTTTTTGTATTTGTCCTAAATTAATATTATATAATTATAATATTATACTATGGATCTTTTATATTTTGCATTTATGCTTGAACACTGCTGAGACCTTGATTGCAACAGTTGGGAGAAATCTATTAAATAAATAAACAAATAGACAATAAAAATAATGGAAAAAGATGATTTATCAGGTTGCGCAGATCTTGTTGAGGCAGCAAAACAAAGCAGTTTGGCAGCTGCCATTTTGTCCCTGCCTACAAGCAGGTCGACAGAGCTCAAAAGGTAAATACAATGGATGATGGGCATGTATGAGCAGGCCCAAGCGCTACAGTGTCCCTGTGCAGTGGGATGGGGAAAGAAATACAGAGGATGCCGTAGCATCCCTGCCGTCAGTCATAAAGGCGAATGGCTGCAGTGCACCCATCGCAATATGTAATTTTGGGCCATCATACGTAATTTTGGGCCATCTGTCATATATTTGAGCATTTGTTCAGTGACATGTCATATTTCGAGAACCACCTGTATTTGTTTCTATTTATAGGCTATCCCAAAATATATATGGATCATGGGAGAAAATCTCATCATGCAGTTTATTTAGTAAGCCATGGTTTTTTAAAACAAAAATTAACCCAACTTTGGACAGATAACTCCTTCAAACAGAAAATTCTGAGAACCCTTCAATAATACTTTATAAAATGTACACTTCGATTGAAAAACTCCACTTTCATGTCACAACTTCGTTTGCTTTCTTTACTTCGAAAGTCATCTCGTGGCAAAATGTACTGCAAACAAATTTAATTAATTTTAGAAAATCGTGAGTATTCTGTCCTTAATGTTCTGGGATGAAAAGCTGATCAGACATTTCTTCGCTGCCTGGGTTATATGCTGTATACATTGTTGGGGGAGCGGGGCTTTCAAGTTATATTCTGAAACGAATGAAAAATTATTTACTTAGCAAATAAATAGTTTGCAGAAAAGAGAGAGGCAAAATGTTTAGCAAATGCAATAGACAGTTGTTTGAAATAATACTTTGGCAAATTAGTTGTATTCTGAACTTAAAGAAAAATCAATATACCTAATGTTGCTGTGGATATTAAAAGTTTACGTCTTTCAGTTTCAGTCCTGTCTTTGCTGCTAACAATAATAGAAGGCTCACCAAAGCTTTTGGTCTAAGCACCTACAAGGCCTTAGCGAGGAACAGTCTCCTTAGAAAGTGCTAAACAATTACAACAACAGAAAATCCTTTTTGCAGAATTTATGGACTGTTTTCCAGAGAGGACACGACAGCAAGGTAAGGCTGATAAATGGGACAGGTGAAAGGATGAAATAACAAACATTTTAGCAGAAAACATATGTAATCTCACATCTCCAAATCCCACACTGAATGTCTCCAGGATAAAGTACTAGTTGCCAAATTAAGGTAATCTTTTAAAATTTTATTTCATTTTGTAAACCTGTATACTTAACTATAAAATCCTCTAAGCTATATATTTGTTACTAATATGAAGCAGATTTATATACTAACCTGGGGAAAATATGCCTTTATTCCAGCATTTCAGTATATTGGATCTTATAATTATTGCATTTTTCCTGGATTTCCAGTTTGCACCAAGGTAGCAATATGCAACTGAGTGGGAGGTGAAGTCAAAAAAATCAAAGTAGCATCTACTACCACACAGCCAAAACTCTAACTTTTTTACATGCAACATATACAAAAGGAGGTAGGTCCTCAGTCATAAGAATGTGCCCATTGTGACTTTTTTGCCCTCCCTCCTTATGCAAATGCTCCCAATAATACTATGTGTAGGAGAGAAGCCAGCTACTATAGAGGCAAAAAATAGAGGTATTGAGGAGAGACTTTAGGAAACTGATGCAATCAAAATGGTATCTGAAAACCATTGAGACTGAGAGACAGTTTGGTCTAGTGGCACTGGGCTAGAGAATAGGAAACTGTGGGTTCTAGCTCCACTGTAGGCATGAAATCTAACTGGTAACTTGGGCCCATCAATCTACCTCAGCGCAACTCTTCACACAGGGTTGTAGTTGTGATGTGTTGGATATGTTTGTCATCGTGAGCTATTTGTAAAAATAATAAAGATGGGTTAAATAAGGGATGAGGTGGCTCAGTGGCTAAGACACTGAGTTAGATCGAAAGGTCGGCAGTTCAGCGGTTCTCCCGATACTTATCCCAGCTTCTGCCAACCTAGCAGTTCAAAAGCACATAAAAAATGCAAGTAGAAAAATAGATACTACCTTTGGTGGGAAGGTAACAGCGTTCCATGTACCTTTGGCGTTTAGTCATGCCAGTCACATGACCACTGGGACATCTTCAGTCTCCAGCTAGCAATTGCCCTACAACCTTTTAACAAGGAATTCCTCTGAATGACATATGATGACGTGATGGCAGCAATTTCTGAGGCTAAGGCTACAGAGCAGGTAGTGAAATGGCAACTGTCCTGAAGAGGCATCCCCTTTAGCTTTAGGTACAATGAAGTAGCATTTCAGATGACAGATCATGAAGATTGGAGTTGAGACTTCCAGATATCCTTATTCTTCAGATTCTTAACAAAAGACTATGGTGTCTCCATTTCCTCTCCATGAAGCTAGGCTAGGCATTGCTCTTTTTTCCATAGGATGCGTGAAATATATATATATTGAGGGCTATTATAATTTATGTTTGGCAAGCTGCAAAGCAAAGCATCTGGTTTTCAGTTCCCATTGTCTTTGGTCCTTTTTTCCAAAACATCTTCATGCAAGGAGAGAAAAGAAGCACCTCAAAAAGAATTGGAAAAAGGAAGAAAAATAAGGAATTCATGGGTGTTTGAATTGCACTGTTGTAGATCTGTGAATACATGTGTTTATCTGGGAGTAAGAAAAATGAGTATGTACCTGTGTATTTAGGAATGTTCAGGGGGAAAAAATCAGTATACAATTCAATGAAAAATTCTGCTCTTACATGGATGTTCTAAATTTTTCCAAATTTATGCTGCTGAAAATCATCAGAACATCATGTGGATGCTACGGTATTTATGTATATAAGGAGTCTATAAATAATTCTAAAAGTTAGTCCTTGTTTCTTTTAAGTTCAAAAACAAAGTCATCCAACAAGCAATGTGCCTGTGTACAAAATAATTTTAATATCATTAGTTCAATTAATCCCTTAAAAGGATAGCTAGAGAGGGCCAGGTGTGGACAGCTTCATTAAATAACCAGCCCTATCCTATGTAAACCTGATAAACTTTGGCTCCATTCATCATAGTGAGGTCCCTACCACACAGATTGTAGAGTAGGGGTGTCCAACTTTGGCAACTTTATGACTTGTCGACTTCAACTCCTAGAATTCCCAGCCAGCATAAAATAAGGTTCACTAAAAATGTTGATGCTTATCTCATGTTTTCCAGAAAACATCTGGTTGCCCTTTCAAACCCCCTAGACAAATCAATTAAACATAAATATTTGCCTGTCAGAAGGACAAAACCCAACAACTATATTTCACAATAAAAAAACTCATACTGACAGTCATAGAGGTGGAGGTGTCATGATTGGGACTGTTGTGTAGCCTCAGGACCTGGATGATCCTACCGTCACTGAAGCAGCATGAATTCAGCTTTCTGTCAGAAAATTCTGCAAAAGATTATTAATCCACCTCTCCATCATCTGAATCACAAGTCATAAAGGGATTCCAAATTTTGAAGGATGAAGATCCAATTCAATGGTTTAAAATGGCCAAGTCAAAATCCAGATCTATACTAAAAAAAAAAAAAAAAATGTGCTGAGAACAGAAATAAACAGCTCATGCTAGAAAAACCTCAGATACTACTGAAATTAAGCAATTCACCATGAAGGAATAGGCCAAATATCCAACAGACCACTGTGATAATCAATTACAGACAGCTTTTGGTTGCCATTATTGTAGCTACAGATGGTGCAACCATTTATTGAAACCAGTAGGGTGATGATTTGTTCATCTTGGCACACAGCACCGTGGATATTATTTTTTATAAAATAAGTGAAAAAACATCAAATGTTGGCATTTCTTGTTCAGTGGGACAGCCTTTATACATATATCAGTAGTACTCAAGTGAAGTTCCAGTAATATTCAGTGGCAAAGATAAGCAGAAATGAAGGAAAGGGAATTATGTGAAATATGGTGCCTATGGAGGGGAATGGATTTTCAGGAAGCAAGGAGCACATTCTAGAAAGTAGGGAGAGATAAGAGGCAGCACAACCCCAGAGCTGAATAGGAGACAGAGGAAGAGAGTAAGGTTAGCCACTCCCTAGTGTATCTGTTAGGGTGAGAGTAATAAAGATTTAGTCTGGCAAGATTCTGTCTATTTGGTGTGAGCAAATAAAGAATTGAACTTTGGCTGAATTGTTCTATGTCATTCTTGGGCTTAGCTTGACAGATTAATCCCTTTTCACAGAATGGCAGTTGAAGGAAGAACTTAAAAGAAAAAGAAGTGTGACTGATTCTTGTCTATTATTTGTAGTCAGGTCAGTGAGAAAATACTTAATAACAGTTTTTGTATCTTCTGATGTTTATCCTAATTCCAAACAATTCTCAATCTTTCAATCAATCCTTAGTCCAGTTTCTTAAACCTTTGCCTAAAAGATTTCCCTTTTAAAGCCTACGCCATTAATCTCCACCCAACTCTTCCTCTAACAGCAAGCGATGATGTTATTAGTTTTTTGTATGTCTTTTTGGAATTTAGACATAGAGGCAGTGTTATTCCACTTTTCCTTGTTTTAGCCATAGCTCTATAGTAACTTTCCAAATTTGGAAAATATGCTTTCAGCCTCCATTAGCCAAATCATCACTGATATTGGGTATTTCTAATGGAAACTAGAATCAACACTATCTGGGAAAATATAGGTTCCTCATCCTGCCATAAGCAAAACAAATATTCCGGTAGGAATTCTGACAGAGCCTTTTACTTAAAATATGGTTAGGGTGATGCTTATATTGTGCCCCATAAATCAACATGTACATTTAATCAAGAAATCTGCAAAGAACTGAATGTATTAACATATGATACATTATAAAATAGAAGTAGGACAACAAGAAAACAACAAAGCAACAACAACAATAACAATAAAGCAATTGACGGCTTACTGACTACTGGAGAAACCAAACTGGCCTACAAGAAAGACCAAATGAAGAACAGAATGGAAGCATGGGAAGACAAAGCACTACATGGCCAGTA
>JAOYMU010000263.1:24372175-24391371 GCA_025802295.1 Psammodynastes pulverulentus | reverse complement strand
TGCCTGGCTAAAAAACCCCTGAGTCTGCGTTTTGCCCACCTCTCTGGATTAAAAAATCCCTCCTTGAGGTGGGCCCTTGTTAACGAGGAGGGCCAAATCTGAATGAGAGGGGACTCTCGGCAGGCTAAAAGATCAGAGTTGGAGTTGAGACCCGGCTTTGGGGATGGGAGCAGCCCCAATGCCAGTGCTAGGAATCTGGATCTGGTGGGCCTTCATCTAAGACCAGTGGCATTCAGTTAACAATGGCAACAGAGAGTACTGGGATTGCCATCACTGGACTAAGTAATATGGTCACAGGATATTTTATCTAATGGCCACATTGCTTACTGACAGAAATTCCAGCCCTAATTATTGTTGAATCTCAAAGCCTAGCTATAAGACAATGTCAGAAGTTTTTAACCAGAACCAATTAGTTGGCAGTTCAGCAGTAATTTCAAGATCGAGAGTTGGTTCCCCATCCTTTTCTCTGATGTATAATTTAAAAACATGGTATTTCCATAAAGCTGTGAAGATGGGACAATCGTGACATATCTAATGTCATGGAAAGAAAGTCTGGTGTGCATTTACCAGAATAAGGCAAAATAATATGCAGAGCAGAAATGACATAATCCCAAATGCATTGGTTGCCTTCTTTCTGATTATTAAAAGCTTTGTAAGATTTCTGTTATTGTAGCAACTCATAAATCATTTGTCAGTTCCATTTAACATTTCTGAAAGGGCTATAAAAAACACCCCACTTTTCTTCTTAATTCCAAAAACCATGGTCAAACCATTGGTTATGTCTCCACACAACCTTCTGTCAGTTTCTTGATTTGAAAATCATCCACAGAGGACATAGACTGAGGAGAGCCATTTAAAATGAATATATTTCTGTGTGAAATATCAACTTTTTCTTGCCGTTTGATTTTTAGATTGTATTGCAAATGCCTTACAAAGGAAAACAAATTTTAGGGAAGAATGTCCCAAGTTTGGGAAAAAAGAGAATGAAAAGGATACATCTCTTGGGGCTGAAAATGGACAACTTTGTAGAATGCGATTTACTTTTTCCTGCAGTTAGATTTTTCACACTGTTTCCAAATAAAAATAGTCTCTCTCTCCAATTGCTTATGTAATTCATAAACTGTTTGCACCAAATAGTATTCATTGATTAAATTCTCATTATTGCACCAAGTAGTATTCTTTGATTAAATTGTGCTTGCATAAGTTTATCTGTTGGTAATGTCTGTAAACATAATGTCAGTTGAATTACTTAGTAAGAGCAATAGTTCAAGTTTATACTTGACAAGAGGGCTTTAATCATAGGCTGATTGCTGTGGTCACTCCTTGTTTCTTCAATTGCAGGGGTTAGTAGTATTATGATGCCATTTAATGGAGACTACTGACCAACTGACTTTTTTTTTAAATGACCATAATTTGAGAAATGCATATGCTTGTGTGATATTTCACAATATTTTGGCTAGTTGAAATATTTTGTTTTAAATTTGATTTAATATATGTATTCTGGCTCCTAGGCCAAATTGCGATGTGTTACTTCAGCCTGAAAAAATTGTTGGCGCTGTCTCTTGATGTCTCTTTAGAGTTGTTCCCTTTAATGCACAATTCTGTGCATCTGGGTTAATTTTAGCTATAAGATTTTAGTTTTTGCCTGAATGTGACTGCGATTTTTTTTTTGTTCACCAAATTTCAATTCTGTGTGAGGAGAGAAAACAGAAAATGGCTATAGATACAGACAGATCTGACATATAGTCCTTGTTATTCCATCTTTAACTCTTTATGAATTGAATGAAGTATGTCATATTTGTCCTGATCAGGGAAGGGAAATGATTCATTACTGCTTCACATTGCTATGTATTTTCCTACATGTCCTGTATATAGTGAAAAGTAATAACACTTTTTTTTTATAAGTGCACTTGATAAGAAGCATAGGAAATGTATATATATGAAGCATATCATTAGATTTTGGTTCTTTCCTGTGGTACGTCGAGATGATTGAATCATATAGAAGTCTCTGATGACATGAGAAATTGTTCTGCACACATTCCTGTGATATGAGTGCGATAAACAAGAATGCAACTGTTGGAAAGACATTTTACTTGTTTCTTCTGCACCAGTAACATGTTCTAACATTACAGGATGATGGTTTGTCTAGGGATGTCCAAGCACTGTTAAAATCTTAATACATTTTACCTTGAGTTGCTTGACTACTATTCAGCCATTAAGTCTGTAATTTAATGTAAACAGGACAGGACAGCAGATACCTAAACTAAAAATGTATCTTTTGTGAAGTTTGGTTTTTCATGCATAAATGTGGTGACCTAATGTATACTAAAAGGGCTTCAGAATTAATTTTATTGAAAGGAAACTCAGAATTTACATTGATTCCGTATGCTTTGCGTTGATTTCTGAAAAATCTGTGCACTGATAACAGGGTATTTAGATAGGCTTGTTTTAAAAAATTATAACCTCCCTGTTAGTGAATAGTTTGGATTTCCTTTTTGTGGTTTTGGGAAGGTAATCCTAATTTTTCTTGCTTATATTCAGACAGAGTAGCTAATGATGTGCTGGGTTTTTTATGCTTTCATTATACGTCTATATAATAATCCGTGGATATACGCACAAAGGGGAATGGTTTCCAGGTAAATGAAAAGTTTATACAGATTTGCTGAGGTTCTACTAACAATGTTCTTTTTTTTAAAAATAAATAAATAACACTTGCACACAGCGGAAGGACGTGTGAATTTATTTATTTATTAGAATATGCACTCTTTGTAGATAAGGGAGTCCATTAGGATGGTTTCAGCAGGAGAATTCTCAGGTTTCCCAATATTCCAGCTTCTTGTATAAAACTGGGCAAAATAGTTAATTGATTAATAATGCAGTTCCTGAAAAATGAATTAATGATTGTTGAGTTAAAATATTATGGGTTAAAGGAGATAATGTCAAAGGAAGTGTGTTTGATGAATAAAAAGGGCATTTTAATTTGTATATAAAATTAAAAAATGCCTATCTTTTTGGATGCTTGGTTTAGAAAACATTGAAATAGAAAGCTTGCTAGTGTATTTTAGGAAATGGGAAAACCATTGATAAACCTGTATTTCATTAATTATATTAAGAGGAATGGCCTAAAAAATCTTTTCAGTTAAATCAAAATTGTAATATCACAAAATTTAGAAGTACTTTGACTTTGTTCTATGCCTAGGTGAATTAACTGGGAATGTATTTATATATATATTAAAAATCTCCAAGGTCTCTTCCAACTCTGTCATTCTATGTTCCTGATAACTGTTGCTAATATATCAGAGAAGGGGGAACAACAAAAGGAAGGCCATTTTCTTGTGTCCCAGAACAAATGATCTTGGTTAAAATTCCAAGGTTTTCTAATAAAGATGGAAGATGAGATGGAAACTATTTTAGACTGATGTTAGTGTTGCTGTTGGATCACTAGGACTGTTAATGGAAGATTTTTCAAAGAAGGTACATATAGATGGTTCTTCTAGTGTCGTTTCAAAGCTAGTAGGAACCATGATGGCACAGTGATTAGAATGCAGTATTGCAGGCTAACTCACTGCTCACTCTCAGGATTCTGCCAAGGTTGATTCTACCCTCCATCATTCTGAGGTAAAATGAACACCCAGATCATGGTGACTAAACCACTTAGAGAGGGATGTAAAGTAGTGCCCCCCCCCAACCTTTTTGGCATCGGGGACCAGTTCCGTGAGAAAGCTTTTTCCATGGACTGGGGGGCTGTGGTTTTTCATGCTACCTGCCTCCCATAGATGGGGCTTTGCGTGCTTGCGTGGCATGGTTGTTGGCATGCTGCAGACTACTGCCAGTCCATGGACTGGGGATGCTAACCCCTGCTGTAAAGCACTATGAATTGGTATGTAAGTCTAAGTGATATTGCTGTTGCTACCGCTTCCTTGTGCCTTTTGAGAAAAATTATCTTATTAATCCTATGTAGCTTCTTCTCTGATAATGTTGAGCTATTAACCAGAGCATACAAAACATTTTCTAGACCAATCCTCGAATACAGGTCCTCTGTCTGGAACCCAGATCACATATCAGACATAATACAACTGAGAGAGTTCAGAGATATTTCACAAGAAGAGTTCTCCACTCAACTATTCAAAATTAAATACCTTATACCACCAGACTTGAAATTTTGGGCTTAGACAACTTAGAACTTCGCTGTCTTCGGTCTGACCTAAAAGTAGTACATACAATTATCTAATACAATGTTGTATGTGTCAATGATTACTTCAGCTTCAACCACAACAATACGCGAGCACATAATAGATTTAAACTCAAACCGATCCAAACTTGATTGCAGGAAATATGACTTCAGCAACAGAGTTGTAAATGCCTGGAATGCACTACCTGACTCTGTAGTCTCTTCCCCAAACGGCAAAAACTTTAACATTAGATTGTCTACTGTTGACCTCACCCCATTTCTAAGAGGTCTGAAAGGGCACCAATGTGCCTACTGTCCCTGTCCTAATGTCCTTTTTATTTGTATTTGTTTATACTTATATATTTATATGTTATGTTCATACTTATACTTGTTTTTCTCATATATGCTTGATAAAAATAAATAAACAAAATAAAATAAATAAAATAAATAAAATAAAAATAAATTCACATTAATTACGTTGATGACACTATCTAACCATCTCATCCTCTGCTTCTCCTTTTGCCTTCAATCTTTCCCTACATCAGAGTCTTTTTCAATGAGTCCTTTCTTCTCATTTGGTGGCCAAAGTATTTGAGCTTCAGCTTCAGTATCTAGGGGTTGAGGTAATATTCAACAAATAACCAGCTAGAAGTCAGCAGTTTAAATAATGATGTTTTCTAGAGAGAAACAACCCTTCTTTTCTTTACTTTATGACTAACAACAAAGAACAAGCCACAAGAATTTCATCCATAAAACCATTCTGATAATCAATGAAGACAATCATGGATTTTTGTTGGTATAGGACTATAGGTAGTCGTCGACTTACAATAATTCGTTTAGGAACCGTTCGAAGTTGCAACAGTTCTTTAAAAAGTTACTTATGATCGCTTGTCACATTTATGACCATTGCAGCATCCCCAACGTCACATTTTCAAAACTCAGATGCTTGGCAACTGACTCACATTTATGACAGTTGCAGTATCTCAGGGTCATGTGATCAACTTTTGCGACCTTTTGAAAAGCAAAATCAATGGGGAAGTCAGATTCATTTAACAACTGTGTTACTATCTTAACAGCTTCAGTGATTCACTTAACAACTGTGGCAAGGAAGGTTGTAAAATGGGTCAAAACTCACTTAACAAATGTCTCACTTTACAATTAAAATTTTGGGCTCAATTGTGGCTGTAAGTAGAGGTCTATCTGTATGGTGTAAGATGAATCTCATAGGCCAAGGGAAAAGGTTACCAGTTGTGTTCAGCGGAAGCAACAGCAGGTACCAATTCTATTTAGGTAGTTCTTGACTTATGACCACAACTGAGCCCAGAATTTAGATTGCTAATTGAGAATTTTGATAAGTGAGTTTTGCCCTGTTATATGACTTTTCTTGCCACAGTTGCTAAGTGAATCACTACAGCTGTTAAATTAGTAACATGGTTGTTCTGTTCTTACTACATGTGCTGCTCGACATGAAGCTAAACCCACATATCCTCCAATAAAATAGATAGTGTGCATAGATCTGAATGCTTTATTGAAAGAATAGGATAATGGTGAAACTGGGGAAAATAGGGATACATACAATGAGAACCAAATACAAGATAGACAGTATGGAGTTACTGCTGAACATAACAATAAATACAAGCAATTTAAATCTCACCAGTGATGCTCTGTGTGTGGGATGTGGGTTTGTCCTTGGATGACCATGTGGCACAGATTAAGATGGATTCTTGTTTGTGCTTCTGCCTTCTCCAAATGCTAAAGGAAATGGAGTCTGGCTTCCCAGCATGAACTTATTTGAGAGTGCGGACTAATGGGTAGTGGGGTGGGGTAAGCTTCAAACAATATACTTGGTATTTGTCTCTCTGGCCATTAGATGGGGCTAGAGAGCAAAAACAGTATATAAAGATCATATGTTGAGGCCTATTTGTCCCTCCGACCACTAGATGGGGATAGAGAGCAACAACAGTATATAAAAGTTATATGCTTGGGCATGACAATGGTTGTTAAGTGAATCTGGCTTCCCCATTGACTTTACTTGTCAGAAGATCACAAAATACGATCACATGACCCAGGACACTGCAATGTCATAAATATGAAACAGTTGCCAAGCACCTGAATGTAAATCACGTGGCCGCGGGGATGCTGCAACAGTCCTAAGTGTGAAAATGGTCATAAGTAACTTTTTTCAGTGCCGATGTAACTTTGAACGGTCACTAACTTAGAACTTAGACTTAGAATAACTTTGTTGTCACTTTGATTGTACACTAATTGGCATACATTAAAATGAAATTTCGTTGCATACACATCTCAGAGGGATGAACTGTTGTAAGTCGAGGACTGCATGTATTAAAAATTATTGCCTTGAATCACAGATAATAAGGTGGTATAAAAGGTAGAGAACAAAAGAGCAGGGAAAAGCAGTGATTTATCAGAATCTCAGGACAAACTGAGGAAAACTGATGACAAAACAGATTTTCTATATTGGAGAAGCATTGTGCATTCAGTGGAAGGTTTCAGTAAATGAAGCTAGTGTAACAAAAACACCCTCAAGCTAGAAAGTCTCTCGTGAAAATTAAATTAAATCATTAACGGAAGCAAAAGGATTACCAGTGGGAAAGAAAGCAGAAGGAAAGACAATGATCACAGCAGAAGAAGACCAACAATAGCTTAGTATCTGCACAACATAACATAAAAGTTCTAAAAGAAATATTGTCACAGACTTTTGCCTCTGAAAAAATGTCTAAAATTAGCATTTAATGATTTATATCTTAAATATGAAACATTTTCAGTTATAAATTAGTATGATTTGTTTGGGATAGTTGGGTTTGATTGTGGGTCAGTTTCAGATTTTGCCTCTTTCCTTGAGAAGCCCTAAAAAGCTTCCAACAACCTTGCCTAATTTCTTAGAAAATTGAGCAGGTATTCCAACAATATCAGTAACAGAGTTTCTCAGACAGAGCTGAACAGCAGAAAAGGTCATGCAACAATGTAAGCATGTTTTACTCACTTTTCTCTTTTTTAAGAAAACGGAGAGCATGTCAGATAGGGGATTAAACTGGCTGGGCCACCATATCGAAAGAATGAGGTCTCGAAAAATAAGATTACACCATTGTGAAAGTACCAGCTCCGCCCCCAAAATGAGAGCAAGCAGACTCATGTACCTGAAAACACTGGGGTTTTTTTGTGTGTGTGAAGAAACAAGTAGCCTTTGGTCACACCACTGGGGCAGTTAAGATTTGTAATCCTGGACAGTTGAATACTTGGAAGAAACATCTTGCAGTGGAAAAAAAAGCAGTAGGAAAAATGGTAAGAAACAGCCTATATTTCTAGTGACTACGATGCTAAGCATGAAGTGGTTAAGATTACTTTTATATTGTTTTCCATTTTACTGAGGAAAATTGCTTTTCCCAGAATAATTCCATTTTACTGGGGAAAATAGCCTCTTCCAAAATAATACCATTTGATCCATGATCATCCTTACCCATTCTTGGCTGGTTCTTACCCATTTTCAGCTAGTGGCTCATATATAATCTGATCAGGATCTATCCAGAATGTTAATGTTCCTAAAATTCAGTGAGGTTTCTCCCCAGGTAAATGAATGTAGGATTTCAGCTTATATCTAAAAATATTATTATATTTTGTTTTCTGATAATTTTATTAGATGTGTCCCTGTCTAGATTTGTCCCTGTCTAAATTTGGCCATCACTTTTTGGGGTGGGGCAGGGGGGAAGGCCATGTCTCAGGCATAAAAACAGCAATATTTGCAAGAATGAATTGGTTGACATATAAGTTTTCAGACTGAACTACAGTTCAGGAGTTAGGACACACCCATCTAGTTTAAGCTTGTCCTACTGTAGATGCAGTTTTCATTAAGTGACTGTCTCAGACAGCAACTCTTTGCAGTTATGACCACAATGAAAAAATAACTTTGCAATTGATCCTTGTTTTTGTGATCTTTGCACGCCTGTAAAAGCTGAAGTAAACTCATAAATTCAGTCACAGTTTCACTTAGCAACCACTTCACTTAAAGACTGAACTGCCATCCCAACTGTGGTCTACCTGTATTTTGAGTAGAAATCCACACAATTGTTAACATGGCCTTAGACTGATTTCTACAAGTCAAGAGAATTGGGAGAGGATACCACTAAAACCACTAGCCACCTGTGAGTGGTGGAGTACATGTCTATGTGATACAGACGGGCATATTTCTAGAAGCTGGGCATGAAAACAGATAAAACTGACAGCTACCTGAAAAAGACCTCTTGGATAGAGAAGGAACTGCCGTTTGTGAGAGTGTCCAAGCTGTGAGAGAAGTTTTGAAAAAAAGTAGAAAAAAACAGAAATCACAAAACTTACGAAAGGGAAATATCTCAAAATTCAGAAGACATTTTCAAAAGAAAGAGAAGGAAGTCCTGAACTAAGGTAGGGAGTCTCTTGTTGGAGACTTTGTTTGTAGAGCACAAAAGCTGTAATCAGAAATCCAGCAGAGTGAAAGACTAGAAGCTACCCTGAGTGTGAAGATCAGAGCAGGGACAGCTTTGTGGTTTCCTCAACTGACTGTTAAGCAGAGTCCATTAAGAGTGGCGGTAGCTTCCAGGGCCCTAGAAATTGGAAGCTGGAAAGCAGCAATATAGAATCATGAAGAGCCAGAATCAGAAGAAGGAGACCAGCAAAAGAGGTTCCTCAATTTACTCAGAAGACAGTTTCCATGAGAGACAGGAGATGGGTAAAGTCTGAGAGGGAAGAAGGTGTTGTCAACAGAAGACAAATAATCTTTTGTCTTTATGTTGAGCCATCAAGCTCAGACCCAGACACTCCAAGATAGAAGCTGAAAGAAGCAGAACAAATGTTCCTGGGGAAAGAGGGAGAGAGAGAAGAAAAGAGTTAATAAAAGTAATAAAAATCTAAGAACTGCAATAAGCAATAAAGAAATTTTAAAAAATGGTAACAAAGGCAAATAATTGGGAAGAGGTGAGATCAGAAAGGATGTTATGAAGAACTTAACGTTCAGGTGGAGCAGAGAAAGAGTCAAGGATTGAAAAAAAGATATTTTTAATTATAGGCATTAGGTTAAACTAAGTAATAAACAAAGTAAACAATCAAAGGAGAAGCTTTTTAAATGATGGAAATAAAAATTGAACATTTTACTGTGTGAACTTCCAGTATATTTGTATATCATTGTACAGTAAAGTACTTTTGGTAATAAAAATTGATCCTTCATATCTTAAGCAAGAAGTTCTTCTACTATAGATTAGACTAATGACAGGCTAGGAATAGTAACAGTGACTTTGATGACCGAGAAGGTTTTGACTCTGAAAATCTCCAATAAACTAAATTCCACTGTGCCCTGTCTTTTGTGTGCAGATGAGTTCATATTAAAATATTATTCTGAACTATACACAGGTCATACAGTTGGTGCTGCACAGTAGAACCATGCTATTCCTAGCATAGATATATAAATTGAATACTTAGGGTGTTTCTAACCCTTTAGGATGAAAATTTGGGGAACACTTGAGCTTGCAAATGCATAAAATGTCTGTAAAGGAAGACATAACCAGTTATGAATCATTGACTGACCCTGATCTTATTTGCCAGGACCAACTATCCCTTCCGCCATACCGAAGCCAGATACTCCTTATTAGTCTCTCTCTGAACATTCAGACAGTCTTCAAAGTACTGGACAGATTTTTCTTAATTTACAAAAAGCCTACAGAACTCATTTAGAAAGAGGTAGTAAGGAACTTCTGCTGGATTCCTATGAAGAGGAAGAGTATCATTTCATTCTATGTGTCCAAACTATCTTGGATCCAATCTACCTCTTATTTGTTTTGTGCACTTCTATAATAATCCTAATCAATGAAGCATATTTAAGCAATGCATATATTTGAAGCCAATGCTATAGTTCATCAGTATCTCAAAAGATAGGGCAAACTGGCCTACTTGTGAATGAAAAGCAAAAACAAAAAAGAACGGAAATTACTGTCAAGATTTTTTTTTTTTAAAAAAAGAGGCAATTTGTAGCTGAAAGGTCAGAGGCAGCGAAATTAATCCTGTGTGAAAACTGGCTTCCCCGTTCCTGAGAGATCTCTATGATACCTCAGGACTGTAGGATTGCTCAAACCATCATTGGTAATAAGGTTAATGTTGGCCGGTCCTACTTAACTTATCAAGAATTATACGAGGGGAATGGTCAGAGAGCAAAAGGCAGTTAACGGGAATATGCTAGAGCTGATTCTCCCTTGCAGCAAAGAATATTAATTGTAATCAAGGCACCTCTAGCTGAACAGAGAGCAGATGAAATCAAGGAATATTGGAAAGCAGTTGCCTCCTTATTAAAGGGCCAAGTCGCCTCAAACTGCTACCATAGAACAACTGTGTCTTCACAGCAGTTCTTCTCAAACCCAAAGTTGCTTGGATCATTTTTAGTCAAGCTACCACAAAACCTCCAAAGGACCAAGAATTAAATTGTCACAAAGAATACTTCACAAATCATGAATTGTTTCATAGGAGGTAATATAATTTAGGAAACAAAAAGTAAATAGGGAATGGTGTTCTAATAGAAATAATATGTCCAAAGCAACAAAACAGTAGAGTTTACATACCCTAAGCAGATCTATATTAAATTATATCGACTCAAATGCAATTCCCACTAACTTTCTAAATGAACATACAAGCCAATTGTTTAGTTATTGCTGTGAAATATAGTAACATTGACATTACATTCATATAAATCATTTCGTTCAACACTTTATATTGGGAGACCCTAATAGTATAGCTACTGTTGCTTTGAAACTAAAAACTACTATGTTGTGCTTGTAATTTTTTTTTTAAACTTGCTAATATATAAAAAAACACATGCTACTGTATGTTGATGCCTCCAGAATTTAGTTACAAAGGTAGTCTGGATATTACATGGAATAATTCAAATTTTTAGAAGCCTCAACCTGCTAAAAGTCTCTGTAAATCCCCAAGTCCCTGTTGGGATGAAACACATTTTAAAAAAAATATTTATCCAATATAAACAAGATTTGAAGGACTGGGCAAAATATTTCCTGGGATGATGGTACAGAGTAGACATGATTAAGATTTGTGAATTAAAATATTGCTCTGTATATAATCTTGCTCAAGTATTATAATCTGCCAAGGAGTCTTTCACTGTATCCCACTATGTGGAGTATCAAAATATATGGAGATGTAAGAAAAGGATTTGGGTGGAGAGAGAGGGAGTTGAACCGCAATTGTGAAATATCCTCCTCATTGTCAAGGACAACATTTGCTCCTGTTTGGTATCTTGGTCAAAACTTAGTTGCAGTGAAACTTTGGACTCTCGGAAATCACTGCTTTATTTTTACTCAAGTATACTTATTAGAATTCATTGTTTTATTCTACATTTGTTTAGTAGAACAGTCAAAGTTACAATGGCACTGAAAAAAGTGATTTATGACTGTTTTTCACACTTATGAGCATTACAGCATCACCATGGTCACATGATCAAAATTCACATGCTTGGCAAATATGGTTCATATTTGTGACAGTTGCAATGTCCTGGGGCCATATTACCTTCAGACAAGCAGATTCAATGGGAAAGCCAGATCCACTTAATAACCACATTGCTAACTTAAGAACTGCATGGTTCACTTAACAACTGTGGCAAGTAAGATCATAAAATGGACTACAACTCACTTAACTGTCTCGCTTAACAGCAGAAATTTGGGTCTCTGCTGTGGTTGTAAGTCGAGGATTTACCTGTATTGTTTGCTATTACATTCCATGTTGACACCTATTGGCCTACAACTGATCTGATAAGTAGATTTAATTCATTAAGGAGTCTCAATGGAGGGAATGTTCAGCATTCTTTATACCGTCTGAAATATCATATTCAAAAAAATTATGTGCAAAAAAAAGAAAAGGAAAAAACAACTCCAAAAGTTGTTCAGTCGTTGCATTGCAGAGTCTTTGATGATACCAGTATAGGGGGAAACAAACAAAGGAGCAATAAAGTAGTGCTAGAAGTCAGCATTGCAACCCCAACCACCAGGTGGTTGGGAACTGTATGACATATGGATCGCTTAGAAGAAGTTCAGATGGCAAGTGGAGTGATTGAGTGGATGCCAGCAGGGAAGAGGCCACATGAAAGACCAAATCCAAGAAATTGGGTCTGTGTAGCCAGAGCTCTAGGTGACAATGTTAGAGCCATGTGATAAATGAATTGGTTCTCAAACTATCAATGATGATGGATAGGGCCAGTGGGGATAGTAGCCAGGAGTGCTGAAATGCTTTTGGAAGAGAAATCCAGAAATTCTTTGGCCTTAATTTGTTCTCGCTCTTTTCTTCGGAGGGAAAATACCCTAAACTATGGGATCAGATCATACATCTCTGGGGGGAGGGGGGGAGCATTGTTGCTTGAAAAGAAATGTTATTTTTTCCATTTTAAGATGATCAGATATTAACCAGATCCTTAGTTCATGTTTTCAAATAAGGAACTCAAGTGCCAGTCCCAAATACCAAATACAATTCTATTGTCAATATTAAACAAATACCTCAGGAGGTACTCATTGTTCTAGTATAGATAGTCCTTGACTTATAACCACAACTGAGCCAACATTTCCATCATTAAGCAAGACGGTTGTTAAATGAGTTCTGCCCAGTGGTGGGATTCAAATTTTTTTACTACCGGTTCTGTGGGCGTGGTGTGGTGGGCGTGGTGTGGCTTGGTGGGCGTGGCAGGGAAAAGATACTATAAAATCTCCATTTCCTCCCCACTCCTGGGGGAAAGTTACTACCGGTTCTCTGAACTACTCAAAATTTCTGCTACCGGTTGTCCAGAACTGATCAGAACCTGCTGAATACCACTTCTGGTTGTGCCCCATTTTACAATCTTTTTTGACACCATTGCAGGCAATTCACTTAGTTGTTAAGAGAATCACGTAGTTGTTAAGTGAATCTGGCTTGCCCCCATTGACTTTGCTTGTCAGAAGCCAGGTGGGAAGGTAACAAAGGATGATCACATGACCCTGGGACAATGCAAATGTCATAACAAATATCTGCCAGTTGGAAAACGCCCCAATTTTTATCATGTGACCATGAGGATGCTTCAACAGTCTTAAATATGAAAAACAGTCATAAATAACTTTTTTCAGCACCCTAATAATTTCAAATGAATGAATGGTGGTAAGTCAAGAATTAACTGTATGCAAGCTATGAAATTAACCTTGTCCAACCTTTTGGCTTGCCTGAGCTTCATTGAGTGAAGAGGATCTATTTTGAGCAAATTTCCTTTATTTTTTAATATGTTTTAGTATCTTGTGGGTAGCTGTCCAAGGCCGCGTGCAGCCTGTGGGTTCTGAGTTGGACACACCTTTTCTAAGTATTGAAGAACCATTTGAGATCTTACTAGAACTTTCCCCATACTTGAACATATCTTGTTTCATGCATTACATATTCATGCACCTGTGGCATGGATGAGTGAAAGTCCTCCCCCCATTCCAAATGTCATTAACTTACAATACAGCAGCATGCTTGCATGCACTCAGCACTTAATAATAGAAAAGGTTTCCAGTTGTATCTGACTCTAGGGGATCTCCATTTTCCAGCTGACAAAGCCAGCTCTGTCCAAAGTCCCTTTCCATGGTCATGTGGCCAGCATGACTATACACTTTCCACCAAAGTGGTACCTAGTTATCTACTTACATTTGCATGCTTTCAAACTGCTAGGTTGGCAAGAGCTAGGGCAAGTACAGGAGCTCACCCCATCTCATGGCACTCAGGTCTCGAACCTGAGCTGTCAGCTTTCCATCTGATAAGCTCAGCATCTTTAACCACTGAGCCATCACACCTCTTAATAATCCTATTTATGTTAAAGGATCAGGAGACCGGATCTTAAGTAATTAGTCTAAATTCAGAACTCATAAGGAGAAATTCTGCAAATCATCCAAAAGGCACACTTCTTCAAAAATTTATTCATCTGCTTTTAGATCAGTGATTATGAGCTACAATACCAATGAATTAGGATAGGACCGCCACTATGGCTGCTGATACAGATGAGTAGTCCGCCAAGCTAAAACAAATCTTCCATATCTTCTTTATTTATCTGTTGGATTCCTCTAAATAGCCCAAACATAATTTCATTAACTCTGACACCGTGTTCGCCCTGCTGCACAATATAACATTTCCATATTTAAACTCACCTTTGGTGTAGTTCAGCAAGTTTGCACTTGAGATATCATTGGCGGAGCAAAACAATTCCCCACCGTGCTATATGCAAAAGATGGGACAGATGCTAACTAAACACTAATATTGGGTTTTACATCTTGCAAATGCTCACGGATTTATAAACAAATTAGCAAATAGATGAGGAGGTGAAGGGTTGAACTGGGACCCACTTCAACAGATTCAAGGAGCAGGTGATGTGTCCCGAAGCGCCATCAGTATTTAAAAAAAAAAAAAGCCCGTTTGGCAGGAATCTCAAAAAAGCATCCAAGATTAACTTTAGGCACCCAGTAGGTTATCATTCACATGTGCTGCGCATGCAACAGACCGAACTGGGGCGGGGATGCACACGAAGCGCTCACCCATTAAATGGTTAATAGGTAAAGTTACCCATCCAAGGAACAGAAAATGAAGGTCCTCACTTTGATGGACAACCTCTCAGAGATCCCCAATGTCCCAAAATATTAGGTTTCTCTTCTAATAATGTTGGAAATATTGCCTACTGTCACGATTAATCTGAGCAGCAGCACAGCCTGATTACAGGCGACGCAGTCACAGTGCAGCGCCTGCAATACTTTCCACACCCCGTCAAATCTGCTACACATGTAGGGCATGAAGGGGAAAGCACTGTGATTCCAGGTTCCTGGGTGGCTAATAGATTGTGACATGAGAGAAGGAAACCTTTATTTTAAATCAAAAAACAAAAGCCAAATAGCCACTCTTCAGGCAATGCCGAACTTCTCCAGGCTCCCTTCTTCCCTTTAGCCTTCTGGCCTACGATCTGGTCGTCTCTTTTTCTGGCCCTCCCTTTCTCGAGTGGAAAGTATTCACAGGCAAACAACTTTTGGCTGGCATCAAAGGAAAAAAGAGGTATTTGCAGATGTGGAGGAAGGCACAGAAAACATTTTTCAAATCAAAGGCTTGAATTATTGCATGGGCTTTGAGAAGTTTTGCAGGCAATGTAGACCCGCCATTGTGTGCAGCTCCGAACAAGCTTCCCTTTCTTCCAGAAATGGGGGGGGGGGACCAACAACCTCAGCTTTCTCGCAGTCCGATCTGTATGTATCAGGCAGCTATCTATATTTTGAAATTCTTTGCATTGTCTGGAGTATGGGTGTCCTGTTTGGGCCTAACAATAGCAACATTGATTTTAGAATTTCAGAATTTTGGTGCGCAGAACAAACTGCGGAACAAAAACCGCCTGCTCACAGTAGCACAACAACAGTGCTCTTACACAAACTTGCCTCTCTTTTTTTTTTACATAGCCAGAGATCAATACGCCTCATTCATCTGGCATTATTAAAGCCATTTATTTGCCATTCCCCTCTTCTCGCTCTCTTGTTCCCTTTTGTTAATAACAAGCAACTTGCCGACAAAATTATGTCATCTTCCGCTCATTCAGGGGCAGCACGAGATAATTAGCTTTGTTGTCCCCATCCAACAATTGAGCTTTGTATATGAACTTACATTTATTAAGTGAAAGTATTTCGAAATGGATTGTACATTGAAGCCGGGTTGCCATGGGCAATGATCATCCTCGGAAAGCCGTGACCTCTCTGTTATGCAGCTAGTAACTAATTGAAATTATACAAATTACTCCGATTCTCTGTCTGCCAGTTTAGAGGCTGGTTCTGGTCAAGGGTCAAATGAGCTCCTATTCATGAAGCTATGTTTGAAGTGGCTGCTACCATAGCAGAGGGATGGAGCAAGGAGGCTCAGACTCCTCTGGATATGACCACATACTGGGGGAAAAGAGTGTTGTGGTGTTAGTAAGACAATAAGTCCCAGAAGGCTACCTTTATTTCACACATCAAAAGCTCTCCCTTGTCACTCAGCGTGATTTTCTCAACAGCAGTCCTGTACACATTTTATGAGCTTAGGATAAGGTTGCATTTATCTGCTGAGAAGGCCCTTCGTTAGAGACTTAGCTTGTTTGCTAATCACTGCGTATTAAAAGAGGAGACAGGGAAAATATTACAGAAATCCCACTTCTTGTAGCCTACTGATTGTGGGACTGCTGATTTCTATAGAAATACTAGTTTTGGAAAAAGTAGCCACATAGGAAAAACACCTAGTGAATTTCCTTTGGGCTCCTGGAATAAAATCCTAAAAGGAATACATAGGTGAAAATTTGCAGAAGAAATGACAATTCTTCAGACGAACACATAGTTGAATATCTCTTCTTCAGGCATTGTGGGAAAAATGGAGGAAAAAAAGAGGGAGGAGAACAGAGTGAAGTATCCACACATCTGTTGGTTGGTTTCTCTTGTAATTGGCCAAAAGCATGTTTGATTTTCAGCAGTTAATCTTGGGACACTCAAAGACAATGTTTCAACATGTGAAAATTTCTTCTGGAGCTTACTAAAGGCTTGACATTTCAAATCTTCTATCAGCTTTTGCCCTACTGGTTGCCACCGATCCTGAATGTAGATGTACCTAGAACCCACTGATGGCTATTGACAGTCCTCACAAACATTCCCTGCATCTATTCTGCTTTTGTGCTTTACTGCCCAAACAAATGAGCAATTTCAACCCTCCTGCAGAAGTCTTGAAATGATACAGAAGAATTGTCCTGCCTGGGAGCTGCCCATTTTTTCATTCTATGGACAATGCATCAATTGTGTTCCTTTCATTAACGTCCAAGGTCTGGCATCTTGCCTATGTACAGCATCATTTTTTCTGCTTTTCTAAACAAATTGAAACCTAAGATATCAAATGTTTGCCTTAAACTTCCAATAGGACTAACATACCTACACTATTCTACTTAAATTCTCTTTCCCCCGCTCCTTCCAAATTTTAAGAAATGGAATGGACATTTTAGACCTCCCCACTAGTGACATGTTGTGTAGCCTTTAGACTTTTTTCTTTTTCAAAAATAGCCTGCAGCATCCTGACATTGGTAGCCAGGAATTCAGAAAAGGGTCAGGCATTTGGAGTTGCCCTTCATTTATGCAAAGATTAAATCCCTGAAATTGCTAGTGCAGATCATTAATATTTGAAATGCAAATATCCTTTTTTTAAAAAAAATTACTGCACCCTGAGCTTATGCTATCAACATCCCCCTTTCTTTTCCTTCTGAAGTTACTCTTGAAAACTCTCAAACCATAACCCCTCGGCCTTCAACCTGCCATTCCACTACTTTATTGTGTTAAGTTCCAGATAAGCAAAAGGTCAGCAATATATGCGGTGCATCTTCCTTTAACAAAAGAGGGGGGGGGAATCCTTACAGCTTGTCAGTTCAAGAGTAACGATGCTAAATGTTAATCTAAATGAATCTGGAGAAGGCGGCAATAAAAGTTAATAATTTACAGAGAATCTGTCCTTTAAGAAATCTTGACTGAATGCAGGGAATTCTGCTCACAGGCATATTAAACATGTCCCAAATGCAGGAGTTTACAAGATGCAGCATTTAAAAAGCACCAGAGATGTTTTTTTTTCTTTTGTTTAAGCACCTACTAAATCTATCAATGGTCAAGAGAAGCAGCATACCACATGAATGAGAGTCCAGCCCTCTGATAATGAAGATTTAACATTTTCTGAGTTTCATATTACTGTCTGAAAGATTTGCCCACCTCATTTTATTGGAGTTACCGTTCCAATAGATGAAGAGAGGTTTAGGGCAGATTAACGCCTTTTCATTGATTATATGTCTATAAAGTAGACTCTCTTATAGTCACCAATATTCATGTTTTGAAATACCCAGAAGAGGGAGCGAGAAAGAGATTTAATGCATCAAGGATGTGAACAAATAGATAGTAATAGAGAAGGGCTCAGACAGGGCCAGCATTACCTTTCACTAGGCTATTGGGTTTAGTTAACACTGTAAACAGAATGCTTAAATAAAAATTCCATAAAGTCATGATTCTAAATCAGGAATGGGCAATTATGGCCCCTTTACAACCTGTGGACTTCCATTCCCAGACTTCCTAGGCCTGCTGTACCACTGTGCAGGTTCAGGAATTCTGGGAGTTGAAGTCTACAAATCATAAAGAGGCCACAGTTGCCCATCACTGTTCTAAAAAGTGTAAATAAGCAGATACCGTAGTTTAAACCAATAGCAAGCTACATCTAATAACAGGATAACAGAGTAGGAAGGAATATTGGAAGTCTTCTATTCTAACCCCCTGCTCAGCCAGAAAACCCTATTTCAGACAAAATGGTTGTCCAGTTTCTTCTTAAAAACCTCAAGTATTCTATCAATGGATCCTATCAACGGGACAGTACTTACACTATTCATTTTCTAATGTTTATGTCAAAAGAATCTCTGATGGCTAAAGGAGAAAGTATGGTAGATACTATGAATAATAGAAATAAATAATGTATACATGCCATTTTAGTTGGGATTGTGAACCTTACAAGTGGTATCCAGAAAATATCCAATATTTTGATCCAATATTTGGAGCAATAACCAAGGCAACAAGTTATCTTGCTTGTGTTTATTCCTGGGAAGGAAAGAAGGAATCATATCTAGTCAAATTAATAGAGCTGCTGATTCAGTTCTACAGAGGAATTATTGAGTCTGTCAACTGCACCTCTGTAACAATCTGGTTCGGCTCTGCAACCAAACAAGACAGGCACAGACTTCAACGGATAATTAGTACTGCAGAAAAAACAATTGCTACCAACTTGCCTTCCATTGAGGACCTGTATACTGACGAGTCAAAAAGAGGGCTGTGAAAATATCTACAGACCAGTGGTGGGATTCAAATAAATTAACAACCGGTTCTCTGCCCTAATGACCAGCTGGGTAGGCGTGGCTGGGTGATCATGTGACTAGGTGGAGCTCAGGCGACAGTAAGTCTGGGCATACTGCCAAGAA
>JAOYMU010000263.1:24313390-24324200 GCA_025802295.1 Psammodynastes pulverulentus | reverse complement strand
CATAGTCCATCTGGTCCAATAGATAGTGATGGTTTTAGTTTGCGTAATGCTTTTTTGACATTATCTTCTGTAAAATCAATGTGCATTAGATCGTTGTAATCATTGTAATTGTTTGTGGTTTGACTATGAAATATTGGGCATGAGCCATTGCTATTTACAAAGATTGAGCCAAAGAATGTGTCTAGAGAATGACCATTTCTGAACCAGCCTCAGACAGCTGTTTACAGCTTCATTCTGGTACCATTTTAAACTATATTTGTCAATTAAAGTACCAAATGAAGCATCTACGTGGATAACTGTTTTAGGCATTTTGGATCAGATGAAAACAGGATGTTAGTTCCTTGTCTAGGGTGTGACACAATTGCTGGTTAGTGCAGGGCTATTGAGCAAACTTTCCACAGCAGGCAATGCACTGGAGACCAGTAAGTTCCCAGGGTTTAGAGGGAGATAAGTTTGGGCATGCACATAGAGACAGATGGCAGATTTGCAATAAACTCTCTGGATACAGCTGCCCCAGGATTGACAGCCTGCAAAGAAATGGCTCTAGTGCAGATGATCTTAGCCAATGAGGAAATTCTGGCAAGGGTCTCTGAAGCAGATGTGCCAAAGTTTTCAAAAGGCCAAATTGCCTACTAGGATATAGCAGGAGAAGAGGCAGGTCAGATGTAAGGATATGACCAAATCTTGCAGGATTCTAAGCGTGCTTTGCCAGAGGAAAAATATGTAATAGCAGGTGCTCAGAGTTGCCAGAACACATAGAAAGCATAGAGTCTGACACAACGTTCTAAATATAGCGCAGGTCCTCAAATTCAGTCATCAGATATATATCCAATATGACATCACTAGGTACCAGCTAAAAGTTCTATTTTAGGGCAGGGTACAGAGGGGTGGGGCCTGTCTCCAGTGGTAAGAGTCCAGACATCTCCCTTACAATAGGAAAAGATGCAGCTAAAATAGGCATCAACTGCAGGCCTTTGTGGTAGCGTCATCTTGTAAGGGCCACTCTTGAAGAGACCCTGTGCAAAGAGCCATTTGATAACTCTTCCAGCCTGTGCGTTCTGGCAAATGTAACCTAGTGGGAGTGGTGACCGCCAAAGAAGCCATGCTGAAGACAACTTAAGTTAGCCAGGTGTCATTGTATTATTGTGATATGTAATTGTATTTTATGTCTGTCCATCTACATGCATTCAATGTAGATCCTGTCTTTCTTCTAAAAGCACAAGGCGATATGAAATGATCTCTTCTAATCTTATGCTCAGAGCAATCCTGTAGCTGTGTTCACACAACTCAGTAAACTCACGGCCTCACTTATTGCACTGCAAGACTACTACATGAGGCAGGAAACTGGTTAACCAAACACACCCGTTTCAAGCCTTTTTCAACTCCTCCACACAAAAAAAACCTATAAAGAGGCTCCATTTTCATAAGGCCTGAGGAATCCTAGGATATTATCTTTGCTGTGGATGAAGAAAGACCTAGTTAACATCCCAATCAGTTGTTTTATCTCAAATATATCCAGAACTCTTTGAGCAAATTTGACTTCTTTGACTTATTGACTAGATCAGGAATCAGTAACCTTAAATATTTAAAGAACCACAAAGGTCCTAACTGGAAGCCCCCCATTCAATTCTAGAGTCAACCAGAAGTCTGATTCCCCCACTACAGAGTCTCCTCTTAGCACGGCATCCTTTTTCCTCTGCCGACCAGTAGTCCGGTTCCCCCACCATAGACTCTCATCCTAGCACAGCGTCCTCTTTCCTCTATCTGTCCTAACCGAAAGCCCTATCAATTGTGGAGCTGACTGGTGACAGAGAGCAGCAGCACAGGGATGAAAGAGCCACATGCAGCTCCAGAGCCGTGGGTCACCTGGACTAGATCATCAGACTTGTTTGTTTTTCTGTTTGCACAACATATCCTTCTTCCCTTCTATGACATAGTCAAGTTTATCTTGTCAATAGGTTCTTTTGGACCAATCACTATGTCTCAGTCCAACATGCAGGACCAGTTCTATGGTTGAGTGAGGACTTGATACTGTATCTCCTTGGTCGCAGCTCAACAGCTTAACCGTATTGACTCCCATTGAAATTCTTACCATAGCATAGAGGAAATGAAAATAGGCTATCTTCAGCTATTCAATGTTTCATGGATGGAGGACCGGTTGCAAGTATCACCAGCAGGTCCAAGTCAAGTCTTGACAGTAAGCTTCTTGAATAACCATGATTACATTGTCTCAGCTTTCCATAACTCCTTCCCAACGTGATGGGTTCCATATCCCATCATGCCCAACCATCAAGCTCATGCATCCTATAGATTAAAGGAACTGTGATCCAGTATGTTTGAAGAATGCTAAGTAGAGGGAAACCAGGCTAGAAGGATATTTGTTGAGTCTAAAGATTTTACAGCAGTAGCCTTCTTCGTGAAGATTGGCAAAGCATCAACTCCACCTGATTATAGACCATGTGATCTATAACGGTGGTCTATATGTGGTCTATAATAATATGATCAATCCTTTAAATGCAGCTCCAGCTGGGAAAAGACACTGCATCTGAACATTGACCATGTGTATTCCCCCCTTTGGTGAGTGCAGAGTGAATCGTTACCTAAATGAATGTTTAACAAAGCAATAAACCTGTTTGAGAAATAAATTGATTGTATTGTAAGGTTATGCTTTGAATCTGTCTATACTAGAAGAAAGGATCCTAGTCATTAGGTTTATATACAGTGTGAAACACCAGGCTGCATAACAATTTATGCAATTAGTGGCCTTAATTCTCATGAAGAACTGCCTGCTAGTATGCAGTATATTACTATAGATTTTGTTCACTTACAATAGTTCCCAGTCAGCAAAAATAATTTCGGCTCTATAGCAGCATAATGAAATAATTATATGCAAGGGAGGACTTCTGATCTTTTTAATTATTCTATTCCTCTTTTTTAAAGGAGCTATTTGAAAATGCACTCTCATAATTGATTGCTATAAATCAGTCAAAAGCATTCTAAGGATCATAAATATTCTAACTTTTAAAAGACAAAGAAATGCTAAATATTCAATGAAATCCTTCAACATTCAGAAAATTTAATCTAGGGTAAAAGGATAGAGTGCTCTTTTGAAAATAAAAAGTAAATTTGTTGTCCCGTGAAAAATGAAATATCCTGAATGTCAGTAACAGAAATGGAATTAACAAGAGATCCTTTTATTGTTTTTTAAGGTCATTAGGCTGTGAATTCTATAATTATGGAAATTGTCAGTCCAGTTCTGTAGAATGTTTGCTCCCATCCATAAGGTATTGAAATGTTCAATCAGTCTCTCTCTCTCGTGGGAAAGTTAGGTCATAACTGTAAGTGTACCAGCAAAATTGAATTAAGCAAAGAGATTTCATTAGTATTTATAGCCAGAAGGCATCTTTAAAAGTACAGGGCAAAGAAGTTATGTAGAAGTCAAAGGAGAAAAATGGGTTTCTGGTGACAAAGGCAAATCTGAGAGAGATATAAATGTATAGTGAATAAAGGCTATTGAACGCTGTTCGGAAGAAGGAGTTGCAAAGATGTCAAATATTGATTTTTCTCGAGTATGCTGTTGGACTACATATGTAATTGTTTGGATTTGCTGTCTTCACGATACAACAATATTTGTTGTCAAAGGTTAAAAAGCAAGATACAAAATGACTCCAAAAGTCAGGAACGTGTGCCAGAGAATTATAATAATTTTACCACTAAGATTCCAGAAAGGAAAATGTATTCTTTTCTCTTGTAATTAGGTATTCCAAGAAAAACCTAAAATGTGAAATTTGATTTTGTAAAAAGTGAACTGGCATTTTAAAGATCAGGGCAGCAGCTGTAGTGTGACCTTGATATTGAGGGAAATAGACTATATTGATTCAAATGTCAATACAAACTCAACAGATTCTACCCTCACCCTGTTGTGGCAGGATGTGTACAGATGCTATGTTGTGGTTTGGACTTTGGTTTGCACATCAGACTTGAACTATACAAAATGATTCACAGGTGTTCTATTGGATATTATTACCTATTATCTGTCTACTATTGATCCATTGTTACATTCATGTTAAGAAATGTCATTGCGCTTCGTATGAACAATACAAATTCTATATTAAAATATCCATATCTTTGAAATAAAAAGCATACAGTTTAATGTCTTTATATGGGTCTGTGTGCACATCTCTGTTTATAGACGTATTATGATCATTCTATTAGTCCATGGACACAAACAACAGTCCCGAATTCATTTCAAAATTTCTACTAGTTGCATTAAGAATGATTGGATTCATATATCACATTAAGCCAATGTGTCATTTGCTTGGTTTGGAGTAAGCATATTGTATGGATTTGTAAGTCATGTATATGGTATAATATATATACCTTGCCATGATTATTAAAAAAATAGCTTAATGCTGGGTGTGAATCCACATACCGGCTGGACTGTATGTGGATTCCCACATGACACATGATTTCGGACAGTGAACAACAAATTGAAATAATTCCCCCCAAAACCACCATCGTATCTGAGGTAGCATATATATTTCCACCAAAGACTCCAAAATAAATGAATATCTTGGGGAAGCTGTGGGAAAATCCAAGTTCTAAATATCTACAAATGTATCAGGAAAGCTAACTTAACTCATTGGAACTTTCTAAGGAAGTGTGTAGGGAATTAGGGTCAACCAAATCTCATAGATATGCTATTCCGGAGGGCAGGCACAGTGACAAATAAGGTGTGTTTCCTGGCTCCCTCCCGTTGGATGGCATCAAGGGGACTTCGCCAGGTCCTTCTCACCACCATCACTAGTTACCACCACCCTGTGCTGAACTTGAAGTGGGAAAAACAATCATGAAACAATAAGCAAAACATATTCAACAAACCACAAGAAAAACAAAGTTTTACATTGAGAATAGAATAGAATAGAATAGAATAGAATAGAATAGAATAGAATAGAATAGAATAGAATAGAAGAGTTGGAAGGGACCTTCGAGGTCTTCTAGTCCAACCCCCTGCTCAGACAGGAAACTCTATATCATTTCAGACAAATGGTTGTTCAATCTCTTCTTACAAACTTCCAGTGTTGGAGCATTCACAACTTTTGGAGGCAAGTTGTTCCACTGGTTAATTGTTCTGTCAGGAAAATTCTTCTTAGCTCTCAGTTGCTTCTTTCCTTGATTGGTTCCACCCATTACTTCTTGTCCTGCCCTCAGGTGCTTTGGAGTATAGCTTGATTCCCTCTTCTTTGTGGTAGCCCATAAAATATAAGAAGACTGCTATCATGTCAACCCTAGTTCTTCTTTTCATTAAACTAAACATACCAAATTCCAGCAACCATTCTTTATATGTTTTAGCCTCCAATCCCCTAATCATCTTTTCTGCTCTTCTCTGCACTCTTTCTAGAGTATCAACATTTGTAGTTTAGGATTGAACTGTGGGAACATTGGTGCTCTCTGAGTTTGATTGTTTTCTTGCAGACATTTCATTCATTCATTCATTCATTCATAAAATTGATTTGCCACCCATCTCAAACCCAACAACTCTGGGCAGCTCACAAGATAGAAACATTGAAAAATGTTAAAGTCATACTTTGTGAGGGGGGAAACCCCACAGTAGATAAAAAAAACATTAACACATAAAATCATGGGCACAAGATAACAAAGAGGGAAGTAGGACACATGGGGAGGGAGGTGGAATTGAATTTAATTAATCAACCACCTCCAGGATGAAGCTCCCCCATTGGGTCCCTAAGCCATCTGGCAGAGCCAGGTCTTAAGGCTCTTAAAAACATCAGGAGGGTGGGAGGCAATCTCACTTTAGGGAATAAGATGTTCCAGAGGAGAGGAACTACAGCAGAGAAGGCTCTTCTCCTGGAACCCGCCAGCTGAAGTTCCTTGGTTGACTAGATACAGAGTATGTCCTCCACCTGCTGGGACAGGTGGGGCAGGCTAGTCCCATTGGGATGAGACAAGTAGCCTGGACTCATGCCATGCAGACGTTTGCACTGATGATGTTGCATAGTTTGGTGATGAAATGTCTGCAAGAAAAGAACCAGGCTCAGAGAGCACCAAGGACCGCAAAGTTTTACACGATACATAAAACCAGTCAACCTGTTATTTGTCTGTTCTTTAAAAACCTTCAGCATCATTTTCTGTACTCCTTTATCGTTTTGTAGAGTTAATCCCTCTGCCATCAACCTACAATATTGCATTAAAAAGAATAGGATGAATATCAGTGGGAGAGTCAAAAATATGGTGGTAGGGGAAAAAAGTGATCAGATATATATCGTGGATACAGTAGACTATACAGATAGTCCTCAACTTGCAACAGTTCATTTAGTGATTGTTCAAAGTTACAACCACACTGAAAAAGTGACTTATGACCATTTTTCACACTTACAGTATGACTGTTGCAGTATCTCCATGGTCACATGATTTATATTCAGATGCTTGACAACTGACTCACATTTATGAGAGTTGCAGTGTTCCGGAGTCATATGATCCCATTTTGTGACCATCTGACAAGCAATATCATTGGGGAAATCAGATTCACTTAACAATGTGTTATTAATTTAACAACTACAGTGACTCACTTAACAATTGTGGCAAGAAAAATTATGAATGGGGCAAAACTCACTTAACAAATTTTTCACTTAACAACATACATTTTGGGTGCCATTGTGGTCACAAGTTGAGGAGTACCTGTACAACCTTTGGTAAACTGAAATAATAATAATTATATGGAATTCATTTGAGTTTAATAAACCATAAATAAACGTGTTGCACAAATATACCTAATTTCTTAAGGCCTCATTAAGGCCTTAAGAAATTAACATACATTTGTTTTTGGCATAGATTTTGTAGCCTAAGGGGTTAATTCTGTGTTATCCTCAGTTGCCCGTTTGTTACACAGAATGAAATGGGATTGTTTTTGGTTATTTTAAAGGCTGCTATTCCTTTGGAAATCCTTAAAAGTTGACAAAGACCTGCCTTCTCAAACATCCTGGTGCTTTCACCAGTGAAAGAAAAGATGATTTTAAAACCCACAAACACTTCAATGGTGCTTTGCCAGAGCCATTTAAGTGGAAAGTTGTCCAATTTAGCAAGCCATCAGCCTGCTATGCATTACAATCCCACCCATTCCCTCAGCCTGCTAATCTTTCCTGCTTGTTCTGCTAGAACTAAAGAGGCTGGAAGTTTTGGGAGCCCTGCTGGCAAAATACAATGTTGCCTAAGCAAGCATTAAGAGATTATGGTAATGCCAGCCATGCTTTCCCTAAATATATGGTTTCATTAATCATACCATATTGAGATAAACCTGTCAGTAGGCAGAGGAAACCAGAAATCAAATACTGTGGAAGTTCTGACAGAGTGTTAAATAGAAACCCCTTAAAATGGAATTTAATTTACTGTGGTATTATAGATATTTATGCATCAATAGCCAAGTGCAAATTGAGTTCAGGGGTCAGGTGTGGTGCTTGAAAAATAAAAGCTCAGGAATGAAACAAAAGGTGACGGTTACCTGGGAGAGAAATTAGAGTTTACTAACTCAAATATCAGTGTCCAGTGATTAGTATAGTGTGGAAGGCATAAAAGCACTTTGTAAATTTTGGGCAACAGACTAGATACCTGTTAAGGAAACCAGACCAAAGGTTTGCCCATTCTAGTGCAAATCACAACTGACGTGTAAACTGATGGTAAATGATGGAAGCAGAGAACCACAGAAATTATCTAGGAAGGCACTTGTTCCTTTAGGGAAGGTGATACTTCAGGCATAGTCAGTAAAATCTGAGAGTTTTCACTCAGTCATCATAAACTCAGGTCCCGATACTGTGGCAGGTGGGATCTAAAGTCACATTTCTGCTGATCTCTTTAGTGGCTATTGCCATTTATTTATCAGTAGTCTTTCAGTTAAATCCCTCAGGCTGCTTGTGAGGATAAAATAGGAAGAAATTCATAACTATGATTTCAAAACTTGTTAGAGGAAAAAGTGGGACTTGTCCACAAACAAAATTAATTTTATATGGAATTCATTTGAGTCAGCAGCATATTACAAAAAGATATAATGTGGAGAGTTTTTTGACATGAACATAATATGCTTTGTAAACCAGCTATTGTAGTTTGTAGACCAGTGGCCTAAAGTGTTGCATGAATTCAAAAAGAGACCATGATTTACAAAAGTATATGAATCCAGTGAACAACTGTGCACCCAAAGATTGGGTAAAATTGCTTAGCTCTGTCTTCTTTGCAATAATCGTAATTATGCACATTTAGGCTAGGTTTTTGTTTTTGTTTTTCATGTTATTGTTTATTCCCGGTTCAGTTTTAGAAGGCAATTTGAAAGACAACTTACTTGAAAGCTCTGTATATCAAGCAGCCATGATTTTATCTGTGAAAAATAACTGTAAGACACAAAAGAAACCAAAGTAATTATTGAATCCCTTTTTATTAGTGTACTGCTTTCTGCCCAGTTGTACAAAGAAAGCCACTGTTTAAGAGTGATCAAAGTGACAAAAGGGAGAAGAAAGGATTACTGGAAGCAAACCAGTGGAGTCTTATGAAAAGAGGCTGTTTCTGGATCACACTGATTACCTGATTGTTTTTGTAAGCAACCATTCTCAATTACAAGCAAACGGGCATAAATAATATTATATAGATATAACAGACCTACATTTAATGCAACTATTTAAATCTAGGTAAGCTGAAACATTTTTCCCTCTTCGTGTATCCGTTTTATTCTGAAGAAAAGTTTCTTACAAATGGAATAGAAAGCTTAGACTGTGTTCTTATAATACTAATTGCTCTGTTACAAATTATATAATTCACATTATGAGGTTTATTATGGGCAACCCTTGGGATTGAGCCTAGAATACCAAGGATGCTGTAAAATAATCACGATGGTCTTGTTTTAAAAGGTGGTGAAAACGTGATCTCAAAGCATGAGGTGGTAAAAGTTATGTAATAGTGCCCTTTGAATAACTAATAAAAACATATGGGTTCTGAATTACATTTAAAAAGCCTCTGAAAATGCCTTGCCTCCAGGACAATTTTTCTTTCTTCCTTTTCTTCTTTAACGATGTCAACACGAGCAAATGAGATATGGGGAGAGGGCTTGAAAATTAATTAATTAATTAATTAAAAGTATGTCTCGCCTTTTTTTGCAAGATCCAGGTGTCTTACAATTAAAAATACATATTCTAAGGCGGAAAAATAAAAACAATTTAGCTAAACCCAGAGATTTATGGAAGCATATTCCCAGGCCTTCTCTCGGTCCCAAAGTTTAGCTTTTTCCTTACCTGCATGCAGAAATTCTGTTCTGCCAGGATTTAATTTCAGTTTATCTAGTCTATTATAAAAATTATGAAATCCATCAGCTGTTCATATTGGAGCATTTAAATCAATCATCCCTCTCCCCACAGAGTTTTCTACCAATGACCTATATCTACAACTGAACAGAGTGACCTGCCCCTGAGAGCAAATGTAAAAGATATCTCCAACATTTCCAACCAAATAATGTGCTACATCCAGTATATAGCCTGACTAGTACATAGATGCAGATAACAATTGGAAAAGTCCATTATTATAAGGATGGACATGAACTCCTGAATCACTTCTCACTGGAAACCTCATCATAGACCTTAATGAAGTCCACCAGAACAGGAACTGTAAGATAAGGTGTAAGTTAGATTATTCCCATAAAAGAGTTTGTGCAGATGAGCTCAGGAAGAGAGACTGCCGTACAAGAGGTGGACAGTTACGCTACTAGGATTCATACATTGTCCTAGTTATCCAAACACAGCTACAAACACTCAAAATGTCAACTTCTGAATGAGGGTTTTTAATTCGGCCAACTATGTCAAAAGAAGCATCACTTGTTAAACATCTGGTCCTCCAGAAACTGCTAAAGATATAATAGAAGGATAGTAACTAAGGTAGAAAGCCTTGAAAGGCTGAAATGGCAAAACTGACTACTTTGCTTAAAGAAAAGAACATAAGTACTTTTGTTTCCACATGGAAACCGTTTCTGAACTTTGTGCTTGATGTGGAAAAGAATGCAACTTTGATTCTGCGTTTTACAGGTTAGACTGATAGATTTTTGTAGAAATGACTAGTCTATATTATTATGGTAAAACCAAAAGTTGTGATTGTTGCTAATGTCCTATTCTACTGTAACAGATAGAGTCGGAAGTCAATGCTTTTGCTTTTTCTTTTTCTTTCCTTATCCTTCCTCAGTTTTCTCTGCCCTTTCCCCCTCCCTATCCCTGCCCTTTTATTTGCTTTCATATTTTGTATTGTATAACACTTTATAACCTAATTTAAAAAGTGACATAAGAAGGTAGAAAGCCTTAAAACAGTTATTTGTCTTATTTTGACATCATTATCCCTTTGTTTTAGCTGTAATAAATAAAAGTCCTCCATTCAAAAATGTCTATGTTCTATGGATAAAATGATTTCTAGGCTAAAAAGTTGATCAGGTACCAATTCAGACTTTTCAAGATTGATCCAGAATGTATATATTGTGTAATTTAGTCTCTTCCCAAATGACATCAGATTAGGCACAGGATTAAGACATCTTTGTGACCAAAACCAAGAAAGGGGGATTGGAGTGTTAATGGCAGGCAATTGGCTGTTGTTTCCTTGTGCTACCAAGCTCCAAAATATCTGATAAGCTAGTAGTAAATCAGCATTACTGTTGACTGACAAGGGGCCTGTTTCCCAGGCTTCAATAATTACTCTCGCTAGTAATAATTACATACCAGCACAGTCAACAATCTTAGAAATTGAAAAATTGAATGTATGTCTGTATTCATTG
>JAOYMU010000263.1:24274250-24285766 GCA_025802295.1 Psammodynastes pulverulentus | reverse complement strand
AGGAGGAGGAGGAGGAGGAGGAGGAGGAGGAGGAGAAGGAGGAGAAGGAGGAGGAATAATAATAATAATTCTGGAAGAAAAAGCAATCCATTTAATAGCATTCACTGATTCATTCATTCATTTTTATTTATCAAATTTGGAGACCGCCCATCTCCTTCACAGAGCAATTCTGTGATGAATTTAGCGTATGTTCCAGGATGGGAGAATAAGTCCTCCACTCTAAGGAAGAAATTTGAACTCTAGATCATCTCCTTTTCATAGGGCAAATCTTCCTCTTTAATCTTCATGATGATTTGGCCCTGCTTTATTAATTTCCCATTAAACCAATTCCTATGGAGATCTAATATTCACTCTTAAAGCAGAGCAATTCTAGGCACATTAACCTCCACAAAATAGGACGGCCCCCTCAGTGTCACCTCCCAAGAAACTAATATGTCTTTCACTGGCATGGAATATAATGAGATGTTCAAATATAGAAAACTGAGTTACTGCTTCTTTCACTTGGAACATTTATCTATCCAGGTCCTTCTAACTCCTTAAGAGCATTGCTTATAATTTACTTTTGACCTTGTTCTACCAAGATCAATCTGTCAGGAGGGTATCTTTTAAAATCGTCTTTATTTTATTACTCTTGAGTTACATAGCACATCTTTACATGCACAAATTACATAGTACTGTAAATTGTGTGTATTTGGGGCAGTAACCACTCCAAACTCGATTGCAGAAAGTACGACTTCAGCCACAGAGTGGTCAATGCCTGGAATACACTACCTGACTCTATGGTCTCTTCCCCAAACCCCTAAAACTTTAACCTTAGACTGTCTACTGTTGACCTCACCCCTTTCCTAAGAGATCTGTAAGGGGCGGGCATAAGCACACAAACGTGCCTACTATCCCTGTCCTAATGTCCATTTCATGTATTAATGATCATATCTATACTTGAGTCTGTTATCTCATACATGCTTGACAAATAAAATAAAAAAATAAAATAAATCTACAGGAGATGCTCTCCAATCGGTGAACGCCAGCTCCCATCATTTCCATCTAGCAAAGCTAGGGGCCTTTAAGTGCGGCTTCTACTCTGACTCGCTGTCCAGCACATTTGGAGAAGCCACCAAGTTAGGAATTGTTGTAGGCTGTCCAGGGTAGCCCGCAGGGCGAGATGGCAGCAAATAAATTTAACCAACCAACCAACCAATAGACTCTACTACTGCTGAATATGTTGATCCTGTAAACAGCTTAGAGAGGGCTGTAAAAAGCACTATAAAGCGGTATATAAGTCTGTGCTGTTGCTATTACGCATTCACTGGGCGAATTGCGGCTGGTTCTTGCAAACACTTCATCCCGTGTAGCTTGTCAATGTTTTCTCCCAGGTTAATGGTCGAGCGAACTGAAGACCCAAGGGGGGGGGGGCGGGGGGAAGGGGCCCATGGAATGAAATCGTGGAGGAGTTTTTGGTTTGGCGCCCGTCGAGAATAAAAGGCGCCGGGAGGGGAAAGAGTGGAGAGACTTCCCCTTCACTAACGATCTGCACCAGAGAAAAGGCGTCTATCAGGTTGGTCTGTTGCTACTGCTGCTGCTTTCGTCGTCGCGCGCGCCCCTCATCTCCCCCCCCCCCCGCGCTTTCCTCCCCCCACTTCTTTTGCTCAAGTTGCCTTCCTCGCTTTTTAGCCCGCTTTTTCCCCTCTTAAGGTGGCTCGGCGAGTTGCGGCGTCCTCCGCCGAAAGCGTTGCGCTTTTCCGAGGGCAGAGGGGCCTTAAAAGAAACCTCTTCGCCTCCCTCCACCGCCAGCCTCCAGCTTAAGCTGCGTTCCGCGGCGCTGCATGTAAGGAAGCGTCTCGCACCGGCTTCGCTCCAGTCGGGAAGAGAGAGAGAGAGAGAGAGAGAGATCACGCTCCAAGAGGCGAATCGCTGGAAAGTGGCGGCTGCTGCTGCCGCCGCCGCGGGCACGTGCAGCAGTCGCACTCGTGAACCTGTAGCCGAGAAGCTGGACCAGTCGCCTTGGTCTGCGGGAGATGCCGCTGCTTTGATAAGCTGGTTGATCCTCCGCCGGCACTTGCTCGGAGGTTCTCGGAGATCTTCAAGACTCGCTTCAGAAGCAAACCGACGCATTGATTTTCGGCAGGTAAGGCGGACACACAGCTTGAATCTTCTACCACTGATGTTACATTGGGGACAAATTCTCTCTCTCTCTCTCTCTCTCTCTCTCTCTCTCTCTCTCTCTCTCTCTCTCTCTCTCTCTCTCTCCCGTCACTTTTCCGGGTTTTTTGGTCAAGATGGGACAGATGGCTCGACACCAGCAACTCTTTCCAAAGCAAGCATAAAATAGATTTGATTATTAGTAAATAAAATAACCAAGCTTCAGGCTCCCCTTTTTTCCCCCATCTTCAAGTATGAATTATTTATGTCTTTCCACCAAATTTTGAAGAAAAAAAAAGACACCTTACAATTCTTCCCCCTACCTCCACCCTTGTATTTTTCCCCATTAGGTATCTCTGCTATTCCAGGGAAAGAATCCCGGAGACTCTAAACCATTCCCTTTGAACCCATCCATCTTCTCCAGGGGCAAAATCACCTGGGCTTAATTAATGAGGGAATGCGTATGTGGGATGCGATGCTACACTTTGCTGATCCCACTTGCCTGTGGGAGAAAGAGCAAAGCAGGAGTAGAGAAATTCAAAAGGACTCCCTCTTCTAATTTTCAAGCTAACCTCCTTTTGTTTGAGTGAACAAAAGAGATTACAACTAGCAGCTGTAGCGAGTAGGGGGAGAACGATTTGTTAAGATGCAGTAAAAATGACTAATTATAAGATGGCAAGATAGATCTATCTCAAGTTTGGAAGCAGTGCGATGTGATGGGGTGCTAGTTAAATATTAAGTAGAAGGATATATTCTTGGTCTTCTCAATCCCTTTGTCCTTGTTATGGCTGATTTTATATTAGGGAACCATCCTTCTCCTTTAGTTTTTGGCTGGTGGATAAATTGGATAAAGATAAGAATTTCATTTCTCTTGCTGTTCTCAAGCAGCTCTATCAGAAATGAAAAATCGGTGAAATATCAAGCAAGTGAAATGGGGATTTAATTCCTCAAAGGAGACTCCTGTGTAAAGTCCTACTGGGCTATTTGAAAAGCTATTGTCATCATTAGGATGTTTCTGGACTAGCACGAGTTGTACTTTGGTTTTCAGAAAACTCTTAGATTTGCCCTGAAGCATTTATAGAACTGTGTTACGACAGTAAAGACAGTTTCTAATGCAAACCCTCTTGGTAAGCAAAGTTCATTATAGATTTGACATAGAAATCTCAGAAAAAACGTAAGAGCTGCTTTGGACAATGGTCATTTTGGATTCCTCTGCAGCCCTGGCATGGTAACATCTAATAAATGTTGAGTAATCATTCCCCTCCAGTTTTATTTGGACAGAAGCCCCAATGTTTTGAACCTTTTTTTTTTTAAGTTTGGCAGGTTCAACTTTAGGAGAATGTCCCAATGTTAAATAAAATCCAATCTCATTTGAATATAGCTTCATCGCATGGTAATTATTTTAATCCAGATAATTTGGATCCTGCCTGGCATGAATAATGACAATATACAATTCCAGCTCCTTTTGAAAAATCCTTGTCACAGGGAAAAATGAGTAGGAAGCATAGGGAATTTCAGGGTCCTTCCATCTGTTTCTCATCTGCTTCTAGAATCTAAAATGGCTTTAGCAATGTATCATTTCCTCCAGTCATGCTTGTAATAAAAGTGCCTACAACAAAGTATCAGAGAAGTCACTATCACTCAGGTGAAATGTACGCAAAAACCACATATATAGAAAAAGACAATCTGATTCCAATCAAGATAATCTAAAATCATATACTGCAATTCTGCAATTTGAGGCATGTTTAGAGGAAAATGAGTTGATTGAGTTTTCTTTCAGGGAATTACAAAAAGGTGAGATATACTGTGAACTAAATCCAGATGATCAGCAGATTAAGTCTCTAGCATTCTCTAGCAAAAAGACACTTTTTAAAAAAAATGTCAGCAATGTACCCTTCAAAAGAGCATTAGAAATCTCTTACAAAACATCCCAGCATAGATTTGGGGATCAGCCACATCTCCATTAGCTTCTGCTCTTACTCTGCAAGACCTCTTTGTAGTGGGAATTAAAAGGGTCATTTTTACTTTTAAACCTTTAGCTAGCCAGAATTGTCAGTTTTCATATGTTTGAATGTTACACAAAATAAAATATAGTATATACAAAGTGTGAATATGTCAAATGACTGGAATGGTGTATTATGAGAGATCTCTGTTGGCTGAAGCTTTTCTATGAGCAGACCAACTTGGATTTTTATATATATAATCCCTATATATCATCCCTAGAGCAACAGGAGATGTCAAGATAATCTTGAATGTTTCTGTGCCTAAATATGTACATAAATGTTTATACACTTACATATTTCATAGAGGTTTCCAAACAAACTGCAAATGTTTTCCCTACATCAGAATTTAGGCTCCTGGCAAAAGTGGAGTAGAGGTGAATCGAATACAAATAGAAATGCAGCAGGTTCAAGTGGGGTAATGGTGGAATATTGAATAACCTTCAGTTAGTAAACAGCTATCTGCAAAATATGTGCATTCTATATTGCATGGGTTCAGTCTTCAGCCAGAATGCATAATCAGTGTCCCCATTTTGGGGAAAGTTACATCTCAGGTTTGTCCTTTTCTAAGTTTTATGCCCAATTAAAAAGGCTGTAAAGGCTTGAAGCAGGTGCTGAAAGGGAGTTTTCTCTGCTTGTTGTAGTCCTGATGAAAAAGTTCCAATTTTCATTGGCAGGAAATTGCTTCTTTGGTACAAGTGCAGAAAGTTTTCTCCCATTGCAAATAGCAGCTTCAGAAGAGGGCTTTTTATCAAGGCTGCGGCAGAGTCTTCCTCTCCCTGCTAATTTGGTACAGTCTCCATAATTAACATACTGTATGCTGCATTTGGGAGAAAACACCCAAAGCCATTAAGTGCAAAAATGTGTTTAACATTACTTCTAATTTGGCCTTGTGTTGATATGCATGTTGCTTTTTCTTGCTTGCAGACTTCTGATCACAAAACATGAAAGTAATATTGATTGTGGTTGTTATTCCCACATAACGATTTTTTTAATGGACATACTTCATGCAGTATTCCTTTGATAAGTCTTGAAGTGATATAAAAGCACAAGTAAGGAAGAAAAAAGCTAGCAAAATTACAATAAAACAAAAATGTGAAATGTAGAGGAAAGAAGTTTATAGCAACAACTGTAATGTGTGAAATACTTTGAAGATTAAAGCACTGGGTTTAGCTTTCAGTGCTACCTGGAAAGCATTCCTGGTGTGTCTTGAATGCAGAAACCAGTGAAGTGTTCTACTGAGAAATGACTTTAAATTTCACCGTTTGGTATTTAAGAAATTTATTTGATTCAATATTTTATTCAATATTTGAAGAGACGCAACTGCTAACTGAAATGAAGGAAGATTTCTTCTATCTCTAAACAGTAAGCAGAACAAGAAGTTTTCTTCTCTTTAGTTATAGGAATCAAAATCTGTACTTTTGGACAATTATGCCTATATGTAATAAAATAGTTTGGCAACTCACAATTTGTGCAGTATTTGATAGCCCCCAGGTTACACTCAGGTCATATCACCAATGTTTGGCTATCTGATTCTCACTGCCATAATTTTTCAGTTTGGAGTTGGACTTGTTTTGAGGGTCAGGTTTGTTTATTAATAATCTACAAAACAATTACATGAAAAGTTGAACAGGTTAATATGCTTATTATTTACTTATTTGTTTTACTGTTCCTCTTCCCTGAATCTCTAAGCTTTCCCAAGTGCTCCGAATCAGATTGAAGAAGGCTTGGCTCACAATATAGCTGCCCATCTTCAAACCTACTCTGGCAGCTCCCAATGAAACAAAGTTATCACAGAAACCACTCCACATCTCTTTCTCTTATACAATGAATAATTTCACCTCAATAGGAACATATCTGCTCCTTTGTCAAAGCTTACAAATCTCAATAACAGATTGGTGGGTATTATGTCATATCTGGACATAATTTAAAAGGTATAGCCTGTGTGAGCCATCTATGGCCCCTAGCTTTACTTTTCATAGAGATCAAATTTGCTTATTTGGAATAATGGGAGTTTAAGAGAGAAAATGTGTCCTTTAAGTTTGCTAGGCGTTTAATGAACAGTGCCCCCCTCCAAGAATAGAATAGAATAGAATAGAATAGAATAGAATAGAATAGAATAGAATAGAATAGAATAGGAATTGAATTGAATTCTTTATTGGCCAAGTGTGATTGGACACACAAGGAATTAGTTTTTGTGCATACACTCTCCATGTTCATACAAAGAAAAGATATATACGTCAAAAGTCATAGGTATAACAGTAGTAGTCATAGGGTACAAATAAGCAATCACATCATACTAGGAAACATAATAATAAGCGAGAGCCTATCAAATCATACTAGTAAACAGTCAATAAAAAATATATTTAAAAAACAGTAGTAGATGGGTGAAAGGAAGGATGAGAAGTCAATAAAAAAATCATAACGATGCAAGCAACGAAGTTACATTTTTACAGTCATAAGTGGGATAAGATTCTAAATGTTCCTATGGATTGTCTTTGTTTTTCAGGTCTAATAGGGTGTTGAACCCTGTTCTCCCTGCCCTCCTGCCTGTTGTCAATCTGTGGCAACTGGCTTTTCTCTGACTGCAGGGAGAATCATGGGGCTGGAAGGCTTTCGAATCCAACCCCCTGCTTATTCCAACCCAGACAAATGGTTGTCCAATATTTTCTTGAAAATCTTCAACAATGGTGCACACACAACTCTGGGAGGCAAGCTGTTCCATTGATTGATTAGTTGTTCTCGCTGTCAGGAAATTTCTCCTTAGTTCCAGGTGCTTCTTCTCCTGCCTTCAGATGCTTTGAAAAAAAAAATTGACCCTTTCTTCCCTGTGACAGCCCTTTAAGTATTGGAAGACAGCTACAGTATCATGTCACACTTAAGCCTTCCCTTTGTTAGGCTAAACATACCTAGTTCTCTTAGCCTTTCATTGCACAATTTAGCCTCCAGATCCCTTATCATCTTTGTTGCTCTCTTCTGTACTCTTTCTAGGGCTTCAGCATCTTTTTTGGGAGGTATCATGATGACCTGAACTGGACACAGTACTCTAAGTGCGGCCTCACTAATATAAGATAGAGTCGTACTACCAGTTCTCATGATCTTGATGCTATCCCTCTGTTGATACAGCTTAGGACTGGGTTGCCTTTTTTGGCAGCTGCAGCACACTGCTGGCTTACATTTAAGCAAGCGTATACTAGGACTACTAAAAATCTTTCTTGGATTGCTTGCCTAACAATTACAATTGGGGTGATCTGGAAAGGAAATTAAGGAAGACACTTCAGAGCACTGCTCAAGGAAGATGAGGCAATACATGGAGAAAAGAATTGGAAAGGCAGCCACTGCATGCTAATACAGGAAGTTAGCACCCACCTCTCTTAGAAGAATGAAATATTTTAGGAAATATTAAAAAGGAAGAATATTGTATTTTCCCTAAAGGAAAAATGTATTTTTAAAGACAGAAACTCAGAGCTTCAGCTCCCTGCCCCCAGCAGATATTTGGTGCTCATTGAGAAGGACTGGGCCAGCCTGTCTACAAAATAAAAGATCTTCAGCTCCAGGATGATGGGATTATCCTTCAGGGCAAAGCCATCCAGCCACAATAGAAACTTCACAACAAAGCCCCTTCATTGCATCAGCCCGCTTCAACCAAGCTTGACTCAGATAATCTACAAAAATCAGCTATGACCTCTGCATAGCCCCATGGGAGTCTGACAGCAACCAATAGAATACATGTCCTTGTCAAGGAACAGGAAGCTCAAGGCCAAGGCCCAAGAGAGGATATAAATAACCTTCACTCACCACTCCATGTGTTCAGCTGCACCAGGACCATATGCTTGATGGTTCTGACCCATTAAACCATCTTTCCAATCAGTCTCCATGTTTCCAGTGTATTTCTGCCCACGTGGAACTGAACCAGATAGATATTTCTTCCAACATTTTTTCCCACATACTGGGTGGCTTTCTGGACCTGTCCTCCTTTTCCCATTCCCACCTTACTCCACTCATGCACCCTGATGCATAGTTCAACTAAAGTGATGGAGAGATGGAAGATGTCAATTCCAAAATGAAATTCAATTATAATGCATCTAATCTAGGAGATTAGCAAAAAAGCATTATAATAACTTTTGTAAATGATAGAAAGGTGGGGGGGGCGGGGTTGTAGCAAAGACCACTTTTAAATTCCTCTTGGATTTAGAGCACTCCTGAGTAGTGAGAGCAGAGGACAAAATAAATATATTAGCAAGCAGACTCTGGGGGTTCAGACATTAGCAGAGTCTGGTCGATTGAAAGAAGTATATCCTAATTCTAAAATATTGACTTCTTGGGAAGTACAAATTGTCTTGATACAGATGGGACTTGTTGTGAGAAGTCCTCTATTGGACTGTATAGTTGATTCTCTGGGAAAAAAACATAATACAATGGCTTATTTTCTAAAGATGTGATGACATTCAAGCAGTATTTGTAAAAGAAATTAATGAAGTTTATCCATGATTATGGCCAGACTATACACCTGAAAATAATTCTTAATTGTTCAGACAAATTCACTTTGCCCAAGGCAGACCAAGTGAGGAATTGCTTGCCTGAAACAGGTATTGGTCAAACACCACTATAAACAAGCAGCCTTCTCTACTACTATCATTTGATGCTGAAGGCCATCTATCTTAATGACCTTTTATTTTATTTTTAATTTCTCATTTGAAAAAAAATAGAGGTTGGATTAACAGTGGATGCATTTTTAACGATTTCACCAGTGTTACATACATATATAAGTACATTTTATGACTGGAAAGCCTGTTCTTCTCTCTGATATGATGCCCAGGTTAAGTTCATATCTATCTACACTACACTACACACCAGACACTAGCATACTCTCTGTATAAATACTATCAGTGCTCTATATCTTTTTAGAACATATCACTGTTTTAGTGCTTGGAAAAACTGATAATCATAAAAAGTTTCAAATGTGTTGTTCTCTTGAACAAAAATAATACCTACAATTCAGATTTTGATAATTATATGCATCCTTGGCTTAATTAGGAGGGGTTGGCATCAAATGATGATTCCTGTGTGGTAAAACGGATTTTGTAATAAATTCTAAAGGGAGAGAGAAATCAAATTTGACGGGATTTTATTTTCTGCATTTCAGCCCTGATTCACACTACACAGTAGAACTAACAGCTCTTAAATGACTGAAAGTTAAGCAGAACAGTTTTATTGCTATTCTATAATATTTTCAAACTCTCTTCTAAATTGGTGTAAGTATCTTCTGGAAGAATGATTAATAAATACAAGTAATTAATGAGCATATTTGAACATGCAGAAAACATTTGTCTTTCTAATATCTCCAAACTTATTTGAGATGGCATGTATTTCAAATTAAAAAACAGTTTTATAGCATGCCTTAATTCAGACCAACTAATAATTTTCTCATCTGAATAAATAAATGACAAGGGTTTCACATAATCAGGTTAAAGAGTAGATTAGATGATGATTGCAGAAGTTTTCTGGATGGATAAAATTAGATGGAAGTATGAAAATGTAAGATCAGAGAGAAGATAAGAGATGGCCAGAATTCATGGAATAGTTTGTGTCAGAAACCTGAGAATACAATCCATATTTTTGCAATTCTTTAAACTTTGTACGAGGAAAGTGACTATATTTACTGATTAACCACATGCACGAATAAGAGTAAGATAACATAAAGCCAGGTAAACTGGACCTTATCAATAAGCAATTTAAAGATTACAGTAATCCTAGCCCTATAGAAAAAGCAGGTGTAAGTGGATAAATACAGTGAACATAAGCAAACTAAGTGAATTAATCTTTCCATAAACAGCAACTTTGACATCTTCCTCTTGTATTAATCATATTGCATTAATGGGGTGTGTATGCAGACATCAATTGTTTTGCTAGGTATAATTCAGTGTCTGAAGGTTTCAGAATATGGGCTTTCTAAGATGCTGAGAAGATTGGAGGCTGAATGATAATATCAACTTTTCCTTTTTCTCACTGCATTGCTGTCAATGATTTTTCCTCCATTATATTTTCCCACTAAAGTTGAAATAAATGAATTACTTCTTGGGCTTATATTCTGACCAACTAATGAGTTGTATTCAGCACGAATATTGTTCCATCTGATTATTTCAAATACTGAATCATATACTGAGCCATATTCCAAGCAATTGCCCCATTATCTCTTTGAAACAACTGTTTTAATGTAATTTAATGTAATTTAGATATTCCTATTTAGTATTTATGCTTTAAAAGCAAACAATGACAATCATTGATACTGATTTCATATACGTAAATAGTGTATAATAGCCAAACTGTTTTAATGAGCAGGGACTAGGATTTTGATTACTTGAAATGTCTTATATATGAAATGAAATCAATATATTTCCCATTAAGATTAAATTCCCCTTTCTCCTCTCCTCTTTTTATACTATTTAGCCAAGTTGGTTACTGGGAAGAAAACCTATCTAATGCCAGGTTGTTCTGTTAAAAGTGCATTAAAATACATATTACCAATTATTTAGAGGTGAACAGTTGGACTTCTTAATACATTCTATCAGTTTATCAGCGTTAACCTTAAGAAGAAGAACTAAGATTAAAGAAATCCACCTGCTTAGATCCTTCGAAAGTAAAGTTGTCAAGCAATTATTTTCCTTTTTAATCTTGAGGTTCAGCAAACAGGATAAGCAACACAGTGCTAGAGGAATAGAGCCAATACAAATAGAAATCAACACTTGAGTTACCATAAATGAATCTCATATAGGGTCATAAAACAGCAGAATTACAAAGGGCCTAACCAAAGGTAATTTAATACTAATACTAATATTGCATAAGTAAAATCACTAGGCAAAAGGAGATGAATTTTGACTCGATCAGCCATAGCAGAACATGCTTTGCTCTGCCCCAGACCGACCGGGTACATAATAGGGACCTCCTGGCCTTTGTTCAACTTTATGTTGTATAGCAGTTACGCCTCTACCTGAATTGGGAAGCCCTTATCTCAAATCACTCACGCCCTGGTCTTTCCTATACGGTCTACTGCAACGTCCTCTACATGGGTCTACCCCTGAATATTTGGAAGCTTCAGCTGGTGCTTACACAAGTAATTTTTTTAGTCCCAACACTTTTGCTGTGTGAACTGGATTGAATGTCATTTTGCTTCCGATTCCAAGGTGTTGGTTATTACTTTTAAAACTCAACAGAGCAGGTTACCAGAGGAAACATCTTACTCCAATTACATCAGCCTGTCCCACCTGGTCAGGCAGGAAATGTATGCTACACACACCCTGTCAGTTAAATAACTTTGCCTGGTGGGGTCCAGGAGAGCCTTCTCTGTTTTTTTAAATGTATTTATTGGTTTGTTTG
>JAOYMU010000263.1:24243686-24254921 GCA_025802295.1 Psammodynastes pulverulentus | reverse complement strand
GTTTATAACGCGCACCCAAACTTTGATTTCTATTTTTGGTAGAAAATTTTGCGCGTTATACTCGAATAAATACGGTAAGCCTTCTTCATTTTGGCCATTGTGGTTTAACCTTGATTAGATCATTTCAATGTAATGGAATGTTTTTTTGGGGGGGGGGGGTTCAGCAAAAAATAGGCAAATTGGCAATCTTCTAGCTGTGGATGGTGCCCATTTGATCAGGTTCCTGAGCCATAACATGCAGGGAAAAAGTATGAAGGGAAATTCTATAGATGATTCATAATGATAACAATTAAAGAAAAGCAGAATTAGAGTTATGAGAAATATTGGTTTGATTGTTATATATAATTTTTATGTCTTGCAGTTCTTGTTGCTGATATGCTAGTATATATCCCTGCAGTAATCTTATACTGCTGTTATTTAAAAGAGATATCGCTAAAAAAGAAGGTTAGTATATTTTTCTTTGCAACGAAAATAATGTTGTTTCTATGTGAAAAAGTAAGGAATGTAGTGAATAATCAGATAAAAATTAGTCCAATTATGATTAAAAACATTACGTTAGCAGCGTTCATTACAGTGTTTCACAAGAAATAAATACATGTCGATCTATTTATGTAAAATAAACAAGGTTTACAATTAAAACATATAGCATAATTATAAAACGTGATTAACATAGAGCCAGTTTGGTCTAGTGGTTAAAGTACCAGGCTGGGAAGTGGGAGATGGTGAGTTCTAGTCCCACCTTAGCAATGAAAGGCGGTTAGATGACTTTGGGCCAGTCACTCCCTTTCAGTCCAACCTACGTCATAGGGTGGTTGTTGTGTGGAACATAGGGAGAGGATGATATAATAATATTCCTGGCACTTGAAGTTTTATATGGGATAGGTAATCTCAAAGATATCCTCTTTTAACTAGCTAACAGGGTTGGGGTCAAGTCCAAAAATGGCAGTGATAAGCCTACAAAGAACCTTTCGTTGTGAATCACTGGTTCAAAAACCTCCCAGGTACCACTACAAGACACTACCTTTGTCATCTCGTGAGATCTCTGTCCATGTAGCATCCAATTCAGAGCAGCTGTGAATGATTTCATACATAACACCGTCACAGAGAGATGGGTGTTTCTATCAGATAACTTGTAATTCCTTGAGTCAAGCAAATCTCAAATCTTATTGTAAAATGTCTGTGTGTCATGATCATTTTGTTTCTGAGCCACAAGGATACCCTCAGCCATGGAAGCTCACTGACTGATTTTGGGACCACCACTCTCTCGTTCCAACCTGCCATACACAATAGTGGGGGGGGGGGGAAATGGAAGACAGGAGTGCCTTGAGTTCGTGAACAAAGGTTGGAATATTAATTTAATAAACAAGTATTAAAACGTGGAGTAATTGAGTTATACTTTTGAAAAACAATAACAAACAAAATAGTATCCATTGCAATAGATTTAACACTACTTTGTTTGCATCTTTTTAGATGGAAGAAGTTCAATGGGTTGACAGTTCCAGTATAATCTTTCTAAAGAAAATGAATATTCACATTTTACCTGTATTATTGATTGTTGTTGTTGTTGTTGTTCTCAGATTTCTAGTGCTCTCTGCACATTGCTTTATCCCGGTCTCATTCTGATTGACTATGGGCATTTTCAGTATCTTTTTTTTGTTCTAGGAAGACAATTTTTTGTAATGCATGGATATTGTGGAATAAGTCTGTTGTGGAATAAGTCTGTGTGGGTAAGAAAGGGGGACAGATAAGGGAAGTCAAAGCAATATGTGGCACAACTAGAATGAAAGCTACGTTTTTCTGCCCCATTTTATTATTTTAAGACATAAATATTCTTTTCATGCCATCTCATTTCATGCTGTGGCATCAGGTAGGTTTTGGTAGCAGTGGAGAACCAACAGAATCCTGTTATAGTTGCATATTCTTTATTAGCCAGCTCTTTACAGATTGTTGTCCTTAACAGAACATACATATATAATTCCGTGAGCCTTGGTCTTGCTTTGTGGGGAGTGCTGTTTCTCTCTTATGACTTTGACCTTTTGGGCTCCGTAGCGTTTTGTTTTGCTATAAACTACAAACAAATGGAGCTCTACCACGCTTTGCCCTTCTTCTGCTACTTGCTGGGAAAGTGCTTCAAGAAAGGCCTGATGGGCAAAGGGTGAGTATCTTTACAAGCTGACATCCAGAAAATGGTCCTGGAATGCACTTAGGCTGTTTTGCCTTGGGAATTTGTGCATGTCATTCATTTCTTGATTAGCTTTTGCAGTAGGGATGCATGTCATTATCGTCCCCCTTCCCCCAGAGAAGCATGTTTCTCCTAAGTCATTAAATAACATACTAAATAGTTTTAAGAGTGTCTATAGTGTATCAAAATACACACAACTATCTTTTCTCTTCAACACCTGTCATTAGTTAAGCACAGGTCACAAATGTACACCCATATTTAGAAGATAAGAGTTTAGAATGTTTTTTTTTCCCCCTTGGGGGGTGACAGGGAGAATATATCTCACAGTTTTAACTTTTCTAACAGATTTCCTACTTGGAAAAGTAAACTTGAAATTTGAAAGTACTGTACATAAAAATTCTCTTTCTTTGAGGCTTGATTTTTTTCCCTTTTTCTTAACAGGTTGTGGTTGTTGATGAAACTGTCTTTTATTGTCATTCTTTCTTTTGCGATCTGCTGGCTCCCATTTTGTACAGACATTGGACAAATTTTGCAAGTGCTCAGAAGGCTCTTTCCAGTAGATCGAGGTTTGTTTGAGGTATGCCTCATGTTCCCCCTCCCAAGCTTCTTGTAAATGTTTTATATTTTTAGCTCCCTTGAGAAACCTTCACTTTGACCCTTAGGGATTTCATGTGGAAGATACACCAGAAGGCTAGTAATATGATCTGACTTCTCTGACTGTCATTTCTTGCCAGTTATTTAATCCAGCATTTAACCCCTAGCTCAGCTGGCATCTTCTAGGATATTATACAAATAGAATTAATCCCATCGTCAGATCTATAGTTCAGGCGTACATTTTTCAAATATATTCCATAATAATAAACAATGTCCTTGCACAATCTAGAGGTTTTAAAAAATAATTCAATATGAAAAAAAATGAATTCGCTGTTTCTTTAAAAAAAAAATTCTAAGAGATTGGGTTAATGCTCAAATTTGCATGGTTTTAATTTGTCCTGGTAAAAAATTTATAGTTTGCTTGGCTGAGGTAAAGCCTTAAGATGTTGACCATAAACTGGATGGTTTTATTACTGGTATTAGTTTTATTAATTTGTTTGCACCAGACAGAGAAATAGTGATATATACTTTGCAGCAGACTCGCATCTGAAAATCATTAAGTACAGCAGTGGTGATGGCACATCGTAAGAATCACTTAGGATCTTATTCCCCAGTCATATACTGACTGAAATGTTACACGATGAAATAGAAATAGAAATGTGACATGAAGAATAGAAATTCATAAGCCAAAGGACTGTCAAGCAGTTTGTTTTTCTGACTGTTAATCTCACTTTATGCTTTAAAAACAAAAGAAACATATTGTAGATTTTAATGAAATGGGTCTGTATGATTTTAAAACTTCACACAGTTTATTCAGTATTAAGATTTTTAAAGCTGGCACAGGAGTGGCTGATTGGGATATTAATCTGGGTAAACTAAGAAACTGTCTACTAAGCAATGCACAGTAAGTTTATCCTGGGATGCCTATGACAGGTTCTTTGAATTGATTCCCATTTACAGACATGTCTTCAGTACTGATAATTGTAAAACTTCACTGGCTATTAAGCTGGCACCTTATATGTTGGTGGTGCTGCCAAGCACTTGTCACCTTCAGCAAATTTGCAGTGTGCGTTCCGTATTCTTGTAAGAGAACAAGAAGATTGTTCGGTTGTTTGTAGTAGATTTCTTGCTGTTATGTCTACACAGCTGTGATTCAAGCAGCTGTTTAGGGATGAGTTTCATGAGTATGCTAGCTGTGTGGTTACAAATTTAATTTGGAAAGTGATCCTAGCACAACTGCTAATGTCTTTAGACTTCGTGATTTATTAGGGGTTAACTCTGTCATTGCTGGAAGCTAGCAAGCGGTACTAAATATGTACTAGTAAGAGAATGTGGCAGAATGTAGTGTGGCTTCACATTTGAAAAAATGTTTCATGTTACTTTTTAAAATATGGATAATACATAGTTATAGGTAGTTTTGTAGCATTGACGGTCTGTGTTCCCCTCAAAAATCTATGATTTTATGAGAAGGCTACACAGATATATTTAATTTCATGTAAATGATTTCTTCCATTCCATGTATATAAAATTATGCTTTACCTTCAAAATAATGCAATACATTAAATGTATTTTCAGGATAAAGTAGCCAATATTTGGTGCGCTGTAAGCATTTTTTTCAAAATAAAGACATTCCTGACAAGAGAAACACAACTTAAATTAAGGTATGTAATTATCAAACTCCCCAAGCCATTTCCTGTTATGGTTTTAGCAAAAGATGCATTTCAAAGAACATAAATAGTTTAGAATTATTTAGATTTAGAATTATTTATGTTTTATAGAACTATATAGAATTATATAAGGCCATTATATAAATGGCCTTAATAAAAAAGATTATTTCAACATTTTGTGGAATTGTTCTCTGCTTTCTGGTTTATTCATCATTATGAAAGGAATCTTATTTCTCTTCAGTAACTATAAAAACTGAGCAATACTAAAGTGTTTCCTAAACAATTCTCATCTGATTCTTGATTCAGAATTAATCTGCTTTTTGAAATCAATGGTTTTAATATGATATTATTACTTTATTTTTAGTTTTGCTTTAACATTCCTGACTGTACTTCCCAGTTGCATAAAACTGACTCTGCAACCTTCGCTTAGAGGATTTAAATATGGCTTGGTAAGTGTACAATAACACATATTTAAACATAAAAATACATAGTTTTGTAATATGTAATAATCTCTTTTCTTTATCTCTATTGTGGTTGATAGGGATGTAGAGAAGGGACAAAGAACAATTCCAATCAGAGATTCCCTATAAAACAAGCAGTTGGGCAAAATGTTGCTGACTTCTCCCTTCTTAACTCCCCCTTTCCTGCTTCACGTGATCATGTGATCTAGCATGGAGACTAGGGAGTTGGAAAGACTTTAAGAAATTACATTCTGCATCCTTTCTTTATTCGTGTGTGTGTGTGTGTGTGTAGTGGTTAAGTGTTGGCCTAGAAACCAAGAAACCAAGAAACCATGAGTTCTAGTCCTGACCTTAGGTCTCTCTCAGACCAATCCAACTCACAGGATGTATGTTGGGAAAATAGAAGGATAAGGAGTATTATCTATGTTTAATATGTATGCTCACAGCCTTGGGTTACTTAAAAAGTAATAAAGGTGAGGTAGAAATCTAATAAACAAAATAAAATAAATAAAACATTTCTTTCCAAAGGAGGCCATCAGTGGCAACTTAAAACTCCCATATTTTGTTCCTTTTTTTTCCTTTTGCCAAGAATTCCTTTAATTTTCCACTACTGAAGGAAAGTAACATAGCAAAATTGATAAAAACGATTTTGGAATGAAATTTATTTAGCAAAAATACAAATTATACTGTAGTATTGGGAATCATCATAAAGTGGAAGGCTTTTACAGGTTATTTTGGTAAAAAAAATCCTGAGTTGGGGAAATATCCCAAATCTATCTTTTATAATGCTCTGTCTACCATCTTATTGTAACTTGTCCATTTTTTAAGATTTATCAAGTTCTTTTAGTATCCTAGAATGCAGTTTATGAGAGATTGATTTGTGGAGTTCTTGATGCTCTCTGAGCTTGGTTGTTTACTTGCAAACAATTTCACTGCCCACCTAGGTAACATCACGATTATGGCACATAATAATGGCACTGATGAAGTTACCTAGTTGGCTAATGAAATATCCTGAAGCAAACTAAGATCAGAGAGCATCAAGAACTCCACCATTCAATCCTGTGAGAACCACATATATTCTCTTCTGTTGGAGCTAGCTATTTTCCATCAATTCTTTAAGGATCTTCAACTATGGTCTCTAATCTGTCATCAACCTCATCCACAAAAAGTTAGGAGACATTTTACTCCATAAACATTATTACAGTAGTCTGTTTATAATGTCCGTGGAATTATTTGGCAATAAAATAATCCATTCACAATATCTCATTGAACAGTAAACATGGCTAATGAAGGACCTGTTTAATTGTGGGGAATGGGACAACTTTCCGCAGCCAACTTGCTGTGAACAAGTCACCATGACCAACTCACAGCAGGACAACTTGCCATGAACAACTCGTCACAGGAAAATTCGCTACAGGACAATTTCACAATTGTATTTAATTATTTTAAATAAATAAAAATTATTTTAATTTTTGTCATTCACGTTTTATTCTGTCCCTCCTTTTGCATTCTTTCTTTAATGATTCTATTCCACCATTTTTGGGGGTATTAGTGTAACTCTTGTCCAGTAGTGAGTTGTCCTGTGGTGAGATTGCCATGGCAAGTTGTCCTACAGCAAGATGGCCGTGGCGAGTTAGCCATGCCAAATTATCATAGACCCTAAATGATAGGCACTTGCACTGTTAGTGGCCTTTGACATTGGACTGCTCCCTGCAATAATTGTCAGAACACTGAAAAAAATAAAGGTGTAATAAAAACCGATCATAAAACCTCTCAGCCAAATTTAGTATTTCAGATCAGAGAGGGAAAGTACAGCTCTACCATACCAGAAGCCTATTTTAAATCCTTCTCAATTTGTCTAGATCAGGGGTCTCGAACCTTGGTAACTTTAAGCCTGGAGGACTTCAACAATTCTGGGAGTTGAAGTCCTCCAGGCTTAAAGTTGCCAAGGTTGGAGACCCCTGGTCAAGATCACTTAAGGTTTACGTCAATGAGTTGTCAGTTACGTTGATTTGTTTAGATGCCCTGGTGAGTCACTTACCTGGTTGATGGTTCATGCTCTCATCAACAACTAATCAGCTAAGAAAGCTATCCAAGTGGACATGCTACTAATTTACAGCTTTTTATTATATTGTGAGCCTTGGCCATGCAGCCATATTTTGTGATATAAATAAAAGTTTTTGCTAATGAAAGTGTGGAACTGATTGGCCATGATTAATAGCACAAATATGTTCTACATAGACCTGTCAATGAAAGTAAAAGCAGAGCTTGTCTTTTAACATTCTTAATTTTCTTTTTCAAAGGTTTGCTGTTCATTGTCTTTCTTTCTCTTCTCATTCCAAGTGCATGAAAAATCTGTTCTTCTTGTTTCGGTGTAAGTAATATTTTATATTAAAATACTTTAATTATTCTGTTAAAAAATGGTACCTGGAAATATGTGTGAGAAAAACTGTAGATTCTAAAATAAGATCTAAGTTCCTACACAAGGACCAATACATTTGTATAACATGTGAGTTGTGTGTCCGTGAATTTCTGCTCTCCCAATCTAATAGAATCCGGAAGGTGAAATCATGGACTTTTCTTAGGTCCCAGAATACTGAGTATGCGTTGAAACTGTAGCTCATTAGCAATGATCATGCAGGCAGATTCTTTTATCGCAGAGGTATTAAGGACATGAAGTATTGCTTACTCCTATAGAAAGATCCATTATTTGGAGCATTCATCCATTTATTTTGTTGTCCTAATATTCTTTTATGATTATCAGGAAAGCAGCACCTAAAAAGTTATTATGTTTCTTAAACAATGCTTTTGAACTTATATTTCTGTTTTCCCCTTAGACCAGTCTGCTTAGTTATACATGAAATTCCTTTTATATCTACATGGTTTCTTCTCGTTTCCACTTTCAGGTGAGTTTGAATGTTATTTCTAAACAATTCTTCGTACTTTGAGAAGACATTTTAAGATTTATTTTACATTGTAATTTTTTTGGCTTGTATAACCTTGCTAGATTTCACAGTAATTCATGTTTCCCGTTACAGCATGCTTCCTCTTCTATTAAAGGATGGCCTTCTTTTGTCTTACACTGTCACAATGTTGGCTTTCCTCCTGGTGTGTACAACTTCTTTTTCAATATTTGAAAAAACATCTGAAGAAGATCTGCAGCTAAAAAAACTTTCCAGTTACCTAAGGAAATACATTACTTGGTTTAAGACATTTTCAAAAGTTATGAAGAGTTCAGTAAGTAACTGTTACAAAAATATATTATGTGCACTAATTTTACTAAGAGCATATGCATGCTTTGCATTTGTTTTTCTTACTAAAGCACAAAGCACTATATTAAGTTGCCAAACTTCCTCAGTTAAACTTGAATTCCATTATTCAGTAATGCTGTTACAAACAATTGCTAGAACACTTTTCAACATTACTTCTGAACAGCATCTAGCATCTTATAATCATAATCCTTCAAGTTGACTAATAAAATGAAGTCCTTCAACCCTGTGCATTGCCATGTTAGTAATGCAGTGAGCACTTTATATACATTAGCAATAGTAGGATTATTTTTCTACTTGAAAAATGTGTATATTTCATGGTATTTTATTAGCATCAATCCTGGCAACTGGTAAATATGATGTTATGTTGCAGAGGCATTGAATTCATTGAAATATTTATTTATTAAATTTATATGCCACCCAATTTCACCCAATGAAACCACTTATTGGGCAAAACTATAGTAACCGTCATGCCTTTTCTTTTCTACCCCAACATTCAGTTTTTCATCTCAGTAACTCAGATGAGCATCCTGACTTTAATGAGTGCTACGATGGAACCTCCCAAGCAGCTACCAGATTTATTTCCAGTAGCTGTCTCTGTTGTCTCCTGCTTACACTTTCTCTTTTTCTTACTGTATTTTAACATCATTGCAATGTGGGAATCAAAAGATGGTCGAAATCAGAAAAAAATAAATTAATTTCAAGTGCCCAACTTGGAAAATTAATAGCTCTTACTTGGGACATACCATTTATGTTTCCATAGACCTTTGCCTTAAAGTGTTCTATAATGGAATGTAATTCTTTTTGTCATTTCATGTATTTTCTAAGAAAAGTCAGATGAAAATATTTAGATGTTAACATATGCTGTTCACAAGAGACTTGTGCTTACTGCTCTTATCTGTGCAGTAAAAAAAGAACCCTTGACACTTGACAGTAAGTTCAAAATAAATCCAGAAAATAAGAAGCATCTCAACAATCTGTGCAAGTTTATTTTAAACAGATATAATACCCCAATAATTTAATAATGTTATGATTGAATTGGTCTAATGTACTTCCCAAAATAAAACATGTTGACGTTACTGATTGTATGTTACAGCAATTACTCATGTCTATTGCTACTAAGTGCTATCTCTTACAGTGTATTTGATTACACATAATAAATTGCCTTATACTAAATTTCAGTATCCTCTCTATTATAAGCTTAAAATCATCAAGGTCAAGTGTCAAGTGATTCAGTGTTATCGTTCATGCTTTTCTGACAGTCTTATTTCAGTATTAACCTCAATAATATCTGAAGGCCATAACAGGAATTACAATGTATAGCTGTGGTTAATACTTTCCATATATATCAACATGCAAACCTTATAGTATTGGGACATCTTCCCACATAAACATATGCATATTGTGGTCATTAGGGTTCAGATAATTGATTTAGGAGTGGGGAGACCTGGTTTCTAGTCCATTCATAGGCATGGAAGCTGGTTGTGTAATTTTGGGCCAGCCATGCTTTCTCTTCTGGACTAAAAAGTTGAAAAACATCAATTTACCAATGTGTTGAACTAAGAGGCCTTTATCCTTCAATAGACTGAGAGAAGAGAACCTCAGTTCAGCAATAAAACTAGAATGCTTAATAAACACATCACTTAGAAAAGCTCAAATCGTGTTGCAAAATCAGGTGGTTTTGCATATTATCTTCTAAGACATTTGCTTTTTCATAATGTGACAATTGAAAGCAGTTTTATAATACAAGGTCCTAACAAAAAATAGTGTTTCTTTGATTAGTCAGATTTCCATTCTGACCAATGGAAAATTTTAAACAGTTTTGCTTTTCTGTTATATACAGATATCCTCAATAGAGATGCAACTAAGTACAGTAAATCTTTCTTAAGTCAAATTCAGTTGACTTTGGATATCATTCTGTATTTCTTTTCTCCTTTTCCTCAAGATATAGAGTATGTATGTATGTATGTATGTATGTATGTATGTATGTATGTATGTATGTATGTATGTATATGTGCTTGCTTTCTTGCTAGCTGACTAGCAAGCTTGTTTGTTAGGTTGCCCTAGGCTTTCAAGGATGATTCTGGGATGAATGTAAACTTCTACATTCTGAAGAATAGGATGAGGTTCTCTTTGATATACCATATGTAGTCTGAATCCCTAGCATTAATGGCAAGTGAAAGTGACCAGATAACTGATTTGGGGGTGGATTGAGTTACAGTAATGGTAAATGCATATTTGCATGTGCTCTTTTCCTTTCTAAAGGGTTAGTTTCATTTGGAGGGGTAGGAAAAAGAGATTGTTGTGTATGTTGTCAAGTCTATTCATGTAATACTGATTTTTACTGATTTGTCATAACTATTTTCAGGCTGCACTAGAATTTCAAGCATTATTCCAAATATTATCAAATTTAAATTTGAATTTTTATGTTGGATAACATTTTTTAAAATACAGACACAATAGGTCTACTTTCCATAGATTTTTCCCTAGATTCAGCTACCTACTAGAAATACATGTCTGGAAAAATAATATTCCATTTTAACCTTTCTAAACCATACCAATTAAATAGTACCATTGAATTTGATATCCTTCTGTTGCACACAAATTAGATGTAATTTGGGGAATCTGTCATAACTTTGAACAGTTGCAAAATGACCAATCATAAATCAAAGGCTACCTGTACTGGTCTCATGTTTTTATTACCCTATGCTATCCTTTGTCCCACCCAGTAATCAGAGGGCAAGAACCAGTGCTCATTAGCATAGAAAAAGTTCAATATTATATGCATTGTTTCCTTTCTCCTTCTGATGGCTTTCAGTACAGGGAGTTATCTGATATTTACTTATATAGAAATATAAAAGGGTTGTTTACTTACACAGCTATTATTGAAAAGGAGGAAGTGCCTAAAACTGATAACTATGATGTTTTAGTAGTTGACATCCTTTGGAAACCTGTAGAGAAGTAAATTCCACTAAATAAGCAAAACGGATGACACTCAATTGTACATCTCTACACCAAACCACCCCAACGATGCTGTGAAAGTGATGTCCCAGTGCCTGGAG
>JAOYMU010000263.1:24173056-24189758 GCA_025802295.1 Psammodynastes pulverulentus | reverse complement strand
AAGTCTTAAAGTTGCCAAGGTTGGAGACCCCTGGGCTAGACAACCAGTATAAACATACAAAGTTCTCCAAGGAACTCCTTATATATTAATTATAAAAATTAAAAAACAAGCACTAACAAATACAAATACCACATACCAGCAAAATCACCTCTCAGTCTAAGAATATCTTATTTCTCTGCAAGACAGAACAGTTAGGAGTTTGATAATAAATCATATGTAACCTATGTATATTCTCAACCCAACCCAAAAACCATGTACTGTCCTTTACGTAAGAATGTGTAAAATAAGTTTCTCAATTTAGAGAAAACTTCAAGACTTAAGACTGATATTTCCATGGGTTAAAAGATTCAAAATCAATAATTAGATACTTAAATGCCTTTATCTACTCAATTTCGACGTTATTTTTATTTTTGTCTTAACTTTGGAAAATAACCACACAAGAAACAAGAGAGCTATACTTACAAGGTGCCCCAACAAACAACCTCATACCTAGGAAATGAATAACATCCACATTTGTGTTTTATTTTGCTTGTGCCTACTGTCAAATATCTTTAATAAAGGCTTATGTTAGGGAATAACAAAATAAATAAAAGCTGTCCCTTCCATTGCTCTGTCTTCTCAGTCACTTGTGATATTGCAGCTTTCAGTAAATCTCACATCAGTTATGAAAGGTATCCCAGGTGGTCATTTTATTACACATTTCTTATGTAGTTATTCTCTCTCTCTTTTTTTTTGCAGAGATTATAAATTGGTTTCCTTTAAGGAAGTCTTTCCTTTCCAATTTCTTAGCATTGTGAATGTATTATTTTGTTGATGGAATATGGGTTTATCTTGAAGGCACTAGATAACTGAGGCTCCTGAGATTATCATTCCCCATATATTCCCCATATATTCCCCATTCTTCTTTCAGCATCATTTTGAAAGGCTTTTCCCATGTCATGTCTACAGTAATGTCTCAATGGCACACCATATCCTTTCAAACTGAAAAGGGAAAAAGTCTGCCAAGTAGCAGGAAACCTATTCCATTGCAATTTCTTGCTGCTTGTGTCTATTATTATGCTGCTCAAAAGTGCATGGATGTAGCCACCAACAGTTTAAATCAACTTGGAAGCAGCTTTATTTTTTGGTTTTTTTTTAAATAAATATTTCTAAATCATTAATTTTAGGGAGGATTCCTTTGAATGGAAGGGTTCCTACGATGATTAGATCATAGAATAACAGAGTTGGAAGGGCCCTTGGAGGTCATCTAGTACAACCCCCTGCTCAAGCAGGAGAATCTATTCCAAATATTAGCCTCTACCTAGGATTGAACTCACAGCTTCCTGATTGCTCCACCTCAAGGCCACAGCACCTTGTCAGCTCTTTAAAAAAAACAGGATTCTGTTAAGAACTTTGTTTAAAAAAACCTGCAGACATTTTTATATGTTGTAGTATATTTCATTAAAAACATTCAGATAACCACATGCAAAACTGCAGATGCCTTGATTCAACCAAACAAAAAATCATATCAATCTATTGTCTTTTGGAATTGCCTGAGTTTGTAAAATAATATATATATATACTTAAATGGAAGCTAACAGACCTCCATATGCTGTCAAAATGGCTTTATTATAATTCAATTATAAAGCTGTAAAATTATGTTTGCTTTCTGATTCTTTAATGAAACCATATATAGGTAATCTGCGGATATAATTAATTTTAACACTTTTATTTCACCTTTAGTATAAGATAAGGAATTAGGAAAAGCATCCCGAGAACAGATTCTCTGGCACATGGATGTCATATAGATGAATTCATTAATGTTGATAAGAAACTGTACAATGCAGAAAAGAAACTGAAATTAATGAACTGTTTCAGTAAAATTATAACAAATTAAATAGACTACAAAAGAACAACAGCACATCAAGATTCTAGAGAATAAAATTCAATCTGTTTATGTTTAAAATTCAACATTATCTTGAAATGCAGAAACAATTTTTAATAATATGTCATGAGAACATTTACATTTTGTGTTTATATACTAATCTCAAAGTATTTCGGTAGTTGATTTTCTAACCAGAGCCTTAAGTGAATGATATTGGAAGTATAGTACTTTTTAAAAATTTTCTGACTGTTGTTACAGATAAGATATATCATAAAAGGCTATTCTTTTCTCAGTGTTGAAAATGAATTATTATATTCTCCAAAATGTCACAGATAATATTGGGGACATGGTTGTAACAGCCTTATTTTCATTATGAGCATCATAAACTCATCTTTTATTGCACCCTGTGGAAGACTCTAGTTACACTTTATATTCTGTACTTTTTTACTCAGCTATATCTTGGCTTCCATTGACTAAAAATCTAAAGGATGCTTTTTTAAAAAAAATAGGAAAAATTATCATACAGAAGATGTAGAATGCTTCACCTGCACTTAATGAATTAGCAGACTGTATTGGTTTTGAAGTGTTGATTTATAGCATGGGTGTCAAACACGCGGCATCACATTGCCATCATGTGACATTTTCAGACATTTTTCCCTTTATGAAGCTGGGGTGGGTGTGGCCTGCACATGACACAGACAGCCCGCAGGCCACCAGTTTGACACCCCTGATTATAGTATTGTTACTGGAGACCAGATATGTAGTTTCCCCTCAGTGATTTTTGGAAGCCCTTGGAAAATAGAATTCTAAATAACAGGGGAGTAATTAATTGAAATCTTCTGAAATGAAGGGATTATGCACCATAAGTACTATTCTTTGATCATTTATAACTGACTTCTCCTTTATATTTTAAGTTAAATAATGATTATGATGGTTTTTGCAACTTTTTCCCCATTTTTCTTCTGTTCTCACTTTCCACTGATCCCAATATATTGCAATGCTCTGTTTCCATACAAATGTTTATTGGGATTACTTGAAAAGGCCCGGTTGAATTCAACAGAATCTCACAGAATAGAATTGCAGTCTTTGAGTAAGTTTGTGATCAAATAAGGTTTATGAAAAAGAATAAACATTACCTCAAATTGTTTGAAATGAATATGTTGTCAGTTTCAGTAATGAAAATATTTTCATTGTCAACCATAAATATAGTCTCTCCAGAATCCTGACATCACCACTGAATACATATTTGTATAACTTCCATTATTAAATTTTCAAATTTGAGCATAGAAAAATGTTGAGAAAGGCTGGTTATATAAATTGTATGTAGCATGTTCGTTGGTTCCAAATTAAAAAGATTGGAAAATAGTGGTTATGTTCAGTGAATGGAATTTTTTTAAAATTCAATGTTTGTTTACATTAATACTGAAATACACTATTACTTCATTTATTTATTGCATTTATTCAGTCTGAAGAATGATCATCTTATCTATTGCCTTCCTTCTACAAACAAGCTTAAAATTTCAGTAAGATATCAGATTTATATAACCTTCAAGAGCAACAAGTATTGAAATGCTATATTTATCTCAGAGTCCATCTCATACACTAACTTCAGGAGTAACAGAACACTAGACAAGTAAATGTCAGTTCTGAAATTAAAACCATGCTAGTAATTTCAGAATCTGTCCTTCAAGTCAAGCTGAAGGCATTTATACTGATGCTTAGTGTAGCTGTATTTAATTTATGGAAGAAATGAAATTATAATTAGAAAACAATTTTTGAGCACAAAACTAAGTCTGCTTTCGACTGAAGCCACTGTTGGAATACATCCATCATGGTATGTCCGACTGGAAAAAAACCCATGCATTTTATTCCATTAAACTACCCATAACCAGGGTGTAACAAGGAATAAGAAGCTTGGGTTATGAGTGCCCCTCTTGCAACCTCACGAAAGATGAGTTAGGATTGTGACTTGACAGTAAAAAAAGAACAAACGTGTACTCACTGCTATAAACTTACTGAGAGAAAAAAATGTTTCCAATTTTCATCCATGTAAATCCATACTGAACGGGCAAAAATTCTGCTCTTAAGAGTTAAAGTTCCACCTTCTTACTTACCAAAAATCAAATCAACCAGATCTATAAAATCTGAAAGACTTTGTGGGATATGATTGGAATGCATCATGACTTTGTAATGTACTGAGATTTTCTAGAAAATAAACCATCAAAATGTGTATTGCTAGTATTGCATTGCCAACTCTTGGTGTAGTATGCAAACAGAAAAAAAAGAAATGTATATGACAAAATGTCCTCTCAATAGAAGCCTAACTACTAATCTATGATAACTCTGACATGTACTGGCTCAACAATTTCACTTTGGCTTTTAAACTCAAAAAACGTAGACTGTGACACACAATAACCTGGACTTTTCTCTTTAAAATTTCCTATTTGACTTAATTATTAATATCTTACCTTTTTTATTTTTAGGTTTACATGTTAAACATATGTATCAGGAACTGGGAATTTATTTCACACTTCCAGTCTGCAGCCTCTTATTCATCCTCATATGTTACCTCTTAGTCTTTGGTTACACTAAACCCTTGTTTGTGCGATGTTTACACCCAGCCATTTTCCATTCATGCATATTCTCCAAATCTTTTAAATATCATCTCCTTGTTAAATGTCAATAGTGGAATAGAAGCAGTAATTGATTAACTGTTCAGAATTCAATCTAATGAATGTTGTTTTTGCACAATATACTACGGTAAGATGTAGTTAGCTAGTTTATGGCTCAAACAAACCAGGTGGGCAACCCTAGGCCAATCATTGTCTCCCAGCCCAACTCACCTCACAAGGTTGTTGTTGTGGGGAAAATATGAGGAGGAACGTATGTTGGATATGTTTGCCACTTGAGTTATTTGTAACAATGATAATGGTGGGATACAAATTTAAAAAAAAAACTCAGCCTCAATGATTACCGTAGTTTATTTATTATGCAAGTCTACCCAATTGGGTAAATCCCATAAGCCATGGTTCAATTAAACATAAGTTAGTGTGTGACATGAACACAGTCTTGTCATGTGTCTGACTGATTATTCATTCTTTGCATCACAGTTTAGTCTGTCTCTTTCTTTTGGTAATGAAACCAAAAGGATTTGAAGTAACAAGGCTAAAGTAAAAATAATGGTTACAGCAGTTAGTGAATTTTGAATTGTCTTGGAAAAGTAAACATTTACATAACCCTTGATAACTATCTAAGAAATTCCTAGATCTGTAAACTAAGTGAGAATGTGGGTTAATTAACTTAATTAAGAAATTCTTGAAGAAAGCATGGCAACATGATTGTATATTACTATTAAGGAAATTGCAAGAACAGGTCCATGTAATAACCAAGAATTAAGCTTGACTCAAAAAAAAATCATCTTTCTGGCAGTGATAAAACTGTAACAAGATTCTAAAAACAGGAAGCTGATATGGGAAGCCAACTCATCCTCTTTGTAGGGGGAAGAAAAGTGAGATGCTACAAACCACAAGTTTTAGACAAAGAAAGCGGGTGAGATAGCATCCTTCAAGTCCTGTTCTGTATTGACCTGTGAGAATGTCCTTGAGACAGGAGGAAGAGGAGGAGAAGCTGCAGAAATTAGGTTATTTCTAAAACTCTAGTGCAGGCCTGTCAAACTGGTGGTCCACGGGCCGGATATGTCACGTACAGGCTATGCCCACCCCGGCTCCGCAGAAGCAAAAAACGTTGGGATACATCACGATTCGGCCTGTGATGCGGTCAGGTTTGACACTTGTGCTCTAGAGAATCTTCTGCTTTGCTTAGGAAGAGAACTTGCAAGATTTATTTATTTATTTATTTATTTGGTCACATTTATAGCCCGCCCCATCTCCACACAGGACTCGGGGCGGGTAACAACAATAAAATCAACAATATACAATACAAAATAAGATTAGACCAAACAGTCAAAGTTACCGTATAAAATTTAAAATTTTAAAATTTAAAAGACCCTAAAAATAAAAGCCAGGGGCGGGCAACAAGAGCCGGTCGTGAAGGTAGCTAGGCCCTAAGCCCTGGAGCGCCTTAAAGATGACAAAAAGCCCCTCCCCGAAGTACTATGACTACCTTTATTGTAAGGTTAATAGAATCTCGCAAGCCTGACAGTACGTCTTTACCACCAGGAAACTAGGGAAGTCACTTCTGAGATGTTTGCCATACCTTCACTCTTTCTGCAGGTATTGTTTTTAAGTGCTAGGTTCCTATGTAACAAAGCTGCCTTTGTCCACAATCTTACCTTGGAAAAGGGCACCGACCTGGCACATTTTAGAAGGATCTGGTTTGGCCCAGACAGTAAGGTTCCCCTCTCAGAAAATGTGCCCACTGGATTTCAGGTGTTGCTGCGCTGAAAGCCCAGGGTAAAGAGGAGAGGTCTGTCTAAATCTGGGCTCAAAGGAACATTTGGGATTTCTGCTGTTGTTGTATCACCCTCCCTTCTGCCCAGTGGCTACCCTGTCTGAACTTCTGGATTCCCTGGCAATAAAGTCCTACGACTGCTAGTTCTTGGGAGATTTCAATTTGCCATCAGTAATGTTGAGTCTGGGGCGGCTCAGGAGTTGGTGGTTTCCATGACTTGTTCCAAGTCATCAACAGCCCAACGAATACCAGAGGCTGCAGGTTAAATCTGGATTTTATCTCAGAGTGGTTGAGATGAGATGTGATGTGATTGTGGAGAATATTAACATTAATCCATTGGTATAGAAAAATCACTCTCGGTTGCCTTTTGGCTCAGTGGTGTCACTTTCCCTGCAGGAAGACCCAGCCTGTTTGATTGGTCTGCGCCAGGTGTATGATGGATCCTGGGGATTTCCAGCAAAAGTTTGGGGTCTTCCCTGAGGATATGGTGGGCTGTTTGGTTAAGGATACAGCTATCTTTGGACATCTTGGGCATCCTTGGACAATGTCAGAATAAGGGATGAAATTATTATCCAATGGCAGTGCAGATAAAGACCACCTAAGTACAGGTAGTCCTCAACTTAACAATAGTTCATTTAGTGACTTATCACCATTTTTCACACTTATGACCATCAAAGCATCCCCATGGTCACATGATTTACATTCAGGTGCTTGGCAACTGACTCACATTTATGACTGTTGCAGTGTCCCGGGGTCATACAATCCCCTTTTAAAATCCTCTGACAAGCAAAGTCAATGGGGAAACCAGATTCACTTAACAAGTAAGTTAATTTAACAGCTGTAGTGATTCAGTTAACAAATGTGGCAAGAAAAGTCATAAAATGGGTCAAAACTCACTTAACAAATTTCTCACTTAACATAAATTTTGGGCTCAACTGTGGTCAATAAGTTGAGGACCACCTGTATATCTCAGCCATGGGTTGAGAATGAGAAACCAAGGCATATTCTGGGACCACGCTACAAGATTTCCAGGGCACTTCTGTACACTAGTTAGGTACAAGTGGAGAAAAACGAGTCAGTCAGTTTTAAATTGTCCTTAGCTGAACTCCTAGTTTTCCCCTTATTTCTACACCATCCAGGAGTCTCAAGGTGTGTAGAAATTTGTAACCCATTGGGCTGGAGGAAGCAATCACTGGGCAGATGGGCACTAAAAAGAAAAGAAGAATCTGCTTAAGCAGCGCCCGGAAACTTTTCTGCAAAGCCAGACTGGGGCTTTATAAGCGTTTTAACCCGGTCGTGGGGAAAGGATCCTCTGCGACTTTAAATTTAAGTGGGAGGAGATGTGGCTGCTTGGGGTAAAGCCAGCCCAGCGGCTGCTACGAAAGGTAGAGCCAGCCTTGCAGCCAAGCCAGCTCTTCTCCAAACCGCCCGCCAACCCCCGGCCACCATGGTGAAGATCGTGACCGTCAAAACCACCGCCTACCTCGACCAGAAGCCGGGCACCAGCGGCCTCCGCAAGCGGGTCAAGGTTTTCCAAGGCAATGCCCACTATGCCGAGAACTTCATCCAGAGCATTATCTCCACCATCGAGCCGGCGGAGAGGCAGGCAGCCACGCTGGTGGTGGGGGGCGACGGGCGGTTTTACATGAAGGAGGCCATCCAGCTGATCCTCCGCATCGCCGCCGCCAACGGGGTAAGTCGGACAGCCGCCTCGGTCTGTCTGTCGCCCTCCCCTCGCCGGGGTGCCGGGGAGTTTGCACGCAGGTTGTGGGAACGTTGCGTGCCTGCACTCCTTCAGACAGGCGACGGGAGTGTGACTCTTTCCGGTTGCCTCCCCCACCTCTGCCCAATTCCGTACCGGTGAGCTTTGGTACGGTGTTGGGAGGAAAATGCCTTCCGGAAAAGTAGCCGCCGGCGCCAGAGGCGATCTTACAGGAGGCCCCGTTTTTGGTGGACGCCCGTCGGCTTCCGCCGCTTGGAGTCCTCCCCATGCCTTTGAACGGCGCCTGCGAGCTTTGAGACTGACGGGGGTGTGTGTGTGTGCTGTGGCAGTGCAGGCGAAGGACGCCGGTTTGGAGACGAGTTTTAGAGCCGAGAACCCCTTGGGTTCCTCCCCGCAGGCCTTCTCTTAAACCACGCACGAAAGCTCGGACCCGTTTTTGTATTATCTGCCCGTCAGCGAGTAAAGATTACGTTGGGGGAATTACACTTAGTTTGCAATGGGCCTTCCTAGTTGGTGCTGTGGAGTTTTTATATATATATATATATATATATAAATGTATATTCGAAGCTGCAAATAATCCTTCTTGAGGGGAAATGACCTCCAGCAGAGAATGGAGGCAAGGCTGAAACATTAGGGCGATTTGGGATTGTGGCCCTGGCGAGATAATTATTTTTACACGCGGGTTTCCTTGCCGGTTTTGAGTGGGGTGGGGAGGATGGGGGACTGTGATGGCACTCAGGGCTGGCTAAGCTGTAAAAGGCTCTGCAATCTTTGACATTTAAGTTAACCTTTCAAGCATTGCAGATACGGTTTCGGCCCGGAGGTACCAGCAACTCTTTCACAGAGTCTGTCCAAAGGTTATCCTTGTTTTAAAATAAATAGGGTTTTCCTAACATGGGGAAATGGGCTTCATCCGATTACAGGAACGCTTTGGGACAGACTTCGTCTTTGGATCTTTGCATGCAGGTGCAAAATTCATTGTAATAGTTTTGCAAGCACTGGAGGGTTCAAAAGCCTGGCCTTTAGGTTGGTCTGTGGTGGTTAAAAGAGCAAATCTGATGTTTTAAAGAAGTGTGGATTAAATTATTCGGAGTAAACATTTGTGTGAAGAGTTGGCCTACGTTTTTTAAAAAACATTGTATTTATTTATAACCTGCCTTTATTATTTGTATAAGTAATTCTTTCCAATCAGGAACTTCATTAAACAGTATTGGTTAAAAAAAAACTATCCTATTGGTATGATTTTTTTTTCAGATGGGCTAATCAAAAGCATTGCTAATCCCCTAAAATGAACAGACTTTCTCTTACCAACCTTTATATTATGTTTATTGTTTATGTTTTAACTTGGTTGTAAACTGTCTAGAGTTCTCTCTTAGTGAGATGGGCAGCATACACATTTAAAATTTTAATCTGGTGCTTACCAGACCTCTTCATTTTCAAATCCTGTCTCACTTAGCAACACACCTTTGGGGGGAGGGGTAGTATAGTGAATTACAACGTGTGAAAGGTACCAGGTTGAAAATAACAGAAAGATGGACATAACTTTACTGTGGCAGGGGGTTAAATTGATGGAGTTCTGATGTATATCAATCTTCTTGCAGTCCTTTTCTCAATCACCCATTAGAGTTTCTCAGCTCTTTTTTTCAGATCCAGAAAGGAAACTCTTAGGATCCTAATGCAAATGGTAGCCAACTTTTTACGTCTTTTACATTACAAAAAAAAGGAGGAAGGTACATTGGATATGTTTACTACCTTGAGTTATTTGTAAAAATGAGAAAAATGGGATATGAATAAATAAAATTTATATCCAATATATCTTCCTCTCAGACATACCTTCCTCCTCCTGTTTCCCCACAACAACCACCCTATGAAGTAAGTTAAGCTGAGAGAATGTTACTTTCCATGTGCATATTTGTCAAGCAATGGCGCTGAAAAAACTTGGTGGATTCACCTAAAACACCCAAAACTTGGAATCGGCTCATAGCTTACTACAATGTGTAGACACTGTCTCTGGGTAGGCATGGACAGACTGACTGAAACCTTATAGATGCTTTTTTAGTCTTGGAGACTGATGCTTACTGAGAAAAGCATCAAGCAGTTTGACCTCATCAGTAGTTAATTCTGCGTTATTCATTAGCAGAATTTGCTTATGATACATAGAATAAAATGATTCATAAAACCATGCAAACATCAAAATAAAATCGGTTGCTTTCCTAACTAAAATGTTCCTGTGAAATATTTTAGGGAAGAGGATTGACTTTTATTACTTTCCAGAAAGACAAAAGAGTAGAGGGCAGCCTTGCCTCAAGGAGCATATTATTTCCCAAGTGAGATTACTGCTCTCAAGGATGTCATTCTCTGTGTTCCAATTGCCCAGCCTCTTACGGGGTGAGCTCAATCAATCTAGATTAGATAAGGTAAGCATATTTTATCTAGATAAAATAGAGGGTAAGAAGAGCCCAAGTTGTGGATTATTTCCAGCTTCTTGAATTGGGCTTAGAAGCCAAGTGGCAATCAATGCAACCCCTGTAAATATTTTTTTACTCTAAAGTCAATTGGCACCATTCAGCAAGTGGGCAGCCAAACAGCCACATTCTATGTGAGCTGCAGCTTTTAACTTTTCTTTGACTGCAGGCTCACAAAGGAAACTATAGTCGTCTGAGAGATGCCAAGATGATGCTTTTGAGATAATGAGATGAAGGACGTATAATTTTAATAAACAAATCACTGTCTTTAGTGATTCATTGTCCAGGAAGGCGGACAATAACTAACCTATTAAAACTGGACAAAGGCTCTCCTGGTTACAACTTCCATCTTCAGTTCTAGCAGGAGTTATGAGTCTAGAAAAACACCCATGTTGCATACCTGATCTTTCATGGAAAGTGCATCTCTATCTAGAACAACAAATGGGATTATGCAACAATGCCCATTTTGTTTTTTAACAGTTTCGTCTTACAGGGATTATTTTAGTCCCTCACAGCTTCCAAATACCAAATCAAGACTTAATTCTCATATTTATATAACATCCATCTGACAGAAACATGACTATGGATGGCATACAATAAAATCATAAAAGACAATTACAAAAATATTATAAAATTAAAACATAAATATTATTTTTTACAAACTAAAGATAGAAGAGAGAGCATAGATGTTGCATACAATATAGCCACCTCATTAAATCCTCATTTCCATGACACCTCAAGCCTGTAAACATAACCAAGTTTATCAGACTTCCAGAGTGACATCAAAGAGGGAACCAGTCTTATTGGTTGGGGTATGGGGGGAAAGGTTCCTACGGTTGGGCTCAATGGCAGAAAAGGCTCATATTTTGGGTTTCACCAAACATAGTTTCTTAGTAGATGGGACATTGAGTATGCTTCTTCTGGTAGACCTGAAGTAATTGGGAAAAGGTAATGTCTCAAATAACATGCCCCTATCATTTCTTGTTTGACTTGAGATAAGTTTGATTGACTTGAGTTGGATTGATTGATTGATAAAAGTTATAGCCTGACCATCTTATGTCAAGATAATTCTGGGTGACTTACAATCATAAAATATCATCAGCATATTGAAGATGTCTACTCCCAATTCTAATGGATGACTCCTCCATTAATATCAGGTATATGGGGGAGTGGGCCAAGTCCTGAGCATCCCAAATTGGTGACCCAAGGACTCAGCTTCTCTTTTCCATTGATAAAGAACGGAACCACCCAACAAGAAGCAACTGCAGAATAGTGCCTCCAATCCCCAATTATGCCTGTCTGTCAGAAGGTCAGTCTGTTGAAAGCAAGACCCCATCTTCTCAGCATGAGCTGTACCCCTTTTGTTCATATATTGCTGGTGTACAATATGATAGTGCTTTAATTGACAAACATCAGAAGAGCCTGCAGGTCCCTATGATGCCTAGTGAAAGTTCATTTTAAACTAATACAATTTCCCTATTATAAAAATGAAATGCATCTCTACTGTTTTATAATTAATCTCTTCAAGGTTACAGAAGAAAATGCTCCCTTTCTTTTAAGAGAACTGAAATTGTAAGAAAACTTAAGAAAACTGTAAGCATCCCCACAACACACACACACACACACACACACACACACACACGAGACTTTGCAGAATAAGAGCTGTTGAATAAGGGTGTTTCACTGAAAGTTAGAGAGATTTTTTAGAAGAGATGAATACTACAATGTTATCTTAGTTTTCAGAACACAGCTAAGAGTACAGACCTTTCTTGCCTGTCAAGAGCATACAAATGGGCAATCCTCGCAATTAGTTAAATAGAAAGGCTGGTTTGTCCTGAGTCTGGAAACATACTCACAGGATCGTAATAAAAGATGGACATTTTGAGCACAGTGGGTAGCGGTCCAAGAGTAGCAGTCATTCTGAATGCCAAGAAGGAATTACTGAATACGAATCTAGGTCATGTTCAAGTCTCCAGCTGCTTCTTTTGTTGTAGCTTTTTTTTTTTTGGTGTGTGTGTGTGGGTCTGAGCTAGGAACATAGAAGACTCTTCAGTATCTATAGGTAGGATTTTCTGTACTTTCCTGAAAATGCCAAAAAAAAAGTTTCCTCTTCCAAATTTCTTTTTTGTGGGACAGGGAGACCTGCTTCCCATACCATAATTGTTGAAAGCTAAGATCAAATTTCTCTGTCACATTTAAAATAGCAGGTTTATGATTTCATCTGCAGTTGGTTCACCAAATTCTTATAGGAGATCAGCCTTCCATGATCTCTAGATGAAGCCAACATATCTGATTGTTAATTTAAGTTTTGTGAAATAGTGAATTGAGGCACAGCATGTTTTAATTCTACTAAAGCTAGATTTGAGGGGTTTTTTATCCCTAGTGGATGAACATAATATAGTTCTGCAGCAAAAAGTCTGGATATAAGTAGTCATCAACTTATGGCCATAATTGTGAGGAGAATGCCTATCACTAAGTAAAGTGATTGATAAGTAAGTTGTGCCTGATTTACAACATTTTTGCAATGGTCATTAAGCAAATCCCTGTGGTCAAGTGAATTGGCTGGTCATTAAACTGATCTGGCTTCCATCAGATTTGACTATTGAAAGCTGGCTGTTGAGGTCACAAATGGTGATCACGTGATTCTAGGATACTGCAACCATTGTAAATACATATCGGTTGCCCAGGTTTTGATCATATGACCACAGGGATGCTATGATCATATGACCACAGGGATGCTGTAACTATCAACAGCTGTGGTGACGCAGTGGTTAGAATGCAGTACTGCAGGCTACTTCTGCTGCCTGCTGGCTGGCTGCCTGCAATTTGGCAATTCAGATCTCACCAGGCTTAAAGTTGATTCAGCTTTCCATCTTCCCAAGGTTGGTAAAATGAGGACCCAGATTGTTGGGGACAATATGCTGACTCTTTAAATTGCTTAGAGATGGCTGTAAAACACTGTGAAGTGGTATATAAGTCTAAGTGCTATTGCTTTAAGTGCAAGGACCAGTCATAAGTCACATTTTTCAGCACAGTTGTAACTTTGAAAGGTTGCTAAAGAAATAGTTGCAATCCAAGGTCTACTTGGATTCCTTCTACAAAAAAAAATAAATTTGGCTTCTATCTTTTCATAGCAAAAATCTGCTAATGCCGTGGAATTCACTGACAAATTACTTTTCATTTGTGTATTCTCAGGAACTAATCATCCACAAGAGCTTCATACCACTGTGTGTGGCATTTTTGGTATGGAAAAAAGAAAAATCTTAGCAACCATATATTTGTATAAATAAATAATACCAAATAACCCCTAAACCAACAAGCAACAAATTCAGAGAAATCTTCTGGAACAAAAATCCATCTTGAAAAACAAAGTAATAAAGTAGGTTGGATTTATTCTGATCTGCATATCCCTGCCTGAGAATAAATCCAAGGGAATTAGTGCCTTCTTTCTCTGTCTCAACAAACAAGTTTATGTACATACATAACTTTTGTTGAAAGTGCCAGCAAAGCTAAATAGCCACAGGAAGATAATGCAAGTGCTTTTAAAGGAGGGATACTTCAATTATGTTAATGTGCTGTAATGGGAAAAGGGAATGGCCTTGGGGAATAGCAAGAAAAGGCACTACCAAGCCAATAGTCATGTAAAAGAAACCTGGGTCTGGGATGGAAGTGTAACCTGAGGAAACTTCTCAGGGAAGAAGACCCTTCCTTGTTTGTACAGAGATAAAGAGAGAGAAAAGAAAAGCACATTCAGAACTTGCAAAATTCATGTCAGTCCTTCAAGGAAGATCAGACTGGGAAATCAAAGTCATGCAGGCTAATATTACTTTTATTATAAAAATGCAGTAACTGAATTTTTTCTAAGATATTTTCTTAAGCGTAGTTCTGCACAGACTCAGATTTCTTTTATCAGACTATTTGTCTTAGTAGTAGCTCTTCTTCTTGCCCCTCAAGTCCATTCCCTCTTCTCGCAACATGCATTATATAAATTGTTCCTTTATAATGGTTTTCACTGTCCTAGTAGGCAGCTAATTTTTCATAAGGAATGCTGGATGGGAAAGAGAGATTACAGGCTAAATAACTAGATCCGGCAGAATTTCTAAACTGTGGGAAGCTGTAAAATCCAGTCAACTACCTCCTAACATGCTAGGGTTGAATTGGGACTTTTCTTTTGTAAGTACTTCAGGGTTTTCTAACCTCTTAGCGTAGATTTTGACCTATTGAGGCTACCATCTGAAACATCATCTTCTATCATTAGTTGCTTTGATCTTTACAATCCATCAAGAATGTTCTTGTATTTGCTTAGCATCTTTCTCTGAGATCTTGTAATTCATGTTTTAAATACTGATGATATCATTGCTGGAATACAAAGGTTAAAACCAGCTATAGTAAGAGAGATCATTGCATAACCTCCAGGAGAACATACAGCCTGTTTAAAGCTAATGACAACATATAATTTGTGAGTAGAAAGTAGTTTTAACCTGCAAATTGAGTTGCTCTTCATTTTGATAGGAGGAACTATTATATTGTCTGCAACACCAGCTAATTGAAAAATAATTACTAATTAATTATTCTATTTTGATCATTCCGATAACATTATTTTACATATTGTGCTAAGTCTTGTTTATTTAGTCATACTTTGTGGAGTAAGTCCCCTTTATTGGGCATCACTTTTATATTAAGCCATAAACCATGATTTTCAAAATGCAATGGCCAGATAATTTACTAAATTGAATTAGGTACAAATCCTATCATGAGCAGGAAACCTAACTAATGGCTTACCATCAGCGATAGATGGTTATTATATGATGCATGCAATTTAAATGCAAGCTTGAATATTCTTTATTTTAGGATGGGACTAGTAGAAATGTATATTATTCATGAGAGTTATATATATATATTGCTAAACCAACTTTGTTATTTATGGCAGTATCACAGATCAGGAGAATAGAGAGGGCTAAACGCTTCGTACATAAGTATTTGAAGAAAATATTATATAACTCTGTTAAGTCCAGTCATTCATTTCTGTAGTCTACTTCATGAGTTAGTGAAGACAAACAACTGAGTTAAATGAAGATCCAACTGAGGTTTCTGCTCCAGATATTTTTTCTTGCTGAATTTTAAACAGAGTTCCTTGGAAACCAACTTTTTAATTGCCAAGCTTTTTTTAGTTGAACAGCATCAGATTTATATAAGATATCTTACTGAAGGTAAATATGAAATATATGAATCCATAACAATTTCCAATTCTCATTTACAATCAATTACTTAAGGTCATGGCTCAATGAACTGAACAAGAAAAATGTTTCTTGTTGCTAGATTTTTCATTTCATTTTATTTTATTTACCCTGCCTTTCTTTATTATTTTTATAAATAACTTAAAATAGCAAGCATACTTAAGACTCCTTCCTCCTCCTATTGCCTTTTAAGATGAAATAAGCTGCCAATGGATTTACCTTCTCTCTTTTTATTGTTCTCTAGTATCCTGCTCAATCTCACATATTACAGGTCATTTTTAAGATGACCTGACTGTCCTTATTAGGAATTCAGATTAGCATTTCTTTCATTTTGTTCTTTCGTTTCAACTTCACAAGAATCTGGTGAAATTGGACAAGAAGATGCTTTCCCAAGGTCATGCAGTGAATAACAGAATAGAATATGAATGCAAATTCTCCAATGGCCCATGTTGCCTTCAAATTGCTATTGAAAAAACTCATCACTATAGTGAAAAAATAAAGAGTTTAAATCCCACTCAATGATCTTAAATATGTAAATGTCAAGTGCAGTTTCTTATCTGGCTAATGTAATGTAAATTAATAGTTACTACAGACTGTAACTACAGGATATTAGTTAACTTGTAGTAATGAAGTTGCTGTAAATTATTCACCAATTTACAATCCTTGCTGGTCAAAACTCTTTGAATTTTGTGATTGCACTGTATACCACCAGAGGGCAGCTTCTACAAGTGAATTTAAGGTACATGTCTCCTAGAGTTTTCAATAACATTTAAAAAAAAGAATATTGTTTCTGTTTTGTGTCCTCAATTAATTATTTCCATGCTATATAATGTATACACCAGCCAGCTTTGAAAGTGAGGTTAACAAAGTGCATAATATTCAGAATGATGTACTTTGAATATTCTTAGTAATCAGATTGTATGTATCAAGAAGAGAAAAGGTGATATAATCCTCATATATAAAAAGTATAAACCTGTACCAGTAGCAAAAAAAAAAAAGAGCC
>JAOYMU010000263.1:24078248-24088611 GCA_025802295.1 Psammodynastes pulverulentus | reverse complement strand
TCTTAGTTGCTCTTCTTTGCACTTTTTCCAAAGTCTCAACATCTTTTTTGTAATGTGGTGAACAAAACTGGATGCAGTATTCCAGGTGTGGTCTTACTAAGGATTTATTAAGCGGTACAAATACTTCATGTGATTTTGATTCTATGTCTCTAGTTATATAAACAAGGATTGTATTAGCATTTTTGACTGTTACTGCACACTGCTGGGTCATGTTCACTGGACTCCAAGGTCCCTCTCATAGTTACTGTTTTTGAACCTGGTTTCACCTAATCTGTACTTGTACCTTTGGTTTTTGCTGTCCAGGTGTAAAACCTTTTTTCTCCACATTAAATTTTATTTTGTTGGATAGGGCCCATTGTTCAAGTCTGTCAAGATCTTTTTGGAACCTGAGCTTGTCTTCTGGGGTGTTGGTTATTCCTGCCAGCTTAGTGTCATCTGCAACTTTGATGAATTCCCCTTCTATTCCTTCATCTAAGTCATTTATGAAGATATTGAAGAGTACTGGGCCTAAGAGGGAACCTTATAATACCACACTGCTTACTTCCCTCCATGTACTGGTAGATGTAGTACCATTAAGGGCTACTGTTTGAGTATGATTTGTCAGCCAGTTACAAATCCATTTGGTGATGATGCTGTCTATCCCACATTTTTCTAGTTTACCGTTGTGGTGTACTTTGTTGAATGCCTTGCTGAAGTCTAAGTATACTAAGTCCACAGCATTTTGCTGGTCTATTAATTTAGTCATCTTGTCAAAGAATAAATAAGATTGGTTTGGCATGATCTGTTTTTCACAAACCCATGCTGGCTTTTAGTTATAACTTTATTTGTTTCTAGATGTTTACAGATCAACAGTTGATATAACAATCTAGTACAATCAATAATAACATCAAAATATATAAAATAAGGAATCTCTAAACTTACACAGAAAATAATACCAATCAATAAATAAGAATGCATTTATTTTAGTATAATTTCACAGGAAAAAGACATATTTTAGTGCTTTTTCAAACATTAAGTGATCCAATTTTAAGTGTAATTCTGATGGGAGCATCTTCTAAAGAATTGGATGCAGGTAAGAATAACTTTTGACTATGGTACAACGTGATGTAACCAAATGTTAAATACAATGCAATACAAGCCACCAGCAGGTCTTTCAGATAATAACATGCTTATACTCAGGAAGCAATGCATCAAAATCACCAATAGGTATTAAACTTTTTCTCAGATTTCCAATGTATCAATTGGCAATAAAAATAGATAAAATTAAAAAAAATTGAGAATAATGTTCTGAAAACACATCAAGGGATGGGATGAAATCTTGGGTAACCTAGGTAGTCCTCAACTTAAGAACACTTATGTTGCTAAGTGAGAAATGTGTTAAGTGAGTTTTTCTCCATTTTACAACATTTCTTGCCACATTTGTTAAGTGAATCATTGCAGTTGTTAAATTAGTAACACAGTTGTTAAGTGAATCTAGCTTCCCCACTGACTTTGCTTGTCAGAAGGTTGCAGAAGGTGATCATATGACCTTGAGACACTGCAACTGTCATAAATGTGAGTCAGCTGTCAAGTATACAAATGTAAATCATGTGACTACGAGGATGCTACAAGGGTCAAGTGTGAAAAATGGTCATAAGTCACTTTTTTTCAATGCCGTTGTAACTTCGAACGGTTCAACTAAGTGAACTTCAACTAAGTGAACTGTTGTAAATTGATGGCTATCTGTAAAGAGGCTGCTGCAATAATCCAACACAACAAAACATAACCAGAACATGGTGGACTTGGTAGGGAAGAATTGAAAAATTCGGAAATTTAAATAAAAACTCATTCTTCACCTTTCTATTTTCTGCTTTGTAGAAATTTGGCAAATGGGCTTATCAAGGCAGAACATCCTAATGTCTGTCTTTATTGGGAATATATCCAATCTGAAATTCTGTCCCAGTGGTTTGAAAAAGATGTGCACATCATTTCCCAGGATCAGATTAATAAACTTGAAAATTGTCAGCATAAATATGGTAGTATTATTTGAAATACAACATCTTAGTATGTAGAGAAGAGTTTGTAAAGAGAATAATGGACGCTCAAAACAGCGTGAGGGTTTCCTTTAATGGGAAAGACTGAGAAATGGAGCTACTCCATGAAACCAAGAATTTCTTCTGAGATAAATTAGTCTAAAACCACTGAAGAACATGCTTGGCAATATTAAACCTTAACTTGCATATAAAAGCAGAGTTCTGTGTCTTTAATTTTTCTTTAATTCTTAACATACACATTTCCTTGGAGGAGGGAGAACTGAAAACCAAAAAATAGAATGACATCATTACATAGTAACCAGAAGTTTCAAGCAACAAACAGATTTTGTTTTATTTTATTCAGTTGGATAGCATCCAACTCATATCTTAAATCTGATTATTTAGGTTTTGCTTATTTTAAAAGCAAAACTAACCCATTTTAAATTGAATTGTTTTAATGTAAATATGCTTATGATTACTTTTAAAAAATATACAAATGATGTAAGGTGGTTTTAAAGGGATACTGATATATTTTATATCTCATATTTTTATTTGAAATTGTGTATAAGGTTAATTGAGCGTATATGGAAGAAGTCGTCATGTCTTACTTTGCGAATAGAGATGTAGACATCTAGAAAGTCTGAAGAACCATATGATCATTGTTCTTACAGATCATAACTCTCTAAAAGCTACATAGGTTAGTGAATTTCAGTACATTTTTGAAAAATTGAAACTATTTGAAAAGGTACATTTTGGTGATTAGCATTAATAAAGTACTAAAATGTTGATAAAGGAGCTTTTACAATAATCAATATATTATGTTTTTAGACTAGTAGTCATTTTGTTCTTTCAAATTACAACAAATTTAGTGATACACAGTCTTAAACTACATGAAGTTCCTTTGGATACTTCAAGAATAATATCATATCTCCTTCAGTAGTTCTCTTTTCTAAATAGATTAAATTTAGCTATTCCTCTATCAAGACTATGCTCCACACTCCATAGATCTTAATATTCTGGGCACGTATTGTTATATTTTAGTGTCTAATTGAATTGCATCCACGAAGTTACACTGATACAGCTCTCTGACTACCCATTTTTCTGAATTGCTATAAAGTAGTAAAATTGAATTATAACTTTCTCCTTCCTTCACATAGGTGTTTTTGCCATTTATTTATCTTCATTTGCATAAATATGAATACAGATTATAGAATGAATAATTCCTAAGAGAGCCACTGATAATGGACAATGCAGCAATTGGCTTACCAATTGCCCAAAGATATTTTTATGCTTTAATTTTTTTTTTGCTTTCCAGAAATGTTTTATACCAGGCGTGTCAAACTCAAGGCCCATGGGGTGCTTAGATCTGCTCCATGGGGCCCCCCTGGAAACAGTGAAGGACCAACCTGTGGTGCCTCTGCCAGTGAAAATGGAACTTGGGAGGGCTGCGTGCGGCCCTCTCAAGCTCCATTTTCTCTGGTAGAGGGTTGCAGGAGGCCATCGCAGCCAGAAACAGAGTTCATTTTGCTGGCAGAGTGTTCGGGACACCACAGGCTCCCCCAACACAAGTGATGTTGAGCTGGTCATGCCCACCTCGGCCACAGACACCCCGACCCCCGAGGTCAAGCACCACCCTGAATGAATGAAATGAAATAGAGTTTGACATCCCTGGTTTATACTAATCCAGGTTAGACACATTTTTATGTCATTGAGGAATGGATTGCTCTCTTTTTTAACATTTTGTAAGTGTGTTGTTTCTCAGTCTGAACTCTTTCTGAAGAGCAAAAGAGCTTCCCCACTTTTCTTAATCTTTTCATTAATATTTAGAAAGTATGAAATATAACACAATTTTACAATCTTGTTTGACTCTATTGACGGCTGGCTGTAGTAATGGAAAACCTGGGAGTTTCCAGTAAACGTTCTGCAAATATGAGGCATAATCGTAGTCTGGGAAAAGAGAGAAATTTGTATAATTGGACATAACCCAATTGCAGCAGCTGAGACCTCCTGACCAAGCTGGTAGAACATCTACAGTATAAGAACTGCTTTTTGAGCTTCCTTTGTTGCTAGTATGCTTCTGGGTTCAATCCAAGGTGTTGGTAATTAATTTAAAGCCCTTCCTAGCTTGGAACCGGTTCCTTGTAGGACTGTTTCTCCCTAGCCCTGGTTGTACCTACTCATTATGTTAAATCCTGCAGGAGATAGATGTTCCATTTCAGGTCCTGTTTGATAGGGAGTATCATATGGTGCCTGCCCTCTGGAACATCATTAAGCCGAAGATTTGCCCTGATCCTGCAGGCTTTTTGTAAGATCTTGAAAATCTGCCATTTGGCACATGCCACAGCCAAATTTGTGTCACCCAGTCAACTTCCATGGCTGGGAAGTTTTGAACCTGACTTCTTCTGTTCCTCGGGCATTTCTCTTAAGCTTTCTCCAAGCTCAAAAATATTCTTACCAGGAAAAGGTATATTATATAGGGCAGGAGGCTCAGCTGTCTGCAACATAGATATCCCTTAACATTTAAAGATTTGATATTCATGTTCTCTGTATATGTGACCGACACATCCAATTACCCATTAATTCTTGGATGTTAATCAGTATTTGTGGTAATGTTTACCACAAATGTAAGTAATACATTTACATTATATATTGTAGTGCATATAATGTTTATATTAATGTTTATATGAGCTGTGGTGGTGCAGTGGTTAAATGCAGTACTGCAGGCTACTTCGGCTGACTGCTAGCTGCCAGCAATCTGGCAGTTCAAATATCACCAGCTCAAGGTTGACTCAGCCTTCCATCCTTCCGAGGTCGGAAAAATGAGGATCCAAATTGTTGTGGACAATAAGCTGACTTTGTAAACTGCTTAGAGAGGGCTGTAAAGCACTGTAAAGAGGTATATAAGTCTAAGTGCTATTGCTATTGCTATTTTGAAAATGTGAGATTATGTATTTGTTTCTAAAAAAAAGTGAAAATTCAGACAAGGGAAATAATGTACACATAGTCCACAGCTTATGTCCAACAACCTTTCACATTTGCGATGGCAGTGAATTGGGGAGCTTACGTCTGGTCCTTGGAGTTCCAGCCATTGCAGCATCCCTGTGATTATATTACTGTGGGCTCATGATTACATTGCAGTAGTTTGCGATCATATGATAGTGGTTTCCGATGTTCTCTACTGGCTTCCCACAAGCAAAGTCAATAGGGAAACTGGCAGGAAGTTGGAAGTCATGGACGCACAAGGTTCTTACTTAATGACAGAAACCCAAGACTGCCAGAACTGTTGTCGCCAAGGGGTGGAGTCATGTGACATTTCACTTTACAACCGTGTCTCTTAACGATGGGAATTCTAGTCCCAATTGCCGATGTTAACTAATGACAACCAGTAAAGTATATAAGGGTAAAGAAGTAAATGTTGAAATATCTATAAGAACATCCCGAGGGTGCTTTTTCAGAAGGCAAATAGACTTTCTTGTTTTTTCTTTGAAGACGTTTCGTTTCTCATCCAAGAAACTTCTTCAGCTCTGTCTGGATGGTGGGGAATGGAAGGATTTATATTCTTTGCAGATAGCTGATCATTTGCATTCTTTTATAGAGTTATTGAGGCCACTTGGAAATTTATCTGTGTCCTCAGGGTCACTTGAGTAGTGCAAATGGATTTGGAGCCTTCTTGACTGCATGATGTGTTCTGCCCCAGTCCCTTCTCTGTAGCGTATGAATAGATTTCCCCAAAATTGCAGACTACAGGAACCATCTGTACCTCAGCCTCAGATGCAGGCAACACAGCGCCATCCTCAACAGCCTGTGCCTGTCTTCAGCAATGAAGGGACCTGGATGATTGAGAATCTCCATAAACATTCTAGACTTTAGATGAACAAAGTCAATAGTTGGCCTTAATGTGTCTCTTTCTTTATTCCAGGTGTTTTTCAGCTTTAGGATATATTTCCCTTCATTTTCTTAATCAGATATGTTTATTATACAATTTAAAATTAATCTTCCATGAGAAGAAATCTTCAAGTTTTTTTTTTTACTTTGATAGACAGCTATCAATAAAATATTTATATTAGTTCTTTGGGGATTAAAAAAAACTTCCAGAGATGTCCTTCCCTAACTTTGTATTTCAGGTTTCTTTTTATTTTATTCATTCTGTTTGTTGTTTATCTGTTTGGTAGACTTTCAATTGCTATTTTTACTTAACATATTTTAAAGTAATTTGATTCTTGGTGGTCTTGGAAGAGGCCCAGAAATTGGTTACTGCATACTGTGAATACAATTTGTATGTGAGACCTGTAGAAAAACAATATATTAGCAAATGTGTCGGAGCAAGGAAAATTGTAAAACTGGCAATCTGCAAATTATGAAGAAATATCTGGTATGTTTCATTTTCAGATAAAAATGGCTTAATAATCTAAATGTTTACATTATGTATTTTAAAAGACGATATATGTGCCAATAGTGTTTATATCTGACATGAAATATCCTATTGCCAACATAAAATTAAAAACAATGACTTTGTAATCTGCCTCCCTCCCTTTGACATTTTGGGATTTTTATATGGAAATAAGTTTTTGGAGGCAAAGAAATGTTTGTTTATAAGGTTCAGAGTTCTCAAGTAATAAATCTTTTATCCAGGTTCACTATCCAAATAAAAACCATGCCTAAATCTGAGACATTAGTGAAAAAATATAAATATTGCACATTACTGGGCTGAGTATGAATACAAAAGACATTAACATGTAAACAAAACAATAATCTAATGAAGATATTTTTGTGCAGATTTTACAAATTGGAGATTTGATGTTCATAGTAGAAGTTGAGAAGAAACAGGTTTAAATTTAATGTATAGGATATTTTATAGGTACAAATATGTATGCAAGTAAATACAGTTCAGAGATATGTGTAGAACTGTTGTTATCTGGACTGTGTTCATTTTCATGTATAAAGTAATTCTGTTTGGCCTATGTAAACTTTGTTATGCACATGTTAGTGGAAGATAAATTTATGAGGTTATAAAGTATCTGGGCCAGCCTTTTCAAACCTGGTGCCATTATTTATATTGGACTACTACTACTACTACTACTACTGTTATCCAGCCAGTACTCGTTTCAGAAAGCCTGTTTTAGAGAAAAGAACGCTAATGTTCTGGTTCACTAACGTTATGTCAGGTATGAAGAATCAGGGCCCTAGCTTAAATTCCAGTAAGAAGATTTATTGCTCAAGCCTAAATACAGAAATCTAGTCAAATAATATCAGCACTAAATAATCAATGGAATTTAAGGAGGGCTGGACTTTGGGTGTTTATGGACATGTAATGATTCTAGGCTGAATCCCCTCTTGACTCCACTTCCAGGTTCTGACTCTTCTTCTCCTACATGTTATTGGCTAGAACTATGACTGTTTTTTTATTTGTAAGTGCAAATATGTGATTATTTGGTGGTTAACCTTTGAATGTTTTGTTGTTAGCTGAGTTCACCTCATTATTTCTAAAAATCAATTTATACAATCTTCTTAATTTTGAGATTTAAAAAAAGTCACAGATTGGAGCTCCTAGAGTTAAAGGGGCTCAATTTATATATTCTGCAGGTCTACAGGAAGAAAAATAAAATAAAATTTTTCAGCCTGTGAAGAGGTTGCTTGTGCTAATTGGAAGAGAAAAGTTAAGTTGCTTGCTAAAACATCAAGCCTTCGTTATTGTTAATGTGTTGACACTAACTGAAACTGCAGTCTTTCTCACAGTTGTTTTACAAAAATAAGGCCATTTTAAAAACATACACAAATACTTGGAGCAGTCCATGATATTTCGAATGGTTCCTTGCCAGCATGCTGAAATATTTATAGCTATAACAGAAATATTGAAACATTTGTTTACAAATCTATGCCTATAATGATACAAATACTTGGAAGTCCTACAGCGGTGCTTTTACATTTACATATACTGTTTTTGCTTATGCCTGCACAATTATTAATATATTTCTTGAACACACATATATTGTGTGCATATTTTTTTCCATGAAAAAATGTACTAACTGTGTTAAATGTATGCATTAATTGCATAAATGAATGCTGAACGTTGCAATCTGTGATTGATTCAGATCGTAGGCTAAGTGTATTAAATGAATTTATGCACTCATGACATGCAATTGAGAAGACAGCTATTGCAGCTTAGTTAACAAAATGGTTAAAATAAACCCTTTTAGCCCTTGGTATGAACCCTGCCATTCAACAGGAACTAGATAATTCTAGGTGTTCATGGCAAGGATAATTTTAAATTACCATCCTTTCTGCTTTCCATATGAATGGAAAGGATAACATAATTCTCATGGACTATACAGGTAATCCTCGACTTAAGAACACAATTGAGCCCAAAATTTATGTTCTAAGTGAGACATTCGTTGAGTGAGTTTTGCCCCATTTTACCACTTTTCTTGCCATTTTTGTTAAGTGAATCACTGCAGTTGTTAAATTCGTAACACAGTGATGTGAATCTGGCTTCCCCATTGACTTTGCTTGCAAGAAGATTGCAAAAAGGAATCACTTGGTATTGGAACACTGTAACCATCATAAACATGAGTCCCTTGTTAAACATCGCATATAAATCATGTAAATCGCATGACCATGGGGGACACTGTAATGGACATAAGTGTGAAACATGGTCATAAGTCACTTTTTCCAGTGTCGTCGTAACTTTGAATGATCACTAAACAAAGTGTTGTAAGTTGAGGACCAAGTGTGGGGACGAACCTTGTGTTTTGGAAAATTGGTGATTATTCATAGCTAATACACGCAGACTTGAGCTTTTGGGGCAACACCTTTAGATAGCAGTACTAGATACAGTACAATTAAAGGAGTGTTACTGAACAAGACAGTTTATCTGAATATGTATATTTTGGATTGTAAAATAAAGAAAAATGTCACGATCCTATTGTCCATTCCAGCAATTTTCACCAATCCACTTAATTTTATTTCCCTTTTCCCACCACTGGAAAAACTTGCAGTGCCCTAGCTTAGCATTTTAAGTTTCTCTGGAAAAGCCACACTGTTGATGCAGAAATCATACCTATTCAGCTTGTTGTTTGCCCTGAAATGGTTAACACAACAATTAAATTGCTGCACTTAGTACATTCTTTCAGCTGAATGTTACGCATCACAAAGAAGTTTAACAATGATAACACATAAAAAGTCTCTCCGCAGGGAGTTGGCCTGGCTTGGCAGAAACAGCAGGGTGCTAATAGAGCTAGCCAAGCATCTTAACTCCCACAGAGTTCTGTTACCTTTTGTACTTTTAAATCCAGCAATAGTGACTTCTCTTGGGAAGAGCAGAACTAACCTAAACATGCAACAACTATGCAAGTTGAGCTTGATACTTCCATCATCATTTACTTCCATTGGCTCTTGTATTCAGATGTACTAGTGGAATTCTTCACTGATGTGTATAAAACAGCAATGACACAAATAGGAAGAATTCCCAAAAAGTTACATGCATCAGCCTTTTAAAACAATCTTGTTGCATGCTGAGAAGGAAAGATTGAGGCCAGAGGCTGGCAATAGCAGCAGCACACATGAAACAGGACAGGGGGTAGTTTTTGTTACCCAAATATTTGTGTTGGTGTCCTTGCTTCGGATAGCAGGATTACGTTTGTGTGCTTGCACAGTTCCGGTTGTCGTCTTTCCCAAATGAGATTTAGATAAATGCCCGAAAACACAGCCTGAGATAAATGGGGCTGGTGGAGTTTGCATGAAGTGGTTTGAGGATTGCGGACACATAATAGATGTAATTGAGGAAGATTATATGATTTCGAAAAGAAAGCAGTGTTCTTCAGCAGAGGACATGTATTAGGAACTGTTTAAGGGCATGTTTTAGGAAGCTAAAACTGATATATGAACCCAAGAATGCATATTTTGTAACAAGCTTATCCAACTGAACTAAAGGAGCATAAATGCACGATCAGAAGGCAGGCATTTATGCAAAAACCAGCCAAGGGCAGTCAGATTGCCAAAACAGAAGGATTTGCATGAAACTTGGCATCTCTTAATTTTAATTTTAATGAAGATTTAGAAGGAACTACTATATTAAATGGAAACATACCATACGTATCACTATGGTGGAAAAGGCTGTGACCTAAGTACAACTTAGTATTTTTTTAGTATGGTCACTTCATCTGCTCTCTTATTTTAGATTCCGTTAATTTAAGACTCCAAGTAGAGTATTGCCTTCTGTGATCTAGGAAGCATCATCCCTTTATTCATAACATTGAAAGGTGTATTATAATTAGATCACTATAAAAAAGATGTTGAGGCTCTGGAAAGAGTGCAGAGAAGAGCAACCAGGATGATTAGGGGACTGGAGACTA
>JAOYMU010000263.1:23910458-23921129 GCA_025802295.1 Psammodynastes pulverulentus | reverse complement strand
ACTCCCCAGCCAGTATGGGAAAAATGGCTGGGGAATTCTGGGAGTTGTAGTCCACAGGTCTTAAAGAGGCCAAGGTTAGACACCCCTGGTGCAGAACATCTTGAAATTCCTCTTTCCCAAGGAAATTCCTTTAGCTTCATAGAGAAAGTTTATGAAGCTAGATCTCTCACTTTCTCTTGATTCTCAGATAAAAAAAAAATAGATATAGCCTATAAAAAATTTGGATGTCACTATCTGTATAACTTTATGTGATAGTAAATCAAGTACACTTTTGAATAGCTATGTGGCAGGATCATACCGTAATTTATTCAGTTATGAGGAATGAACTGAAGCAAGAGTCCCAGACTGCTGTTAGAAAAATTAAGAAAATTCAGATTTTAATGTTTCAGCCATCTTGGATCAGTAGGTGAGCAGTGAAGGGTAATGCTCTTCCTTTGAATGACCATATCAGTTTTTCATACTAGGTTCTGAAATTCCTAGGTAGAGATGATTTATATGTTAGGAGGTGATGAAGTGGGAAGATGCTGGAGGTAAACACCGTTACTGCAGCCTTTGGACAAGACACATAACTTTTTTTTTTTTTGCCTGTTACTCTATGGGTGAAATGGAGTGAATAATTGTGGTAATTCATATGTTGAGAGTATTCAGAGTATCAAATAGAATCATCTGCTCAGAAAAAATAAATTAAAAAGGCCCGGAAAATCAATAGCAACGTTTGTTTGCAGTATTACCGCAGTAAGAAATAAGTTGTCAAAATGGAATAGTGTCAAGCACTTTTTTTTTCCTGCTGCATATTTTATTTATCAGTGTGAACTACAACATATAATCTCCTTTGGATGGAGTTTGTGCTACAAGAAGAATAATGGCCGCATACTCAGCAGGCTGCAGTGGGATGAGATACCACGCTTGCAGCATTTCTTTGCAACATAATTGCAGCATCAATGAACCGTGAATTCAACCTAATTAACATAACTGGAACCACTGCAATCATGCTGCCATTCAATTTACTTTTTGAACGTTCTGGTGAAGTGTCAGGATTGCATTATTTGCTGTTGAAATGCTGCTGAGTACAGTCCACTTGGAATTTTTCAGCTGCTTTCCTCAATTTTTTTTTTTTTTTAAAGTGCCTAAACTTTTTTTCCCCAGATTGATTGATTTATTGTGGGTGAAGGGGGATAGTTCATTGGTTGAGTGACTACATCTATTGAACTTCCAATAGTTTTTGTTAATCTCTCTTCAGAAGATAATTAAGTACTTCGAGGGACAAGTTTAGGATTGTACTGCAGTGACACTTTGCCAGTTTGATGCCAAAGGGGAGATCAACAAATGGGCTCGGTACAGAGATTCTTAGCCTGTACTTTGTCCTACTAGTCAGTTGAAGCTGTGTAAAAAGTCCCTGAACATACACAGAATGCCTTTTCAGTTCTGCAAAACCAGAACACTGTTTGATTGTTCTATTGCTGTGCTTTCTCATAATTAGATGCATGAAATCGAATATTGGATCGGATTGTCTGCCCCTAGAATCAAGAGCCCTTCTGATATCTCAGGTTTTTCTTTTTTTCAATTAAAAAAAAAACACTGCTGTGCTTTTTAAAGCTTGTGCAAATAGGCAAAGGCAATTTAAAGGCTCTTGTGTAGCCAAATTTTACCAAAGTTCTTATTTACTGAGGCATTTGGTTTTTAACTTCCAAATAAACTGTTCTACAGAATGGTCGTATGAACTACCTGTGAGTAGGTGACTGTGTATGTTTCATAATAAAGTTAATAAACAATAAAGAAGAACAAAGTTAATTAGATAATGGAGGCGGGAAAGCATAGAGAGGATCTTACAATATTCACCTTCTTATATCTTCCAATCTCAGATAAGATTATTGTAGAGTCTCCTTTGTTAGTTTGTACTCATAAGTACAAAGTATATTTATTTCAGTACTGGAAGCTGTAAAAGCAAATGTAAAATAGGCAAGGATGCAGCTCCCTCATTTAGATATATGCAAATCAAAATATACCTGCAGTGTATCTGTGAAATAATAAAGGTGGGACTAGAAAGACAGTGGTTCTATTAAGAACACCGAGACTGTGTGTTAAAATAGCAGTCACATTTGATGTTTCTATTCCTGCTATCTCCCTTATCCTTGCTTCCCATAGCTTTCCTCACCTCCAAGTATCCCTTCTTGTTATCAACATTCCTTTGCCTCCCATGCATTTTATGCCTCAACTGGCATTTTTATAACTTCTCTAAGGGGCTCCAGAAAGGTGACAGAGGTGTGATCTGCTTAGGTTAACTCGGCCTTTTTTTTTAATAAGGGGAGAGGTCATCAATCAATCAGAATAGAGCTGGAAGGGACCTTGGAGGTCTTCTAGTCCAACCCCCTGCTCAAGCAGGAGACCCGGTACCATTTCGGATAGGTGGCTGTCCAGTTTTTTCTTTAAAACCTCTAGTGATGGAGCACCTACAACTTCCGAAGGCAAAAGCTATTCCACTGGTTAATTGTCCTCACTGTTGGGAAGTTTCTCCTTCATTCCAGGTTGCTTCTTTCCTTGATTAGTTTCTTTCCATTTGTTTCTTGTTTTGCCTTCTGGTGCTTTGGAAAATAAGTTGACCCCCTCTTCTTTGTGGCAGCCCCTCAAATACTGGAATACGGCTATGATGTCACTCCTAGGCCTTCTTTTCTCTAGACTGGCCATACCCAATTCCTGCAACCGTTCTTCATATGATGTTATCACCAGGTCCTTAATCATCTTAGTTGCTCTTCTTTGCACTTCCCCCCACCCCAAAAGTCTCAATATCTTTTTTGTAATGTGGTGACCAAAACTGGATGCAGTATTCCAGGTGTGGTTTTACTAAGGGATTATAAAGCGATACTAATACTTCACATGATTTTGATTCTATCCCTCTGTTTATCCAACCAAGGATTGTATTAACTTCGTTGGCTGCCGCCGCACACTGCTGGCTCATGTTTAAGCGATTGTCCAGTATAGGTCCCTCTCACGATTACTGGTTTTGAGCCAGTCATGAAAAAAGCCATGAAACCAGTTAGTTCAATTAAGGGGGGAAAAAAACACTGAGTTTCTGCTGCCTGCCTCTTAGAGACACAGGTGGCAAGTCATCATACACACAAAACTCTTTTGGAAGGGAGAGTAGATATTGTAAATGAGAATTGTCCAGCCCTCCCTCCTTTTCACTGTGTCTTACAAAAAAATTACTATAGATGCCTCAGGCTGAATTTGAGTGAAGTTCCCCTCAGTTTAGTCTCTCATGGAATCCTGCTAAGTTCTTGCCAGAGCTGCATAGAACCCTGATTGAAAAACCCTAGATCAGCTCATGCCCCTTCCTTCTTCATAGCTGTTTCTTCTTTGGTGAGAAATAGGCTAAGCTTCTCTGCTCCTCCTTTAAAGCAGCTGCCCCCAACCTTTTGGGCACCAGAGACCAGTTCTGTGGAGAGAGGTTTTTCTGCAGACCGGAGGAGGTGTGGTTTCATGTGCTGCCTGCATCCCATGGATGGAGCTTCGCTTGTTGCACAGCCAACTTTCTGGCATGCCATAGATCCAAGGACCAGGGCTTGAGGACCCTGCTGTAAAGGATGAATGGATCAGTTTATTCCCATCCCTACCATTCTGTTTGTAATGTTCTGGTGATGGAAGATTTTGCCACTGGTAACATTTCCAGTGTTGCCTGAGATATTCCCAGCTACTGAGGGTTTCATTTTAAGAGTAGTGTTTGAGGAATCTCCTTCCATGTATCCATGAGGTTATGTCATCGGAGATGAAAACTATGACTGTGGGAAATTGCACAGTCTTGAACACTTATTGATATTTCGTAACCTTGATGGACCATGTACAATGGACGATTTGTTCCTGGCCAATGATAAAGCTATTCAGACTGCTACTTTCTGGGCCTTAAATGCTATATAACATGAGTTATCACATGAGTGTTTTCAATTCCTTCTGTGTTTTAATTTTTATACCTTGTGATATACTTATCGAAAGTTTTCCTTATTTAAATTATTCTATTAATTTTAAATATATTTAAAGGAGGCTTGGTGGCACAGAGGATAGAGTACAGTAATTGCAGGCTACTTCTGCTTACAGCCAGCTGCCTGCAATTTGGCAATTTGGCAGATCGAATCTCACCAGGCTCAAGGAGTTAAGGGGAAACTTCCTAACAGTGAGGACAATTAACCAATTTCTGTCAGAAGTTGTTGGTGCTCCATCACTGGAGGTTTTTAAGAAGAGACTGGACAGTCACTTGTTTGAAATTGCATAGGGTCTCCTGCTTGAGCAGGGGTTGGAGTAGAAGACCTCCAAGGTCCAGCTCTATTCTGATTAATTAATTAATTAATTAAAAATGGCATAATTACCATTCTGATTTTTTTTACACCCACAAATATCACTGGTGGTTTCTGGGTATTCAACTAAGGTAGGACATATTGCAGAAATACAGATGTTATCTGTTATCTCAGCCAAGTATGCAACTAAATGTCAATATAACCTAATCAATCAGTAATTTCTTTTACTGATTATTTCTCTTGTTGCTGAAACTAAATATGCAGTCATAATTAACCTTTGTGAAGTCATTAAAATTCTCCCTGTTGATTTTTAGGACTACCTTAAGAATATAATTTTTTTCAGTGTGGGGGTTCTGTTTTTTTATTTATCTAGTCATGGCACAGAAGGCTGCAAAACCTGTAGCACTCATCACTAGAGCAGAAAATGAGGCCATGATTTTAATCCCTCTTGGGAGAAAATGTTGGGTTTTGGACTACAGTTTTGTTTTATTTTATTTATTCCCAAAAGTGTTATCATGTCTACCAATGTACTTATTTGATGAGATATTTCATTTAAAAAGCAACATATGATGTCATCAAAACTTACCATTTCTTTATCAGATTCCAGTGTGATCTTGGGGTCTTGGAAACTTTTAGAAATAGGGAGGGGGAACACATATTTATTTCTAATCGTTAGCTATGTCACTTGGCTATAAATGCTAATATACAAACTTACTTCTCTATGAGATAAATCTTGCACATGCTACAAAAAGGCCTCTCTCACACTCACACCCGCATTCACAGATACACGGTTTAATGTATTGTGTTGTCCCTATGATTGTACAGTTGCTATAATTCATGTATTCATCTTTTTCATTTTGTATTACTTCTACTATCTAGAAGCAACTGGATTTTCAAAAGTATCTTCTGTGGAATCTAAGAAGATAGACAAAAGCAAAAATGAAGAACAATGGGAAGATGAAGTCGATGGGCTTGTTATGTGGTCTACAAAACTTGACCAGGAAAAATTAGATTAAACAATAGTCTTCACTTCTATTACTCTTTTAAAAAGTACTCGTTTGTTGATATTCAAACATTGTCTGGGGAAAACCCCATGCAGTTGGAATATGACTATTACCATGTTTGAATTACAGCTGCCAGAATACTCTGTTTATAAAAGAATCCAAATGCAAGCAAGCCATTGGGCATTTATTCTAGCGGTCATTTATTCGGATGATATAACAGAGAAGCATATAGCAAATAAAGCAGAAGGGTTTTTTGAAAGTCGCAAAAGCTTTAAAAGAAAGATATTACATTCTCAACAGGTCTTCCAGGAGCACAACTCTCACATCATTGTTATGGGAGGGAATTCCAGAAATGCAAGATACAAAAGAATGAGTAACTGAGAAAACAAGATATGTTGGCTTCAGCTTCATGTGCAAAAAATCACATCGCATCACTTTTCCTTTTTAGTTAATAAAATGCATTATATCACTGATGCAAATTGGCAAGAATGTCATTTCTGCACCAATATTCCAGGGAATCTGGCTGTTCCATGTCCTGTAATCAGTGTGTTAGCTCTATGGGCAGTAACGTTTTTGAGTTCTTTTTCAATTCTTATCTCCTTTTCTCTGCCTTCTGTGGGAAGCTTTTTTGGCAACAATTCTTCTAGCCTATTTTGTGCAAAACCAAATACGAATGGGCTGTGAGCTAAGCCAGATTGCTGGCAACAACTGCGCCACATATATATAATTTTCAAAGTGGCTGTGGATATCTTCCTACTTATTCCACTACTTGGACAGTGCCCTTGACTGCGGCAAGCCAATAGTTAAACCTTTTGAAGGCGATGATTATCAGAGTTCTGTCAATTCCAAGTTTTTTTTTAAAAAAGACCCCAAGAGCTGTTAATTATAAATTGGTTTTACACACAAAGAGGCCTATGAGCAGAACCAGGCTTTTCCGTTTTGAACGAACGTTTTTATAGGCACTATTTTATTGCGGGCTCTTTTTATGAGTCCTAGGATCATGAGGCTTAAAAAGGGTCCACAGACAGTATTGGATGTGGGAGGAGCAAAGTGTCAAGCTGAACAGAGCTCCATATGCACATATGGGATCACTCAGGAAACATATTCTTTGTTTTAAAAGTACTTCAGCTGAATGCTGTACAGGCAAGTAGCAACTTTGTTAAATGACACTAACAACACAATCTATTGGGGACGCTAATACAGGGGGAAAATTGGGCAAATGCTATTCTGACTAATTTTGGCTTTCATTGATTTCAAAACATGTTGCCTCTCTAATTGATGAAGCTTCATGCTAAAACTGACAACCTAAACTTGGACAGAATTAACTGAGATGCATGCTTAAACGAGCCAATGCTAGCTTTAAACTGCAAATGGGTTTTTTTGTTTTTGTTGTTGTTCAATTTGTTTGGAATGGTGGGGTGTTTGTTTGTTTGTTTAATTGCACTTTTTTTCCCCTAAGGAAGAATTTGGTATTGCTAACCTTTTTTAATATGAGAAAATGTTTCTTAATTCACAGCTGCTGCTGTGGTAAATAGAGCAGCGGGGCTAGTGCTGTTTGAAAACAAGTAGAGGATGAGTTACATCTAACCTTACGTTAATGGACATCTGGAGTCCTTGGTGCTCTCTGGGCTTCCTTGTTTGTAGACATTTCATTGCCCGACTAGGTAACATTATGACAGTTCAACAACTCACTCTGAGCTTCCTATACTCTCTTTTAATAGACATCTGCTACTCCTCCCTGCATGAGGCGACTTTCTGAAGCCAGTTGGGGAAGTTTGTGGGTATGATGGAGGATAAATCATCATCATCACCACAGCCACCATTATCTGTTCCCATGACAAATGCTAATCCAGCAGCAGATGGACACCACTGACTCATAATCAGGAGCCCCTTATTTTTCCGTTTCATTTGAGAAACTCCTGATTGTATTCACTCCACCACAAGCATATTAACTGTCTTCCCAACCTCAAGTTCTGCTAAAGCATGCGTAGTTTTGTTCCTTATGTTTTGTAGGAATCAACTTTTCTCTCACATGATCACATCTAACAAAAATGGCTGCTGTACTCCCTATTTTAAAGTAACAAAAGAGACATGTATACATATGAATCTCAAGTTGGATATTTTTATGGCTAAATAATACCCAGAAACAATTTCCTATGTAAATTGGTGAAATCTACTCATAATATCTACTTCCATGATTTTGTAGCTTTATATTGTAGTCGTGTGACTTTGATTTCAGCAAGTACTCTTAAGCTCTGTGTCCTCTAGAAGGCACTATTTCACTGCTATATTCACATTTTAACTCTGGAAAAGCTCTTCCTGCACTATTCTAATGAATACATTTAAAGTAGCTGATCTGAGCATTTTCCAGCTGTTAGTTATCAATGCAGATTAAAACAAAAACCCAACCATTATTGATGCAACAGACTACATCTCTGGGTATGCTGAGCATGAAGGTATGAGAAACAGCCCATTATTCTTTTTTTAATGAAAATATCTGATCAAGTGTATGTTACTTAAAGTGTTGTATCTAAAATTCTTGGGAACAATATTTATAATAAATGTTTATACGTATGCACAGTACATATATAACCACGGTTATACAAAATCACTTTTAATAAAAAATAATAATAATATTAAATGAAATACACCAGTATAATTTATAGTGTTCACAGAGGAAGTACTTGGTATTAAAAACATAGTGGCATTATTTTCCACTAAAAGTGATACTTCCTCCATTAGTCAAATATCAAACTTGCATCAATTTCAGCAGTTGCTTATATCTTGTGAAAGTTAGCAAATTTGCAGGCGAAAATGAAAATACAGTATCTCAATGCTAATGCTGCTTGGTGAGCATGGTTGTTCCCTGATCATCCAGCTGGATTTGATGCCCAGTAAGAAAAAAGATAGACTAGAAAGGCAAAAATACAAGCAGTTTACAAGGAAAGGAGTTAACTTAAAAGTGCAGACGAAAGTGTAAGAATGAGCCATAGGACTTCAACCCTTTGATGGATCAGAGACATTTAAAAAAAATTAAATTCATAAGAAATTCAATAGGATTAGAAAAACTATTGTTCCTCTACACTGGCAAGACTTCATTCCTCTGGTACAGTTTATTCCTGACTGCAGAGCTGCTGTGTAATATCTTTGACAGTTTGTAAGTTGGGAAATAGAATTATAAAATGCCTTGCTATCTCTCTTCTTTCTTTCTACATTAGGTATTTGTTCATAAGGCTTCATGGCAGAACATAGTTAAGTGTTTATGGTTATCTCTGCCCTATCTTAGAATTTTTCAGCTGCTTATTTTAAAATAAAAAATAAAAAATTGAATCGTTTGAAAATGTGTGCATTTAAAGAAGAGAAAGAACACTGATATTTTTCACATGTCTTATTTAACGCCTATAACTGTTTTACTTTACTTTGTACTTTGTTACCAAGAACCATTCAGTCTGAGATTCTCTTCAATAAATGTTCGAGAACAAAAGCTATAAATTTGATCTCTTAAACCTTAAAGGCTTTTTGTATATTCTTAGAACAAACTAATTCAAATTTCATCAACAGAGTTAGTGGATAATCTCTCTAACAATTACAAGTACTGTAAACATCATGAGACTGCCCTATAGTAATTTCACTTCTTTTTAGTTAATTTAAAATTGATCGTAATCAAATCCAGTGCCAGTATTGTTCCATTAACATTTCTGAAATAGTTGTGTATTTATCATTCTCATACTAAAATAAAAGTATGAATTATAATGTATAGGAAATTCCCAATGACTGTTCTTTTTTGCTTTTATTATTTCTACTTGGAATATTCTTATAATGGAATAGTTCAGTGCATCCCAATATACAGTCCACTAAAAAACACCTGTTTATTTTCTCATCCGTATGATTGTTGCGGTATTTGTAAGATTTTTTTTTAAATCTAGAAATATTTCTAAGAAATTTATTTATTTATTTATTTATTATTTAAATTTATATACCGCCCCATCTCCAAAGACTCGGGGCGGTTAACAACAAAATCCAAACAAAATAATATACGCCTAAAACAACCAATTCACTTAAAATTAACATCTAATTTTATATTTAAAAAAATACTTCAAGATTAACAGTAAAAATTATTGATACATTTAAAACTTCTTATAGGCCTTTTCTATCTGCTTGTTTATTTTTTCTTCAATTTATGTGGTTAAAAAAAAAGATGAATCTATTTAAAATGAACTAGAGGCATATCATGCCAATTCCAGAATGCACCTATTTACATGTTAATGTAATAAAAATCACATTTGTATCTGTTATCAGGGCAGTGAACAGAATACTATTTATCTGTGATACAGTTTTCCTCAGAAAGCTCACTTAATTCCTTCACCAAGGCCACTTAGATTATTCTATCCTGATTGTAGAACTGGATTTAAACATATACATTTAAATAATTTCTGCCAGATTATGATTTTAACCTTGGCTAACATCTGAGACCATCTGTCCTGCTTTACTTTTTATTGGAGGCTTTATGTGTTATTGTTCTCTTCACATCCCAAGAACCAATATTATATCTGCATCTAAATAGTAAATCCAATTATATATAAACAGAGATATGGTGTCTATTCCCAAGTTATTCATTTTTCCAAGAACCAGGCCTTTTATAGGGGGTCCTCAATGCACAACCACAATTGAGCCCAACATTTCCGTTCTCAAGCAAGACAGTTGTTAAGTGAGTTTTGATCCATTTTATGACCTTTCTTGCCATAGTTGTTAAGTGAATCATTGCAGTTAAGTTAGTAACATGGTTGTTAAGTGAACCAGGCTTCCCCATTGACTTGGCTTCTCAGAAGGTTGCAAAAGGTGATCACATGTAACCATCATAAATACATTCCAAGCATCCGAATTTTGATCATATGACTGACCATGGGGATGTTGCAACGGTCATAAGTGTGAAATGAAGTCACAAGTCACTTTTGTCAGTGCCGTTGTAACTTCCAACAGTCACTAAATGAATGGTTGTAAATCGACTTACCTGTGGTTGGATTCTAAAAGCAATAAGGTGCACAAATTTTCAAGCAACACTGGTTAATTGTTAGGGCTTCTCGATGGCTATTTCATTTGTCATTATGGGGTTCAGTGCTTAAGAATGCAGGTTAATACAAAAAGGCCAATCATTCTGTAATCAAGATGAGCAACTAACATTAGTTTCAGTATGTTTATCAATATATAACATAAAATATTGAACGTTGTAAAGTTTTTATATGCATAGAATGTTATAGGACTTGTTCCTGCCAGGCTGAAGCCAGTTTATATTTCTGATCCCTGTAAAGCAGTGCTTCTCAATTATTTTCTGTCATGCCCCCCTAGGAAGAAGAAAACATTTCGTGCCCCCGCGCGACTGT
>JAOYMU010000263.1:23876724-23887134 GCA_025802295.1 Psammodynastes pulverulentus | reverse complement strand
TTTAATAACTTCTCACTCACCATGCAGCTTCTTTTCTGAGTTCAGCTAACTTGTGTAAGCGTTGAAGAGCTTTCTCTTGTTTCTTTTCATCCTTTCTTGATTTGGACGCTACATTCCGAGCAAACTCCCTCTGTTTTAGCTCCTTGAGCCTCTGTTAGAAATAATTGGAAGCAAACAAGAAAAAGAGAAACATTAATGCAAAGTAAGGAACTTCTGTGAAGATATCACTTTGCAATACCACAATGTAGTGTTGACTATGCTATTTGACAGGAAGAAATGAATGTGCTCTGGGCATTGCTGTGATGTACTGTTGTTTTTTTTAAATTGTCAAGAAATTTGGGGCTGTTTGTATTTTTTATATGTAGTAAGATTTGCCTTGCAATTTCTCAAAAATTCTCTTTCTGTGTTCCATTTTCCTATCTTATTCCCAGGCTACTTTAGAATTTATTTCTCAGCGTGGTATTTTTGAGTTTATTGATAAATATGCTTGAAGTGGCTGTAGTGGTTATTTTTCTTGTTTTATCTCACATAGTTTCATCACTCTGAAAGACCCTGGTACTCAGTGGAAATAGCTTAGAGGAGGACTATTCTGCACTGTCTTCCATTAGGATTTAATTGATCCATGGGAAGTTAGCAAATATAGGATGCTGGAACAATAATTAAGCACTGAACATTACATATTTTAAAACACATTGTGGCCATCCTCTAACCAGGTAAGTACCAGAACACCATATTCTAAATATGAGATTACTGAAATGTTCTTCGCTTTGAAATAATTTTCAACAGTCATTCTTTTTCATGAAATCCCATGAGAATTGTTCAAGGAAAAAAAATAAAGAAGTTTCTGGCAGAGATTAAGCAAAATTCTCTATTTCTTTATTGTTAAAAATATTAGTTTAAAATGAGACAGAATTCCTTACATTTGGGGGAATGTGCATTTGGGGGAATTGGTATTATTTATTTCCAAAAAACACTTTGCCTTATAAATCTCAGTTTCCCTTGAGAAATCCTCCATTCAAAATTAATTGTTTGACTGGAAGATTCCCATTGCAAGATATAATGTTTAATCTTTCCTTATTAAATGTCATTTTAATTGCCTATTGAAAGATTCTTATCATTCAGAAGTCATCTCCACTGAATTCAATGAGCTTTAATCCTAGCTGATTTGTGGTCTTATATTATACATAAAAAATAGAATAAAACAATCACCTGGTCTGCACCTCAAAGTAAGTTAAAATGTTTACTCTGGACTTAGCATTTTATGCAACTTACCATTATCATTACAAACCATGGTGTATGGGTTAGTATATGATCAACTATGGCTTATTTTGAAGAAGAGCTCTTTTAAGGAGTCGATAGTGTGCCCTCTTCCTCAAAAACCATTGCTGGAGGCAATGAGGTTAGATAATTTCTAACCAAATTCCAACTTTCTGTTTTGGGGAAAAGATTGTAGATAAGGTTACCAGGATCAAAGAACACTGGAGGAAGCAGATCTAGATTCCTTTCAGTAGATTCAGAGACATCCTGAGCATGCTTATGGACAACCTCTGGAAGGATTGGGATTGAAATAATGCAGGCTTTCTAGTCCTCTAGTCCTTCTCACTTAATCAGTAGCTTTCAATGCCTATGATAATGGAATACTTCTGAACTGAATCTGAGGGTTGGGAATGGGGAGTGGAGACACTATTGTGTGATAGTTCTGCTCCTTTGTCCAGGGCTGATTCTATTAAGTGTTAGTGGGGGCGGGGAGAGCCCAAGCCCAAAGTCACTGCTTTGTGAGATGCCTCAGGAATCATCATTCTCCTTGTTCCTATTAAACCTCTACATAAAGTTGCTTCATGATGTATGGGACAACACAGATGAGGCATCTTTGGTACATCATACAATACATCTCCATCTCTAGCTATCCAAGTCATACTGTTAGAATTCTGTTACAGAACCGGGAGGCTATAACAATAGCAATAGCACACACTTATATACCACTTTATAGTGCTTTTTACAGCCTTCTCTAAGTGGTTTACAGGATCAGCATATTGCCCCACAATCTGGGTCCTCATTTTTACCCACCTCACAAGGATAAAAGGCTGAGCCAACCTTGAGCCTGGTTAGATTTGATCTGCCAAATTGCCAAATTGCAGGCAGCTGGCTGTAAGCAGAAGTAGCCTGCAATTACTGCACTCTATCCTCTGCACCACCAAGGCTTCTCCTGTGGGAGGTGTCATCTTGTTGAAGTTTCAGGTAGTCTTTAAGGACAGCCCAATTGGGTGCTAATGAAGACATAGGCTACTGTACTTAGGTCCTCCTGCACCAAGTTGGGTCACAAGTGGTGCATCAACCAAAGTTGAGTGAACATTTCACTAAGAATGGTCTCAAGCAGTAGTAGTTTCCTACCAGCGTTGCTACCGGTTCGGTGACAGTGCACGCACATGCACATCTCGGACAAGCCCAGCTAAAGATCCTCTCAGCTGCTTTAGCATGGCAATCCACTCTGCTGCACCAATTAGTTGAGCAGCTAAAGCTCAGCAAAAAGCATGGACTTGTGGGAGGGCCCACAAACTGCCCAGGTCCTGATCATCGGAACTATAGCTCACCAGCACTAGCGGTTCGCCCGATTAGGGGTGAACAGGAGCATACCACCACTGGCCTCAACTTAATGCTCAAGCAAGTGCCATGAGTCTTGAAAAATTTCCATGTTGCAAACCTTCTTCTGCACATCCAGAAGCTACTCTAACATCAACAGAAAATCCCAATGTACAAACAATAACTCTGTCTTGCTTGTCTTTTCAACTGTCCAAAAATTGCCCTAACATGTTAGAAAGTTAGGAGGGCATACTTGCAGAATAATTTTTTTGCATGAGGCTGCACTAGCCCTCAGTCCAAAATGAATACCTGTCAAGCTATGGCCAAAGTGACAGTATTTTTAAAGCTGTTTTAGAGTCCAGCCTGCACAGGCACAGCACAAGAACCACTTAAAGCTGCATTGCAGGAGTATGCATAGTCATTCCATTGAGTTAATCAAAGATTAAACTTTTCAATCTGCTGTGTATCCAAACAAGCTCCAAAAATCAAACCCATTACATGTTCAATCTTGGAAGATAAACACATTCCATTAGTGTAATAAAAAATGGCCAGATGAATCAATCAAACACTGCACTACTTTATTAAGAGCAATCTTTTAAAACAAATATTTACACTATAGCGAGCAGTAGCAATCCTGTTCTTCTCCTGCAAGGCTGCCCTAAAGCTACTACCAGCTGTTGTGACAAGGGTCCTTTTTTTTAGCAAGTTTGAATTCATAAAAATGAAGCCTGTGGTGACAGATATTGGAATAAACAATTGCAGAGAAAGATTTTCAGACTAACATGAATAACTGCAAAGAAACAGAATTCAAGTCTCACCCCCCTCTCCAAAATTTCTCAGTGTTTTGCCCTCTGGCTTCATTAAAAAAAAGGTTTGCTCTGATTTCCAAGTATATAAGGAAAATATATTTTTCTGTCTATCTGAACAATGGTATTAATGTAATCACAGGTTTTCTTAGTAATGAATTATAAAAATAAAATAGTAAGGTGGAAAACATTGTTCATTTTGAATTTTAAGATGAATTTATTTAATACTGCATTTTAAAACTAGAACGGAAACTGAAAGGAATTAATCCAGTGAAAATATGTAGTTGTCTAGTAACAAATGTTATGGGAAATTGCATCCAAAACATGCATGTTTTGAAAACTGAACAAAATACTTTGAATAAAACAAAATGCTTGTGAAATATGCAGTGAAATATCTCAGTGAGAACACTTTGAAGTAGTCCAGAATATTGTCAGAAGAAAGGGGATAAACATTACTCTAAACCAGGAGTCTCCAAACTTGGCAACTTTAAGATTTATGGACTTCAACTCCCAGAATTGCCCAGCCAGCATGACTAGTTGAGGAATTCTGGGAGTTGAAGTCCACAAATCTTAAAGTTGCCAAGTTTGGAGATGTCTGAGCTAGATATTATCCCTAATTACAAGTAATCCTCAAGTTAACAATCAGCCATTGGCTGACAGTTTAAAGTTATGATGAACATCTCAAGAGCTACTTATGACCTGGATTCAAAGTTCCAACAGCTGCTCCCCTCACAGTCATGTGATCGCATTTGGACACCCAACAACCAGTCCACGTTTATAGTCATTCGCAGCATCCTGCAGTCACATGACCACGATTTACAACCAATTTTGCTGGAAACCAGTGTTTACTTTCAATTTCCTGCAGAAATGCCCATTGGGTGCAATGTGTTTGTGTAATGACTATAGCATTCACTTAACAACTTCAGAGTTTGATTAGTGACTGCAGCATTCGCTTAATGGCCACTAGAAAAAAAGACATAAAATAGGGCACAGTCAAGTTGTTATCCATTTAATTACTGGCATGACTTATGACTGTAATTCCTGACTCAATTATAGTTGCAAATCAAGAACTAGCTGTACAATTTAAGGAGCAGTTCGTGGCAGAAAAGCCTGGTGAACTGAGTCCTCGCAAGTGACAAGGAATTGGAAGCAACTGAACAATGATGAATTTATGGCAGAAAAGATCATAAGCAGAGCTCTGATACTAAAAATAGGTTTCGGGACCTATAAATACGCGTCAGGGTACATTTATTTCGTAACTGTAGTTAGATATCTCAAACTAGTTGACAACTACTTGACAATAAAAACAAAATAGATCTTGTATATCTATTTTGCCCAGATTTGAAATATGAACATGTTAATTTCAGCACATTAATGGTTACACAAGCTTTATTTTTCTATTGCTTTATTTTATTTCCAAAATCGCATAACAAAAGTTTCCAATTAATATATACCGTATTAGCTTCATTTCATATTTTGAATGAAGTTCTTTCATCTCAACTAATGGCACTGTATTTTTCCAGAGTAAAGGATACTACTACAAAATTTGTTATCGTTTAAAATATTTTCAATACAACAGATTTCTAAAACAGTGTGTATAATACTAGCCATGCACATATTCTAATATCAACATTTTGACTATATGTGATTATATACATGTCCACATTGCCAGATTATTAATGTATTAGCAATGATACATTAGTTTTTTCTGAAGTTAATATAAGACAACAATTTTGTCCAAATAAGTCTAGTGTATCTGTAGAAATTGCCTGATATCTGTTTTTTTTAAGTCAAAGTGGCATTTTTTTCATTGCTTAATTATTGTAACTATAATAACTTGATTTCATTGTAATGCTAGCAGAGAACCAAACAGATAATCTTCGTCCATTATTTATTCCTTTTATTTTTCCTTAAGTTTTCTACTAATTATTAATGCTGCCATCTTCTGAAGTTATACAACAACTAAGCCTTAGCAAATATACGTCCTATTTCCTCTTTAAACTTTTGATTGATATATTTTAGGTTTTTTCCCAATGAATTCCAATTAGGACTGTGCCCCAAAGGTTCATAAGCTGCCATCATCTCATTTATATAGTTTTAAACTATTGCCAAGGAAGAGATTTCATTTATTCCCAACATTAAAAAATGCTTTTTCTATTCTATTATTCTATAATTATATTTTCAGTTCTTTTTCTCTTGCCTAGGGCAAATACTTCAAGATCAGTTTAACCATATGCTTGACGTTATTTATCTCATCTAATCTTCTCTAATAACTCTTATTAGTTACCGTAAGCGGGCTGCACAGTTATATAATGGTAATTGGAGAGCAGCTAACTTGCCAACTTGCTTATTTTTAGTTGTATTTTCTTTTTACATTTTCTAAAACTTTGCATTGTTACAACTTGCCTTTGCTGTTTTGCAAGCCAGCATCCCTAGTACAATAGTGTTTTAAATAAAACAAACATCTGTATTCTTAAAATATGGTGTAAATTATGTACATAAAATATTTTATTAGTCACTTATAATTACTTACTTTGAGAAATCTAAGACATTCATACATTTAACCAAATATGGTCTAGGCCTCTTTTTATTTTAAAGATGGTAGTAGAACACATATTCTCAAGGAGATGATAAATGATTGATGTGTTTCCATAGATACAGTAGCCATTATTCAGAGAGATTCTGTATAAAAAGACGTAATTTTTAAGAAACTAACCCATTTTGATCTGGGAGACTGAACTAATTTAAGATGCTAGTTCAGAATTAGCTGATATGAACAAGGACAGCAGGTGGTAGCAGCCTGCAGACTTTGACTGATTTTGCAAAACTAAGCTGGGTTAGACCTGGTTAAGCACTGGGACACTGCCTGAAAATTCCAGAGCTATAGACTAAATTGGAAAGTCAGGAAAGCGTCCCAGAAAAATAGCAAACCACTTCTGTTTTATTGCCAAAAAGATACAATGAAATAAGCTCAGTTTGAGGAAGTATTTGTCTTCATATGAGCCGAAGTGAGAATGAGATGAATGTTGACTTTCTTTTCTTTTTTCTTTTCTTTAGCTAGACTGGGCAAACTGTAAGGAGATGGCTCAATTATAATTCCTCCTAAATCTGAAGCGTAGGGGCAGACTTGATCTATGCTATGTCAATTCATTGAAGGTAAGTGGGGACAAGGAAAATCAATCTTCTGCAGCTGATACAATGCCTCCGGTGACAAGCGAAATGGATTTGGCATTCTCAACTCTTCCATTTGCAACCTAACAAAAATGAAGGATTTATATGTTAACGTGCATGGACTTGTGCTCTTTACATGAACATGTAAGCACTCCATTTGTGCTCAGTGTCCAAAGGAGGTTGCTGCAACCCTTCCATCTTCATTACCATGAAGTTACTGCAACATCTTTTCTCTGGCAGGGATGGGTGTGCATCACCAGAGCTATTTACAGTTTTAAACACCGAGAGGGAAAAAGAAAGCCTCCAATCTTGCACATTTAGCCTAAACTGGAAAAATGGCAGCTGCCCTGAAATAAACCTTTTTTGATTGATTAAACACGTGGCTATTGAAATCATATCGTTTCTTTTTGCAAGGGCCATCTGGAAACTTCAAAGAACAGAAATATCATTTAAAAGATCTGTGAAAAGATTGTGTGATCCAACTTTAAGGCATGAAGCTGGCAGTCCTCTTACACTCAGAGAGTAAAATTAGCTTTTTTATATACTTACATGGTAATCTCCACTTCGTAATTTAATGAATAAGATATCTATTTTGTGAAGAAAATAGAAGTATTACTATTAGCAGTTTCTTCGTTAATATACTACAATATTTATTATAAGGGGGAAAATTGCAAAAGTTAGCTTTCTTTCACTTATGCATCATGTCTGAAAATGTTCTTCCCAATGTCTTCTTCAGTTATCTTTGCCATACATTGTGTAAAACTAAAACAAAACTTAATAGAGAAATGATTTTTAAAAATCCAAAATTCATATGTATAATAGCCCTATTAAAAGTAATCAAATTGAAACAAAAATGTGCAAGTTTTCAAATTTCCTCAAATTATTCATTATGCAAACTTGCAAGCATCGGGGATGGGGAAGAAAGTAGGAAAAACTACACCAGCCAACATAGACAAAATAGAAGGAATGGCCTTGAAGCACCAGAAGAGCTGCTACCAAGGCAACAGTCAGATAAAGGGGACTTGAGTCTGGGCCAAGAACATGTGAGTAAACATCTCAGACAAGCCCTTCCCTAGTTTACCTAAAGATAAAGGGAGGAAGTAGGGAACCACAGTCAAGATTGTTACAATAACATTTTAATAAAAGTAATACTAACCCACATGGCATTTCCAAGTCTGATCTACCTTGAAGAGCTGATAGGTAGTCCCACAATGACATCTGCAAATATAATATGTAAGGATAGCCATTACTATACAAAGTTGCTTGATCATGCAATTTGATAAAATTTCCAGCCTGGAAAAAATATTAAGAAATTATTGTCAATAACATTAATATTTCCTGCCACATTTTGTTGCTTCTTTTGCCATCGTGATATTTATTTATGCACAATCAACATATTATTTTCATTGAGAACCCTGTCTTATACAGTATGTGTCAAGAGAAAAGGTTAATTGATGCTCCTCTCCAGTCTTAGATTGTAGGGCTTCGTTTTTAAAGATCCATCCCAAACATTCTTCAGATTCTCAGCAAAAGAACATAAAACAGCTTTTAATGAACTTTTGAGATGGGTTGATGGATGGCTTTCGTAGAACCAAATATCCATGCTCCCTTGCAAGAGTCTCTTCCAAAGAGAAGAGGGGGAGAGGATTCAGCAAATGCAACCTCCACAGACTTTCCTATTGGGCAGAGCATGTAGGAGACACATATAGACTTTCCCCAGTTTTGGAATCTGACCTCAGTATCAATATGGCTTCAAACCTGGAGTGAAATCAAGGAAAGACAGACTTCACAGAAGAGAACCTTCTGATAATTCTCTACCTGGGAATTGGGTCTTCAAGAAACCAGCCAATCAGCAGCAGTTGCATTTAGGTAAGATTAGGAGGTTTCCAGATTTAAGCCTCAGCTTGATAGCAGTCAAATGCCAAAATATCTTCTGTCACAGTCTTGGGCAACTTTCTGGACATCCCTGGGTTTTTTTACTTTTGTCTGCTGCTACTTCCTTGATAGATTATTTCTGGACTGGGCTTTGACTATGCTATTATTGCCCACTATTGAAAACCACACCCTTTCTGTTTCTTTTTAACCTCTGTTCAATATGCCTTGTGCTCTGTTTAGTCAACCATGCTTGCCAAATTATTATTTCTGGTGCAACACAGGAGAATGAATAAATATGCCTAAATACTATTTCTATTAACTCTATTTGAAAAATTGACCTGTAAAGAAAATAAGACCAGATTTTAAGTTTTGCCATAACTCTTTCTCTATTTGATGGAGGTGACCTCTTAAGACCTCTTAAGACCTTGGATCACAAAAATCTTGGGATCTCTGACACAAGTTCTGGAGAAAATGTACTGTATCTATGTGGTGATTAAGCATCAACACCAAGTTTATTGTATATAATAATCTATAATCAAAACTCGTATTTTAATAGTGTTTTCCGGGTAATGCTGCTTTCTGTGTTGCTTTCACTAGGTAGAAGGGTGCAGGATTCTCCTTATGTTTTACCTTATGTTTTACCTTTTGTGTTAATCTCACCCCAGATTTTACAGGAGAGCTTTAGATTTATTTTGGACTAGAGAAGCTTGCAATCAGGAGAGGGACAGAGATGCTATGTCTGCATGCTGGTTAGGGAATTCTGGGAGTTGAAGTCCACACATTTTAAAATTGCTAACGTTAAAAAACACAGTATGGGGATATTTATAAAGCAAGTACTGGAAGCACAGCAACAAAATACCGTATTTATCGGCGTATAACATGCACTTTTTCTCCTTGAAAAGCATGCGGAAATCGCATGTGTGCATTATATGCTGATATATAAACAAGCACTATGCATACCGGTCCTTTCGTCCGCGGCCGCCATTTTGTTTCCTAAACGTCGCGCTGAAACGAAGCTGCACGTTATACGCCGGTGCGTGGTATACCCCAATAAATATGGTATTATTTATGCATTTTTGCATGTCAGCTAGTGTATAAAAGAAGAACATTTTATTTTTTGACAAGCCAGGCCCTTTGTAGTCCTGAAAAGTTTCTTCCTCTGTCTTGTGCAGAATCTGGAAAACATTACAGGTTAAATTTCAGCATTTCTTGCTGTCTCAGACCAGACCTAGAAGCTGGTCTTTGCCTGCCTTGAACTCTTCAAAATCTCCCTTATCTATATAAATATTCTGGACATCTTTTATCTGAGCCAGATGGTCTCATAGTACTTTTCCATCATTGTTCCTTCACCCTTTTATTTCCATCCAAACAATGTCTCTCCCACTTGCCAAACTATACATAATATAACATTCCTCAGTATTGGCACTATTCCACGTTCCTTGTTGTGTCTATGTCTTCTGTGAACTATCTCTTTCAGGAATATATTATACCATCTGCTTTTGCAGTACTTTGATCCTATTCTGTGTTAATCTTGTTACATAATATATCAATTACTCTAAAAGCAAGGAAGGTGAATTCTACCAGTTCCTCTAGCAAGAACTGTGAAATCAATTAACACTATTCTGATTTTTTTTCTACAAAACTGAACACGGAATCTTATTTACTGAATGTTTTATTAACTAAAAACATTTTAATATTGTTCCTCATTGATGTATGGAAATCATAAATCAACAAAAGATTATCCTGCAATTGTAAAAATGCTAATCAATGTTTTTTAATGCTTGGGTAAATATTGCTCATATTATCTTAGTTTAATGTCTATTGGCTTGTTAAATATGTGCTAGGAACATCTTATTAGGGAGACATATTCAAGGACAAAGATGTGATTTGTGGTTAAAAGCTATTTCTTTAGCAGTGCATTTGAAGTGTGCTTTTAATATTTACAACCTGCTTTTCCTTAAAAGCAAAATCTGATTAG
>JAOYMU010000263.1:23787028-23799278 GCA_025802295.1 Psammodynastes pulverulentus | reverse complement strand
AAGAGTTTTCATATACTGTAGTATAGAGAAAGAAAAGTAGGAGAGAAGACAATTTGGGGTGGAGCTGGATATTATTTCCTCTTGGAGCCAACATTAAGCCTCATTTCAAATTGCACAAACTATTTACTACCAAAACCTCCTCTTCCATTGTTGTAAAAAGGTACATGTTGGTTTTTTATTAAAAAAATGATAAATTTATATTGTATGAATTACCAGAGAATAACTCCTCTATCTATCTAAATTCTACATTTAAATGCTGTAGATTGAGAATTGATTTCATGTTGATGCAATAAACATACACTTACATAAACACTTTTTAGGGTTTATAAATAAATCACCTTTCAGGACAAAAGATATACTTAATTATTCATTCAGATTTTAGTCAGAGGTATTAACTATAATAGCAGGTTTAGAGTTTAGTAAAGATTTTTGAAATAACAATATGACATAGCAGCTAGTAGAATTAAACTCTTGATTTCCTTTTAGTGAGGATCGTTTTGGGGATGGAAAAAAGTTCCTACAGGAATCTGCAGCACATCATATTAACTGTTAAGGGAAATAATCCCAAAAAGATAAATTTGATTTAACTCCAAGTAAACTTGAGTAGGCTGCGGAATGCATGGCTCATATTTATTCAGTCAGTTCTTACATGAATATAGCCAAAGTACACATTGAAATGTGCAAATAGATTGTTAAGGGTTTATTATCTGTTAAGCGATATTGTAAAAAAAAAATATTTATTTATTAAATTTATATGCTGCCTATCTTACTTAGCATTTCCTTCCTTCTTTGCACTATCATTTGGAAGATGAATAAATGTATAAAACTTTAGGAATATTTCGGATTTTATTCTATTGACAGCATATTCTTTCTCTATTTTTCATATACAGTATGTCTTCCTTGCTGTTCCAAACATCACATGCATACCATTTCTACACATCCATTTTGGTATGTGTTTTTGTCATAACACCATATAAAAGCTACCACCATGCTCTCCCATCCATACCCACTAAAAGATGTAAACCTGTTTTTTATTTTGGGGGGAAAAATCTTTCACTCCAAAGAAGATTTTAGGTTTGATCTGGATCAGGGTCGAAGGATGGATGCTGGCTCTTTTTGGATCAAGGATGAAATAATAAACCCCCCTTATTTTTTCACTTTGCTTGTTCTCCTATAGAGCTGCAACTTTCAGTTGAAAGATATTTCCCAACAGTAGATAAGGAGTCTAGGAATCTTTGTAAATGCCAAAGGGTTAAAAGTCTTGTACCTCTCATACTATGACCTAAATCTGGATTTGATGCTTTGGTTGCAACTCACTACACATCTCTGCTAGTAAAAAAAGAAATACCTTCCTCTGAAGAAGAAAATTTGGGTCAAAGTGAAGAAGCCCAGCTGGAACAGCTGGAACCCCCCCCCCAATCTTTCTGCAGGAAATTATACCACTTAAACAAAAATGATGAATTGTAGAATTTACTACAACTCAAAGCTTTTCTTCCTTCAAATGTGGCTGATTTGGTGTTGTCTGCCATTTATTTGATGTCTGTTTCCAAGATGCTTCTGTGTTTGTAAATCAAGTTCACCAGTCTTCTCGATATTTAAGGCTGTTGGCAGCGGTGGGGGAAAAAAACCTGTCTGTCCCTATAAAAATTTGAAACAAATATACATGCTTATTTGTCTAATTTATTTTTCTCTTGGGCTCATTTCAGGTTTGATGGCAATTTTAACACTAACGTCTCTAGAACCATTAGCTGTGATAGATTGTCCACCACGGTGAATAGCAGAGCATTCAATCCTGGGCGTGATTTAAATTCCGGTATGTAAAGCGTCTGTTTTGCAGAAGTTGCTGTATTTTACTGCCAAACCTTCAGACCCAGTGCCATAGCAATCTAGTTTTACCCCCTCTCTGAACCTGCTACATTATTTTTCACTTAAGATATAATGATAGAAAGTTGATTTCCTACAGTAATGGTTTTAGTTATAGATTTCTGTGTACAACATTGTATGTAAGAACTGTTGTTGATTATAGCGAATTCTTTTCTCCCCTTGTTCCATCTTTTCTGACTGCTCTGCCATCAGTTATGTCAATTCCCAATAGCAAGAGTCCAAAATGCTTATGATCTCAGAAAATTCTATCTAATGTGCCATTCTTCTGCAGTCACCACCTTTAATTTTGATGTTTGAAGATGCCTTGAATCTTTTTTTTTTTACTTCTTTGATGCACCATGGGGTTTCTGTCATGAGATCCATTTGTTTGCTACTTTGTAAAAGAGGAAGACAGGAATGGTCTTCCTGTCTAAGGCTGTAAGACTTCCACAAGGGATTCAACCTTTGGTTAACGTAGTCTTTACTTTTTGGCATTGCTTTCAAATGTAAATAATGGTTTTAATGTATTGTAAAGAGGGGGCACTCTTTTTCATTGAATACTCTAGATGATAGTTGTACCATGTTGCAAATTCTTTTCACTTAAAAAAAAATTCTTTTTCTTTTCTCCATAAATGAAAATGAAGCAGAAGACAGGATAAGAGCTGCTCAGATCCGATCAAAGCTGAAGCTAAGATGTGTTAGGTTTGAGGGAATCCATTTTTTTTACATCCCTCCTTTTACTGTGACTGATAGGGATGCTTATTCCTTATTTAGGATTTTTAAAAAAAAAGACATTCTTGTGAAGGTGGGCCCATTAGCAAATCAAATGGTGTTTCAATCTTGCTCTCTTTCTTTTCCTGCTTCCTGCTTCCTGGACTACCCTTACTTCTTTCTTCAATGAAGGAAAATTAAGGTACCCTACAGCAGACTCTTTGATATGGAAACATCAAACTGCACTAAAGTCATGGCCTGGCTTTAAAGTGCTTTGTTACCTTTTACTAGCTTCAGCAGTGGTTATATCAACAGTAATACTGAACATGTGAAAGGGTGGAGTTGATGATTGAAAATGGTTTGCTGGTATATACCTCTCTGTCTGTTCCATTGTTTTTTTCATGATTCAGTATTAATATTTTCATGTCTGCTTTCAGCTGTGGTAGCCTGGTGTAGATTGTCAATCTGTCTAGCATCACAAAACTTTACAAATCAGTGGAGAGAAAGAGGGAGGGAGGGAGGGAGGGAGGGAGGGAAGGAGCGAGGGAGAAGGAGACAGACAAGACACAGACTCTCTTCCTGAGTTAACATGAGTGTTCTTGAAACATTCCCAAAATAGATGTGCTTAACCACTGATTAAGCCCTACTCACCAGGGATATCCCTCAAATAAGGCCTGCATAAGAAAAGTTCAAAAAGATTTGCAACATCTGCATGAAAATAAAATTCCAAATGAGTCAGGGTTAAGTACATCCATTTTGCTCTAATTCCCCAGTCCCCAATACCTGCTTCCAAAGCCTATGATATCTCATTGTAGAAGTTCTGTGATGTAAAGGTAGAAGTTCCATGATGTTTGCCAGGGCATCAACTTTTTACATTCCTGGTTTTGGGAGTTGTAGCTTAGTTTGTTTCAACGAAGCTTCAAAGGAAGCATTATGCTCCTATGAACCTGTTTTTAGTGATCAGGGAGAAAAGATGTAAGAACTTATCTTTTTGTTGTTCATGTTTGGAATTCGTTCTTTTCTGTATGTTTTGCCTTTGAGAAGGAAAGAAAGTAATCCCCCCCCTCCTCAATTAAAGATAAAAGATTAATACATGAAATCAGTAGGGAAAACATTGTCTACTTCTTGAATAATGTGGTCACTTTTCAAAGGATAGATTGTTTCGGAAAGTTAAACAGTCTTAGAAAGTTAATTGCTTTCTTCCTTATCTTTGGAAAATTCTGAGCTTTTCTGCTCTTTCTTTCAGCTAGTTTAGTTCATTTGCCTCCCTTTGGGGAAAACTACCAATTTTGCTATAAAGCTGTGATTATTTTTTTATGTCCACAATATACAATCTTTTGTGAGATAAGCGGAGACTATTTTAGCTGAGAAAAATATGCTTTCTTCCTCCCTTCAGGTGCACTTTTTAGCTCCCATCTCCTCAAACTGCAAGAATTCCCCACAGAGATGCCTCACTTTCTTCCTTGATGAAAACCCTAAGAGGTGTGATGTAGGACTCCGTTTTTCTTCATTGCACCTTCTTTAATCTTTAAAATGCAATTCTGAACTCTAATGCCTTCCAATATCTACAACAAAACCAGTCTGATGAGACATTCCATACTGCCCAGAGACAGACAAAGGTGTTGCGAGCTAACTGTGTTTGCAAGTTGTAACTGTGTTTGTCAAGCTGCATTTTACTTCAAGAATCACTAACTGTGATGTTCGATAAAACTCTGCTGTGATGTTCAGTTGTTATTTTACGCCAGATGATGTGAGAGCCTTGCAATAATTAATAAGCTAGAGGTTAAGCAAAGCAGATTTATTTTGTTTCTAGTGTTGGATGTTGTATAACAATATAACGCAGTAATATAGATTTTGCATGTAAATCTATCTGATAATATCTAATGAGTGTCTAATAAGTCAGATTATTTCCGGGGGGAAAACTCCAAGATGTTGGAAGCCAAAAATTATGCCATTGGATTTAGATGTAGCTCTACTGTAGAGTTGCAATGACAAGTTAAAAGAGTTTACAAAAATCCTGTGGAAATGATTTGTGGGCAAATAGATTTCCTGTATTTTATGTCTGATATTAAGAGTTTCTCATAATTATTTTGATCCTTTGTTTATTTTGTTTCTTCTTACTTCACTTTGCATAAATATTTATTGTCCTTTGCATGTGCAGTATATATCTACTGAATTATATCTTTAATTGATACTCTGGTGAAAAATGGTGCTTACTAATTTGGGTCTCTAGATTATATAGATAATTTTTGAGTTATGAATGTAATGGCGCCTGCCCATTCCATTCGTAACCCGAGGATTCGTGGGAGTGAATCTCGTACCTTGAACGGGATCACTCCCTCCGTTTGTCCACGCATTCGCTAATCAAATGTGAGGTTCGTTAAGTCCACATGAGGTATTTCAGGGTGGGGAAGGCCATGGGGCCCTAGTGATAGAACAGGCCACCTGCCCAAGACCATCCAAGGCCTCCTCGACCCTCTGAAATACCTCATGGTTCCCATAATTGCTTTCCCCCTCCAGTAACCTGTCCCTCCAGGTCACTTACTGTGTGAAGATCTAGCAAGCAGTCTCCTCTCCAGCCTCTCAGCTGCATGTGCCCCTCAGAAGTTCTATTCAGACCTCCAGGGGCCTCTCCTGACAAGTTGCGGGCCAAAATGGAGCTTCTGAGCGGCAGATCCGCCCCTCCAATGCTCCATTTCAGCCTGTAATATGTCGGGCAAGGCCCGAATAGAGTGTTGGAGAGGCGGATCCACCCCTCCGAAGCTCCATTTCAGTCTGCAACTTGCTGGATGAGGCCTCTGGAAGCCAGAACAGAGCATCAGAGGGGCGGATCCATCCCTCAGAAGCTCCATTTTGGCCGGCAATGTTCAGCACGAATCTTGCAGAGCCTCTGCGGTTGTTCGTAAGGGTGAATAACTACCATGGTGCTGCAAGATTCATAGTTTTGGGACTTGTTCATAAACGCTAGGGGGCGCTTATCGTGTAACTTCAAATGTTCGCTAAGAGAACACTCTTAACCCAGGAATTACCTGTATACAGTATATCTCCACCTATAGAAAATGGAGATATTGGTCAGGAACAAGTCCAACAGCATCTAGAGCAGGTGTGTCCAACCTGTGGCTAACCCTGGACAGCTACTAATGTGGCTGTACAAGATAATAAAAATATTAAAAGATTTGTTATTGATGCATATTAACTATATTTTATATGCCGCCCAAAACAATCCCTTTTCACTCAGTGTAGCTCAGCAAAGCCAAAAGACTGGACAGTCATATTCTAGAGTCTTCAGGTTCAAAACAAACTATACCACACAACTCTTTTTTAAATCTAAAAGAAAAAAAAAGAACAGAAACAAAACAACACTAAACTAAACGATCAAAAATAATATTAATTAAGAAAAACAAAGGACAAAAACACAACTTTTGCCTAGTCTGAAAATGCTGTGGAACTTTGGCTGTGAGCTTGGAGCTATTGGGATTAGATGGGTTAAAACTGCCTGAAGTTAAGCCAAATGAGATGAAATTGCTGCTTGTCTAGCATGTTTTGAGTTTAAATCTTTGATGATACTTCCCATGAAGGAGCAAGTCCATAATCAGGACTCCCTCTGAACTCATAATAAAGATTGACAAAATCGTGCACAAAATGATAGCAGTTCTTGCTTGCTACAAATTCATACATGGTGTGAAGAGAGAACCAAAGGTGAATCATGCATAATGACAGTTTTATGAAAATAATAACATTCAGAACATAAGGATAATACTTCCAAGACACAAAACATATTTAAACAGTTAAAAAATTCATCTTCAGTGCTAACCTGTACTAAAAACAGAGCATAATTTACTTGTTGGACAAGGTTACTTTGATAAATTACTGTTGAATATCAGTGTTGCGTGACATAGGCTGGAAAAAGCAGTCCCTCTACCATATTTCTAGATCAGCGTTCTAGAAACAATAAAAAGGAGATAGTTCCTTTAGGAGAAAGATTCCATATTGGTAGCAGAAACAGGAAAAGCTTAATTCAAAAGCAAATAATTTTTACAAATGTATTTTTGCCTGAAACGAAATAGAATGCAGACATGGTCAAACACTGATTTAACAACCAGATTTAAATTTGCATCTGCTGCCAAAGAGCACATAAACAGCTTTAACAATGCTGTTATCTTGTAATTAGCAAGCTTTGCAATACAAGTGGATTTCATATTCTAATAAATATGAATCTATCAAAAATATAAAAATCATTGAGGTGGAAGATTTATTACTTGGGTGATCTGCTGCCTAATTTTCTCTGTCCAAATCTATTGTAAAAGTGGTGGTCTGGATCATTATTGACTCTAAACCATTATCTTTTATATCTAACACTGCCATAGGTTTTTTCCAGATTTGAAATATGCCTCAACATTGCCCTTGAGTTATAAGATTGAGAATCAGTTTTCATGTCAGATCTTTCATTGCTGGAGCTTCAATCTTATAGCAAGAACAAGCAAAAAAAAAATGGTGTGCAAATTCTTGCCGAGAGTGCCTAATTTACAGCATTGTTATAATTTAGACTTTATGTTCATGCATATTTAAATTTACATGTTTCATCTCCTGAGTATTTCTACTTAGTCCAAGAAGGATCACTGGTCTTGCAAAAACCAAAGGCAGTTAAATTATTATGCGAAATATTCTGTTGCTTAATTTTGTTGTATTTATCTTACAATTAAACATCTGATGTTTTGGTATAATATACAGTATTACATGCAGGGCTTTTCTTCAGCGCCGAAAGGTGCCGGAACGCGCCCCCCGTTGCACGCTAAAAAAACCTGGAAGTGATAGCACGCGATTGGTCGAGACGCGTCACGTGACGCGGACTCGGAAAAGGTGCCAGAACGCAGTACCGCTGAGTTCCGGCCGAAAAAAAGCCCTGTATTTATGACAGCTGCAGTGTCCCAGGGTTATGTGGTTGCCATTTGTGGCCTTCCCAGCTGGCTTCCGACAAGCAAAGACAACGAAGGAAGCCAGATTTGCTTAACGACCTTAACAACCATGAAACAAAAGATCATAGAACTGGACATCATGATTCACTTAACAGTTGCCTTGATTAGCAATGGAAATTCTGGTTCCAATTGTACTCATAATTCAAGGACTATCTGCATATTATATTTAGTGCAATGCAATAAATCACTGCCCTGCTTGATGGTTGTGCTGTGTTTATGCTTTATGTAGTCATGGTGGCATCTTAGCTGAAAAATGGTTTCAATGTAAGAGAGAAGCAGCTCTGAACTTTGTTCCTTCTAGTGACGGATTGCTGAGGAATAATTAACAGCCTCTTTTATGGGAGGGTACTTGGATTCAGAAAATTGTTAACCCATAATATTTCCATGAAATACACTTGGAGTCTTTTGTCCTGCAGTAAAATCCGGAGGTTTTCCCTAGGATGGGAAGTGGGTAGAATCACAGAGGCAACCAGAAAAAGATGATGATTTGGGGAGAAAGCGATTCCCATGAAAACTCCAAAAAGTGACACTCCTCAAATTGCTCTGCATCTCCAACTAGAAAGAGAAAGGTTCTAGGGCTGCAGAAAGAGATCTGAGCTCAAAAGGACTTTGATGCAAGCACAACTCTGCTCTTCATTCCTTGCAGCTGCTTCTCACTGAAGGAGCATTTTGCATTTGGCGAAGCAGTTCACGCTCCAAATTCAAATCTCGCCAGGCTTAAGGTTGACTCGTCCTCCCGTCCTTCCGAGGTGGATAAAACGAGGACCTGGATTGTTGAGGGCAATAGGCTGACTCTGTAAACCACTTAGAAAGGGCTGTAAAACATTATGGGCCTGTATATAAGTCTAAATGCCCAGGTGCATGGGAGTTGACAGTGCGCTGCACAGATGTGATCTCAGTGTGCAAATCCAACATTTTTGATTGACAGCAGTCACCCAGTCGCTAACAGAGCATTGTCCAATGAAGTCCTTTTTAAGCAGAAGTGAACGGTTGGGGTATACAGATAGTCCTCGACTTAACGACCACAATTGAGCCCAGTATTTTTGCTCCTAAGCAAGACAGTTGTTCAGCGAATTGTGTCCCATTTTGTGACCTTTCTTCTCACGGTTGTTAAGCAAATCACTGCAGTTGTTCAGTTAGTAACACAATTAAGTGAATCTGGCTTCCCCATGGTCAGAAGGCCACAAAAAATGATCACGTGACCCCGGGACACTGCAACCATCATAATACGAATCAGTTGCCAAGCATCCAAATTTTAATCCTGTGACCATGGGGATGCTGTAACGGTCATAAATGTGAAAAATGGTCATGTCAGCCTTCCATTCTTCCGAGGTGGGTAAACTGAGGAGCCAGATTGTTGGAGGGCAATAGGCTGACTCTGTAAACCACTTAGAAAATGTTGTAAAGCACTCTGAAGCACATATAAGTCTAATTGCTATTGCTATCTCTGCTGTCATCATTAAGGAGCTCCTGATAGCTTATAAGGGATGTGGATGTCAATTTTCATGGTATATATGATTTTTAGGTTATGTTTTTAAATTTGCTTTCTTGAGGCAGTAATGAAATCCCTTAAAATCCCTTTATTTATTGTCTTTGGATCCAAAAGAACAAATTGCCTGGGTACCCAATCACTGCCCTGACTCTTGGCAAAATGATGAGCTGTCACTAAACAAGGGCTACTACTACCTGTATAAAAATCCCTTCCTGTATTTTTAGAAGGAAAATAAACCTTGCATTTGGAAACTGGGTTATTTGGATTCCTACTTCCATTTCAGTCTCTCTCTTTCTTTTTCTTTTTCTTTCTCTCGGTCCCTCCTTTCCTCTCCCGCTCCATCAGAAAAAAAATACACAATACATATAAATAACATTGAGTCTGTCATCTGCACCTCTATAACCGTCTGATTCGGCTCTGCAACCCAACAAGACAGACACAGACTTCAAAGGATAATTAAAACTGTAGAAGAAACAATTGCTACCAACTTGCCTTTAATCAAGGACTTGTATAATGCACGAATCAAAAAGAGGGCTGTGAAAATATTTACGGACCCCTCACATCCTGGACATAAATTGTATCAACTCCTACCCTGAAAACGATGCTATAAGGCACTGCACACCATAACAACCAGACACAAGAACAGTTTTTTCCTGAACCCCATCACTCTGCTAAACAAATAATTCCCAAGTCTGCATTACTATTACTATTACTATTAATCTTCTCATGCTTCCTTTCACCCATCTCCTCCCACTTATGACTGTATGAATGTAACTTTGTTGCTTGTATCCTTACGATTTTTTATTGACTTCTCATCCTTCCTTTCACCTATCTCCTATTAGTTTATTTTTTTTGTTTTTTTAGATTTTTATTGACTGTTTACTAGTATGATTTGATAGGCCCTAGCTTATTATTATGTTTCCTAATATGATGTGATTGCTTATTTCTACCTTATGACTACTACTAAGTGTTATACCTATGACTCTTGTCGTATGTATCTTTTCTTTGTATGAACACTGAGAGCATATGCACCAAAACAAATTCCTTGTGTGTCCAATCACAGCTGGCCAATAAAGAAGTCTATTCTATTCTATTCTGTTCTGTTCTGTTCTAGTTTACTTAGGCCAACTGTACTGACTTGATTCAATTCCATGTGTGTGATTGCAGCCTTTCCTACTTCTCCAAATAAATTCTTTTTTTTTTTTAATATTTAGAAAATATTCATTGATCTTCATTGACTTAATAAGAGGTATCCTTTTAAAACCTGACCCACATGCAAAGTTGTACAGCTATCAGTTGCATTTCAGAATGGACACAACGGTATGCCAAGCATTGTAATTCTAGGTTTGGGGGAAGAAAAATACAAAGGTATTCTCCTCCCCCCCCAATGGGGGGGGGGTTCTCTGTAGGTGGGCTGAAAAGAGACATTTGGTTTAAAAAAGCTAAGAACTCCCCAGCTGAACGCAGTCAAGGAGACTCAGGACGTTCAGCCTGACTGCCAGTCATCTTGTCAGAAATATTTTTCACTGGAGAATCCTTGTGACAAAAAAGAAAAGGGGTATGTTTGATCTGCTGGAGGAAAGTTTGCATTATTTTCCCTCCTAATCGGTAAGAGCCCCCATCTGAATTCTGAGTCAGTTTTGGGGTTTTTTTTGCTCATCCTCTGTTCCTGAACATAATCCTCAGATTCTTCTGGTATTTTAAAGCATACGGCCATTCATTTTCCATGACTTTCTTCACAATACAGTCACTTTAATTTAAAAATAATAAGACAAATGTACTTTTCTTTTTTTTTAAAAAAAAGGTCTGATGGCACACACAAATGCATTGAAGGCAACCTCCTGTCAGAGGTGGTATTCAGCAGGTTCTGACCAGTTCTGGAGAACCGGTAGAGGAAATTTTGAGTAGTTCAGAGAACCGGTGGTAACCTTCCCCCAGGAGTGGGGAGGGACTGGAGATTTTACAGTATCCTTTCCCTGGAGTGGGAAGGGAATGGGATTTTGCAGTAACCTTCCCCTGGAGTGGGGATTTTACAGTATCCTTCCCCTGGAGTGGGAAGGGAATGGGATTTTGCAGTAACCTTCCCCTGGAGTGGGGTGGGAGTGGAGATTTTACAGGATCCTTCCCCTGCCACGCCCACCAAGCCACATCATGCCCATCAAGCCACGCCCACAGAACCGGTAGTAAACATTTTTGAATCCCACCACTGCCTCCTGTCTATCCTTGCTTGAACTGGGAGAGGCAAAATATAAATTGAAAAAAAGGCTTGATAATTACTGTTTTGAAACCAGACATTGAGTATGTGCATGTTTAATGGTGTTAGGAATTTCTGACTGTCTGATTCAAAGAGTAGTACGTAATTTCATTTATCTTAAACACCCAATTTTAATTGAACATTTTTCAGCTGGCTAAAATATTTGATGAATTTAGCCTGGACTTTTAGTGTGTTTATCACACTAAGAATACAAAGTTCTTCTCCCTGTTAATCTTTATCTCTCAAACTGACCAATACTGTATCAAAGTCACCCTATGCTAAATAAATTGCTTCCTTCATTTTCTCATAGCAAAAGCTGCAACTTGTCCCAACCATCCCTCTGTTACCTGGAATTTTAGGAATTTTGCATTTTAAGAGTCTAGGCTCTTTTTTAACTTCTGGAAAACATTTTTTTCTCTCTCCTTAGCTAAGGCCATTTCTTTTAGTATGGGAGAACTTGTTTTTTTAGCACTAAAGAATAGAGAGCATGTTCTGAAAATCCCTGAATACACTTGCAAGTCTTAAGAAAGATGCAAACCCAGTTGGGAAAGAATAAAGTGGCTTATAAATTTTCCAGTTGCAGAATGATATCCAGAACCGATCTTTTCTATTTGTTCAAGTCTCACATGTCTTTATTGCTTGATTACTTACTTTCTGATGTATCACATATACCAAATATATGTATCATTTGTTTCTGTACCCTATAAAAAGAATGCTTTTTGCTTTCTGAATCACTTGGTAATTCACATTTTTGGGTGGACAGAGAAGCCCCTTTGCAAGGGTAAAAAGTGTGTCTCTCCAATTCCACAAAACTTGGGGTGCCTGAGTTTGGAGGCAAAGTTGTTGCTAAGTGAAATATCTTTTTTTATAAAAAAAATTTATTAGTCAAAAATACACAAACTTATCGCTTACAATATGAAGAAATTTCTATTATCCTAACAGATAAAAATATAA
>JAOYMU010000263.1:23774009-23785520 GCA_025802295.1 Psammodynastes pulverulentus | reverse complement strand
GGCAGCTGCTGTCTTCACTAGGTCAGACAGAGCGAAACTGGGACAAGATGGAGTCGGGGGTGTGTCCTCAGTTTGCAACTGCTCTGTCTGTACCTAGGATCTGGAGGAGTTAACCCATTCCTATTCCTGGATGTCCCATTCCTGGATGTCATCGCCCTCACAGAGAAAGGGCATATCAGGTAGGACCAATGCCCCTTCTGCTGAAGTGATATAATGGAGAAGTGGTTATGTATTCTTTATCTCAGACAACAGCAGTCTCTTGGCATTCACTATCAGATCATAATCGTCATCTTTGAGAGAACGCCTGGCTTCTGGGTAATTCCAAAGTGGAATGGGATGATACAAAATGGTTTTAGAAAAACCATTAGCACAAAAGAACTGGCAATTTTAGAATGATGATCTCATGAACTTGAAAGATTACTGAGGTTGAGCTGGCTGAAGGGTAGGAGGGAAGGAAGGTGCTGTGAAGATTGGTGGGTGTGCGGGAAGATCTTGGACTGATGGGAAGGCACTGAGAAAATTGTTGGATGTGCAGGAAGATCAGATTTTGTGTTGTGGGAAGACTGGTAGTGAGAAGGTGGGAGGTGAAGGTCCAACAAATATTTTAATATTTGTGCAAAAAAGCATATGGATTTAATGGATACTGAGATGCCTAAAAAAGGCATGATATTGAATTGTGTGAGAATCTTTGGTGTAATTATTACTTTTAGACCTGCCGGAGTCTAAACATATGTGTTGAGTATCTAGATCAAGCTCTTTGTGATTTTCTCTTTTAGTCACCGTACTTTAAATATCTGGGATTTCTTTTTTTTAGAAGTCAGTGTTTAAAGGCCCTTTTAGCAAAAATAACACCTATTAAACATTATTACTATTGGGATCAATAGTTTGTTTTAACCCTAGATGTACTGAGCATCTAGGAGTTCTGTTTGTAAACCTAATTTGTTTTTCTTTTATTGTCATTCAGTCTAAGAAAGACTAAATAAATAAACACGAATAAAGCTGGTGTTTAAGTGGCAAAATGTATCCAACAGCTGTGTCTTGTCCAGGCTCAAATATCAACCAAAATCATGCCTCACTCAATAAATTAAAAACCAAACCTTGAAAAAGTTCTGTTTGAATAATTAAGAAAACATAATTTACAAAAATAAGTGAGAATGAGCAAGTAACCTGAACTTGAATTTAGGATGAAATTCCCTAAAGCTTATATTACTTGCTCTGCTGCTTTATTTCCTTGGATAAATTACTCTATATTTTTTCTGTACCTAACTCTGTAATTGTAAGATGAGAATAACATTGTCCCAAGTGTGCAATATGTGCTTTTAAATGAAAGGCGAAGAAAACTTCATCATAGCTAACATCGTTTTTATCTTTCTGTTAAGAATGATATTTAATAGGTACAGTTAATTTGAAGCTAGAGTGCAAATCTCAAAACATGCCAGAAAGCCAATTTCTACAACTACATTCCCCTTTCATTTCAGCAAAGGAAACCCAAATCTTTTCCTTGTGGGTATTATTCTAGTGGAAAGTATAAAGAAAGTCATCTGTTTCTAATGGATTTTTGACACCTGGAGAAAGAGTTATACTTGAGGGAAAGCAAGAAACATAACCATTTAAAATGGAAATGTGACAAAAGTGAGAAATGAATAAGAAACTTGATATAATATAAATATATAGCTATGGTTTGAACATAGATTTGAATTATTACCTACTCTTTAATGTACATTTAACGTTGTTTACAAAGGAGTTCCATTTTATCATTTGGTAAACCAGCATAGGTATGATCTGTGAGATGTATGAGTTGGAGCAAGTGGAAATGTGAGGATATGTTCCTATCAGTATTCTTTCTGCAGAAGTAAAAAGTGAACCATTAGGGCAGGGATATTCAAAATCACATTGTCACGGTGGCATCACGTGACGTATCAGGACTTTTCCCCTCTCCGCTAAACCGGGCGTGGGCACATGACACATCCGGCCCACGGGCCAGGAGTTTGACAGCCCTGCATTAGGTCTCAAACAAAATTGATTCCCTCATTCTTCCCCAGACAATTTATTTTCCAGCCAATATCAACTCTTGAACATTCATTCAGGGCTGCTGGGGAAAAGGCTGTATATTTTAGGATGAAATGTTGGGATTAGAAGTTTACTTTACTTTATTGTCATTGCAGCTCGTACAATAAAATTAAATGCCATCTTCAATGTACATTATGACTATAAAAATAAAGCATAAACAAAATTAGAAGGCCTTCCTTTTTGCTATCTGTGAAGAACTCTTTTTAAGCCTGCTGATAACTAGCCACTTGCTTATTAGGTTCCTTACTTTGCCTCTTCTTTCAGTAGCAAGACACCAAGTTGTCTGTTGGAAAGGCTGACTCTATGAAATGATCAGTATCTACATAGCCACAGGGAGGAAAATGTGTAACTGTCAGCATTGGCGGATCAAGGGCTGTATGAGCCGCAGAGGTCACCAGAATCTTAGTGTTCCTCAACCATTTCTAAAATAATCTTGACTGGAGAGCTTCCTTGTTCCTTTTTAACTCAACCAAATCCATTTCCCGTACAACTGTCTGCTTGTTAGTATTACAGCAAATTGAATTCTACAATAGCAGCACTGAAATAAGAGCAGATGATATAACCTCTCTTTGGATGAACATTTTAATTCTAGTTTAGCAGCAGGAACGCCAGCCGGTTATTCTCAAATCCTAAAATTTATTTTCTCAATGTGTTTGTGTGAGAGAGAGAGTGTGTGTTTTGTTTTTTCTCAGAAAGATTTGTAAAGTTCCTATGCTTCACATATTAGCATAGTATTACCTCCCTGTTATTTTAAAATACATGTTCTGTTGTAATGGTATAAAATCTGAGATATAGTATATCAAAAAAATTTCCCCCAAGAAAGTCCCTGATCTTTTTTATCTCACAGGATAATTTGCAGATTTGTTGGTTTATCTCAGGATGTCTTGCAGATTTGGATGTAGTCTCTGGAACATAATATTTGTTGAAAAGAATAACAGTAGGAGCTAGGCACCGATTTTAATGAGGGCAACACTATTAAACACATGACAATATTATTAAACACATGAAAATAAAGTAGGCTTATGGTTAATAGCAATTGGGCTTTCACATACTGTACATTCCTTATGAAAGTTATCTAGAGGTTGTATCATTTCAGACAGCCTGGCGGTATAATAAGAAAACTTTTAATCAAATAACTTTTAAGATATTTTTTCCTATCTTTATAATACTGTTAATTTCATTTTCTGTTGTATTATATTTTTATAGTCCTTGCTGACAATTTGAAATCAAATCCTGGAATCAAATGGCAATACTTCAGTTCAGAAGAAGGTATTTTTACTGTGTTTCCAGCTCACAAATTCCGATGTAAAGGCAATTATGAACACCGCAGCAGGTATGTTTTTGATGAATTCAGTATAAGCATTTTGGAGATAAAAATACTTTCATTAGTAATGTCATTCCAGTAGAGAATTTAGATTCCAGGCATGTCAAATGACCAGATTAGTATGATGAACTCATTCAGAGTGTAGCTTTCCATCATTTTCCAATTTACAAAACACAGATTTTTAAAAATTATATACATTAACATTACAGGTAGCCTTCACTTAACAACAGTAATTGGGACTGTAATTTCTTGTCTCTAAGTGAAGCATTCACAAAGCATGATGTCATTTGACCATTCCACTTGGCAACTGCAATTCTGGCAATCCCTGGTTTAAAGGCATTAAGGTGAGAACAGGATGGGTTGTTCATTGAGGACCTCATGTGAACATGACTCCTGAGTTTCTGCCAGGTTCCCCATTGATTTTGTTTGTGAGAAGATGGCAGCAAAGATCACAGATCATGATCAGGTGTCCGTGGGATGCTGCCATGGTCAGAAATTCGGACTAGTTGCTGAACAACCAGATCACAATGACATGACCATGGAAGTTGTACAGTGGCTGGAACTTCAAGTACCACGTGTTCTGTTCAGTGATGTTGGCAAGTTTTGAATGGTCACTGAATTAGTGGCCATTAAACAAAGATCTCCACAAGTCTCTTTTAGCTTTCTCAATCCAGGAGAAAATAAATGGCAATTGTTCTCTTTTCCTGTATGGCATTTTAAACATTTTTTGCTCTTAACAATTTTTTCAAAAGTATTTTACACAGATTAAAAAAAAACTTGCACAGCACATTCTATCGGAATTACATTCCATATTATTAATAGAAAGGTTGGCCTTGACATTAGACTCTTATTCATGATGAAAAAAAAACCCTTAAGCCTAATGTAGCAATACAATTTTACACTTCTTGCATAGTCTTTTAATACGCAAGCAACTGTATTAGATTGCATTAATTCATCTGCCTAATTTGGAATCAGTGCATCAGATGACATGGATACATATCAGGGCTACTTTACAATTCTATTTTATGAAAGGGATTATTTGTAAAAAAAAAATTCTAATGGGCAAACACTATAATTAGTTGTACTAGTACTAAAGTACTAGTTGTACTAGCATTAAAGAATACTAAAGGCTATATTAAGATAATCAGTATAACTCGTTCCGGTATAGTTGGATTAAAGGCTGAGGTGACGGATTATAGATAGTATCTATATGATACCTACTTACATGGAAGTAAAAGGATAGAATATAATAGGATTCTGAGTAGAAATACGAAGGCCAACATTTGGGAGAAAAATAAGTTTTCTTTTTTAAATGATAAAATTGGCAACATATGATTGTTCTTTATTTGTAAACACACTAATTAGAAATAAACTAAAATGTGAAAAGATAGAGACACTTGTTTGAATGCAGGTGAAACTTCAGTTTTCATAACTCCTATGAAGGTTATAAAATCATAAAAATAAAGAAGTAAAAACTGGAAACTAGTGCTTAGGATTTTTAAAAAATAGATTGGTTGGAATTTCGTGGTAAAAACGGATGCATTTTCACCCTCCCTTTTCCTCCTTGGCTTTTTTCCAAGAAGAATTAATGCATTCTGGATCTGAAGAAAATAATCTTTTGCAGTATCTTCAATGCCAATTGTTTCTTCTTTTTTCAGGTTAATTTTTTTTGCCTGCATCCCTTGAGCATGCAAAGCATAGGCATGCTATATTCCTTGAGGTTCAGCAAGATGTAACTCTGCTTCAAATAAAAACTGAAAATTAATAATGGTTTAATTATCAAACATCATACATTCTGTGAAGTAACAAAGTGACTATTTACAAAGAATGCTTTAAAAATAATGGGCATATTTTACTCCCAATATTTCCAGTTTTGAGAGTGAAGAACAGGAAACACATTTTTTTAGTTATTTAAAATGTCCAGAGATTTAATGAGAGGTCTTGGTTCTCTCTCAGCTTGATTGTTTTCTTGCAGAGGTTTCATTACCCAAACTAGGTAACATTATCATCATTAGCACTGATGTTACCTAATTTCAGTAATGAAACGTCTCCAAGAAAACAACCAAGCTCAGAAAGCACCAAAGACTCCCCACTTCAATCCTGAGCTACAGAGATTTTATAGCTTTACTTCTGAGTAAAAAAAAATAGGCTTGCACTGTTGGCATGTCAGTCAATTTGCTGTTCAGCTAATTCTAGTTAGAACATTGCCTTCTAATATTTGAATTCTTTGCCATTTTTATCTTCTCACAAATCTGGATATGTCACTATTATTGTAGCTTTTGGAAATGAGATGTTCTGGAAAACAAGATGATCTGCACTTTGCTGAAACCAAAATAAATCCGTAAACATAAGTTTAACACACAGTTAATTCAAATTATGCCCTTGGACAATGCAAGAAACTTCTTGAGTTTGTTCTGTTGTAATTCTGTTACTGAGTGTAAAACACAGCATCCCATAACTTTTATTTTTAGGCCTGTCTACGTTTCTACAGTTAGACCTCAGTCTAAGCATGTAGCTGTCATTATAGATCATGGAGCTTCAGTTACAGAAACACAACTGCAGATTGCTAAAGATGCAGCCCAGGTTATTCTGAACTCAATAGATGAACATGATAAGGTGAGTTAACTCAGAATGTCAGAACTTAGTTTTGATCCTTCAGATGTTTGCCTAATTTCTCCCAAATTATTGGGAGAAAGAAGCAACTTTGGAAATAGGGTTGGAGTTATGGTGAATCATGTGATGAATATAATTGGCCACAGAAGGTGTAAAGTACTCTGTCCTCTGCTTGAAAACCCAAATATTCAGAGAGGAGTGGCAGGAATCAGAGTATCTCCATTGCCTTATGAAGCTGTAGGTTGGTATTTATGCCAGTCTTAATTTGGCATAAAGAATGTCTTTCCCTTTATTATCAAAGGGAAATAAAAATAGAAACTAGCAGGTGAGATCAGATAAGGAAAAAGTAAGTAATACATACCACCTGATCTGAAAATCCTTAACCCAGTGATTTGCCTCTTCACTCAACTGTTATCACAGAAAGCTTAAAATTACTCAATTAATTAAAATTCATTACTTTGCTATGGAAGTGCTCAAAGGCTATTCAGGAACCAGTACTAGTGGCTCCTTCTCTGTTTCTCAGGCTTCAGATATGGCAAGGAAAAAACTGAATGGATTTTGACATAATCTGATTATCTCAGAGGAGAAGAAGACTAAAAAAATAAGATGAGGCAGCTTTCATCCTTTTCATTCTGAATTTTGGAAATGGTATTGGAGGAGACTCTTAGTATGGCATGTGTACTTATAGCCTCTTTGCTACATATTCTGGAGAAAAAGATTGATTGATTTTTTTCATGAGCAAACTTACTTTCATGAGTACTAGAAATAAGATTGTTGCCTTGAATTTCATTCAAGGGTCTCATAAAATGTAGGCTTCTTCCTGTTTCCTAAAATAATCTGTTCCCTAAAATAATATGCTATTTGCTCTATGTTTTCATTCCTAGGTTCTGAAAGTTCAGTGACAGTTTCTGATTATTATTGCAAACATTTTACATAAGAAATATTTCATTGACAAATTAAAGATAAGATTTTTCATAAATTAACCATCCTTAAGTTTTATAGACACATGCCTTTAGTTTTGATTCAGCAATTGAATTTTAAAATCAAATATACCTTTCTATTGTTATTACAGCCCAATGCAAAAAAAGACAACTCTAAACAGAAGGTAATTTTCTTTTATCCTCCTTCAGATTTCTGTGTTAACTGTGGCAGACACAGTAAGAACTTGTTCTTTGGATCAGTGCTACAAGACATTTCTGTCTCCTGCTACCAGTGAGACAAAAAGGAAAATGTCCACCTTTGTTAGCAATATCAAATCATCTGACAGCCCTACCCAGCATGCAGCAGGCTTTCAGAAAGCATTTCAGTTGATGCGAAATACAAACAATAGCACTAAACTTCAAGCGAGTAAGTATATTGTTGCACAAAATTAATATCTTTGCTCCTGACCTTTTTGTTCCTTTTTGGATTTGGATTTTTCTTCTTAACGGGGCCGAGGAGGACAAGAGAATATCTTAAATTCTACAAATATTACCTGGATTTTTTGTTTGTTTTAACTTAGTCTATACAACAACCCAAAGAAACTTCATTTAATGTATTGTTACCATGTACTAACCTTTCTGTGTCATTTTTCATCCCTTAATGATTACAGGATACTATCAGTAATATAGAAGTACAATATGATAATATACTATGGAAGTTGCGGTTTCATTTTTCCAGGGTGTTTCCCCCCCCAAACATATAGCCTTAGTCTTTTCTAGTAGCCTTCCATCCAAGTACTAATTACGGACAACCTTGCCTACTTTTTTGAGATACTCCAAGAATAATTATACCAATTAATATTTAAAGTTGTGCAAAGACCACATGTCTAAAGAAAAATATGGATGAATAAAATATAGATCCAACATAAAACTAAGCAGTGGATCTCACCAATGCATCTGAAAGAATGCCAGTAGGAATCCTTTTCCTTTTCTTCTCTGGAATACATTGATCTAGCTGCTTCAGGATGGCCTGGTAGGTTAACAGATAATCAGAGTTGGAAGTGACCTTGTCTTGAAAGTCTCAAGTGATGAGGTTGAGGTTTCCATAAGTTAGGTTGTTCCAAGGTTTCTTATGAAACCTTGGAACAACCAGATCAATCTGATCAGAAAGACAAAATAAATGTATTCTGGAGTTCTCAATTCTGGAACAACCAGTGTTGCCCATGTATTAGATTGTATCACTGAAAGTTGGTAGGTATGATATTAAATTTTGGCAGTCTAGTATGGATGTACTCTGGACTTATAATTCTTTTTAAAGCCCACTCAAAAACTCTTCCAGATGGGCTGATGAGTTTTGGTCATGCACACTTGGAAGTGATTTGGAAAAAGGCCTTCAGAAATAATGCATTGGCTTATTTATTAAAACCGCTCTCTCAGGCTTCCACCCGAGTCTGAAAATATAATACAGGTTATTTAATGGTATGAGTTAATTCATAAAGCAGTAGCAACATTTTTCAGACTCACATGGAAGTCTGAAAAATGTCAGCTGCTTTAATAAATAGCAGAATGTTGCTGAGCTCACACTTGCTCAAAATCCAAACAACATATTCCAAATCATTTTTGAAACATGCACAACTGTATGATGGACCATGGCTTTCTTAAATGTTATGGCTATGCTGGAGTGTCAGATTGACTGATTAAAGCTATATAACAAAATTTTGTATAATAAGATTAAGCCAGAAGAAGTGTTTGCATTCCTGAATGCCAGTTAGGTAATGAAAGTAGACTGTTACAGCAATTGGTATCATTAGTATTAATGATTAAATTTTTCACAATGTGAAAAAGTGATCCATTGCATACAAAAGTCAGTTGATTGGAGATCTGAAATTTCATGGTATTTGTCTCTCTTTTCTTTTGAATATATTTTTATTATTTTTATAACAATTATATAACAATTATGTACACACACATGCACTCTGGAAGCACCTCCCCTTGTTTTACATTGGAGTTATTTTAATTTAGTATAAATACTAATACTGAGGAACTACACTGTGTAGTAAAGTACTGAGTACAATTATATAGTTCATGGTACTCATGAACTATATAATTGCAATAAAAAGAACAGTTTTTGAGAGTTGGTTATCAAATTTATAAAGAGGGGACTATTAACAATAGTAGCGTGTGGTGTCCTATTTAATGACAGTTATATTCCCTTAATGGCTTGTTCTTTAGGCACTGACTTACTGAATGCTTTTCCATGAACTGTTGATTAGTTATTGTAAGGGAGCCATAGAAATGGTACTTGCTGGTTCAATCTGCAAGGCTTGGCACCCTCTGGGTTCCATCAATTAAACAATGCTAATTATCAGGACCCTGGAAGTGAATCTTCTCTATAGCAGCACGTGTCCTCTAGAATGAGGTTGCTCCCAAATTTTGAACAGCTTCTACTTCCTAGCATATTTCACCCAGGCCTTTAAAGAGGACGACTGACACCTCTTTCTTTTGATTTTCTTCCCGTCTGTTCCCGTCTGCCATTATTGTCCCTTTGCCTCATGCTATTTTTGTGTTTTATCCATTGTTCTCTGGTTTTCTTAATGTTTTAAAAATTATAAACTACCCAGACTCTTTGGGAATTGGGTGGCATATAAATTTGATAATTCTTCTTCTTCTTCATCATCATCATCATCATCATCATCATCATCAAATAACATTCTTAAATTTATCCAAAAGTGATTTGGATATGTTTTCCCCCAAAGGTATTGCATTGAAAAGGATGGTTTAAAAACATGTAAAGCTTCTATCTTCTACAAATATTTTCTGGTTTTTCAGTCAAAGTGTCAAAGTAAATGCATGCATGCATGTATATATACAGTAAAATAGAAATGTGGTCTTTTTATATCAAAAAGAGAACACAGTCTGCTTTTCCTCTGGCTTAACTGTCTTATTGAGATCAGTGGTGGGATTCAAATAATTTGACAACCAGTTCTCTGCCCTCATGACCAGCTGGGTAGACATGGATGGGTGATCATGTGACTGGGTGGAGCTCAGGCGATAGTAAGTCTGGGCGTACTGCCAAGAACCTTGAGCTGTTCTATGGGTTAGCCAAGAGGCAGTTTCTGTAAGCAGGGCAATGAAGATTAGGCTAGAAACAACACCAGAATGTTTTCTTCCTGCCTTCCTTACAGGATTAGCCCTGTAAAGTGGAAAAAAAACAAAAGGAGATTTCTTCCAACCACCGGTTGTCCGAACTGCTTAGAAAGTTAACAACCGGTTCTCGCAGATAGGTGCAAACCTGTTGAATCCCACCACTGCTTCAAACATATTTGCAACAGGCTGGGATTAATTACCGATCAGCCCCGGAATTTTCACTCTCAAAACAACATGTTTTGAGATGCAACCATGGCAAACTTTGATTCTTTTGCAATGAATTGACTCCCGCAAGTTAATAAGTCATATGTGGCTGCAAGCCTAGAGTTGGTTTGCATATTTTCTAGTCAGGCCATTGCCATGAATGTGCCCTCCAAAAGCTTTGGCTGCAGTTCTTTAAATTGTCATTTTTTAATGCAACAAAAGCAGAAAATAATTAAGTAGATTAGGACTAAGTGCCTTAACTCTAATTGAATGAGTTTAATTATGATTACATTTAAACGTAAATTAAATCATATTTAGTTTTTATTATTATTATTTTGGGGCCATCTTCTTTATTTTTTCTGGAATGCAGTTCCATATGACTCAAAAGCCAAATGTCAATGCTGAGATTCTTATGATGCAAATGCTTACTTTCCTTCATTGCTAATTAATTCCAGCAGCCATTATAAAACTTAGAGTACAGTCTTTACTGCAGCAGGAAAAATCTGCAGGGAAACATAAGCTTCATCCTTTTCTGAGAAACATTCAGTATTTCTCTGACTTGAGCGATGGTTGAGCCAGGGGGGAAAGAAATGGTTGGCCATTGTCTTCTGCTGCTGCAATCTGAACATGACAAGATGTACTTGATACGACCCAAAACCGCAAAGCTGAGAAATTCATTACCGAGTCAGTTTCATCTCAGCGGGTTCATATGCCCATAAATTAAGTGGAATCAAAATACTTAACCTTAGTTGGTTGGCACCATTTCCCAATTTATTGAGGGTAATTAAACTATTTTATGGCAGTTACTTGGTTTGGCATGATGTGTGCAATGCTCAAAGTAAGCAAAAAAGATCCTAAGTTCTCAGTGGAACAGCTACTAACTCCTTTGGTGTTCCTGACTTGACTTTTTTTGGGGGGGGAAAGAAAATAGTCAAAATAATAATAATAATGCTATTTTGCTCTGTGTAATGTTTGCTAACCACAAGCCCAATGGGCATTAAAAAGTTGAGTTACAGAGACAAAGAAAACAATGCTATATTAATAGCGTTCTGAAAGTTTGAAAGAAATAGAAATCAAAGATAGTGTATAGTTGCTTTGTGTGTTTTTATACAATCAATTTAATTGTGATTTATTATGTATGTATTGCTTTTTAAATTAGGTATTTTTAATTTAAGTATCCCAACCAGAGTCACTTTAATGTGGGATGAGCCTCCTCCTCCTCCTCCTCCTCCT
>JAOYMU010000263.1:23665606-23685624 GCA_025802295.1 Psammodynastes pulverulentus | reverse complement strand
GGAGATGGGGCGGTATATAAATTTAAATAATAATAATAATAATAATAATAATAATAATAATAATAATAATAATAAATATCTTAACAGCCAGATATGTGAGTTAATTATTTTTTTCCAGGGACAAAAAATAGCAGCTCTAACTTTATACTTTACACATTTATTCAATTTGTATAGCCACCCATCTCATACCAGTGACTCTGGCTGGTGAACAATCATAAAAACATTTTAAACCATTAAAACATAATACAAAAAATAAAATAAAATTTGTATTGTGTGCACTACATATACACACTACATTGTGCCTTCTTATTCATATTTATTTAAAAGTTGCAATGTGTTTAGTAGACTTTCTGTCAGATATGTATGCCTTAGTGTTGCAACCTGGTGCAGAAATTTTAGACTTAAAATAAAATCTTTTTATTTTATATTTTTTCCTTCAGAAATAACAGAAGTTTAAAACTATTACCGTGTTCTTTAAAATATAATTATCATTAGCAGTATTTCAAGAAACAAATGGTATGTGGATGTCATTTATTAATTAGTGATCAAACTAAATATTATCGTACATCTCAAAGAGACCAAGATTGGCTGTATGGGATATAGAAAAATAGAATGACTGCTATCATCCAGCATTCCATTCTTAGGGTAAATCACAACCAGAATTTTCTTCAAAAATTGGTATATAAAATGTGAACAATATGGTATGCACATGTATTCAATAGGCTTGTACAGTATTCAGTAAGTAAGTATACTTCAATAATTTGTTGCAAATGTGAACCTTAGTGCTTTTCATGTAGTAAACCCAGTGATCTGTCCTATAACAGTTTTTTCTGTTTATGGTTGATTCTGCAGTATCTCATCAGACTCCAGCTCCAACGACAGCGGCAGCAGGGATTGGCTTACTGCCATTCTTCCCAAACCAGCATGTAACTGGGCAAGCAGTGCCAAGGCAAACTAACACCCCAGAGAAGTTGCCATCTTCACTGGGACTGACAGAAGGCACTGGCACTGCGTCTCAAGCATATCTACAGAGCTTAACAAATGTTGCTGCAGGAGGCCTTCAGGGAGGACAACTCCAGCAGCAGAGCCAGCCAAAGAATACTGACTCAAGCATTGGTGTAAGGAAACTGGGCTCAGCTTTTTTCTTTCTCCCTTGCACTTACACATTCATTAGTGTTGAGCTAATAAGACGTTTTGCAATTGTTTTATCAGCGTTCAAATCTTAATTGCAAAAAGCATTTTCAAACAGATTATTACTTCTAAATTGCAGTGAAAGACTAATGGCTTTTATTAAAATGTAGAAATATAATGAAAAGTGTTTCCCGTCATTTGCAATTAATTGCTCTATTTGCATTAAGTATAGTTAAATTTCAGGAAGATGAAATTTGCCTATCATGCTAAGCCGTAATGGGATTGTGGTTTGCAAACCGTATGTCTTGGATGCAATTGAAAAAAGTCAGTTAAGGTTTACTCAATCTACTTTAGTGAAATAAACTATGACCTAGCATGACACCTAATGCCATCAAGTTTATTGCAGTTGAAGGAGAGTTCCCTCTTAAACCAAAATTTGAAACCTGAACATCTTTACTTATGACAGGATTGATTTAAGATTATCTGTATAAGCCTAGAAATTTCTTTCATTTATCTTTAAATTGGTACAATCCCAATAATGTAGGGTTTGGAAATATATTTTAAATCATGTTTTTTTAATTTTTAAAATTATGTACATAATTTGCATATATGTGATTTGCAAGGTAATTGTTGAATAATATGTCTACATTTCACTGACAAAATTGCAAACAGATCTGTGAAACTTTTCATTCTGCTTCTGTCTTCATTTTCAAGAAACATTTTCTGAGATAAAAAAATGGCACTCATGGTTTTCATCAATTTAGGGAATATTCATTCAAAAATACACACTTTTTAAAAACGTGGTTTTTCTTTTGTTTCATACTAATAGCCATTTATTACTTTTTTCTTCTCTGTCTTATGTTTTCTACGCACAAACATAATATTTATTACATTCATCTACACAATTTTCTATAAACAGTGTAATAATATGCATTTTGAGCTCATCCTATTGAGTGGAGTAGATCCTACCTCCAAATTAATATTTTCAGTTGCAGTTTCTGCCTTTTTAGCCTAAGTACCCAGAATCTCTTTCATTTCATATATCAAATTGCTCATTTCCTAAGTACACTGTGCTCAACCTGATAGGAAGGGATCTATTCTGAATGGATAAGTAAGTGCTAATATGGAATTTATTGACATTATTAACGTAGACATTAACAACATCTGTAAACTATGCAAAAGAGACAATCAACCAGCCCAAAAGAGAAAAAGACCCCGGCACCTCTCCACCTGTAATCAGTACTCAAATCAGCATAGATTATCTCCATCAACAATCAAGTAAATAATACCCCAATCAAGAAACTGCCAAAGTACCATCAGTAAACAGCCCAACCAATAGCAATAGCACTTAGACTTATATACCACTTCATAGTGCTTTACAGCCCTCTCTAAGCAGTTTACAGAGTCAGCATATTGCCCCAACAATTTTGGGTCCTCATTTTACTCACCTCAGAAGGATGGAAGGCTGAGTTGATCTTGAGCCTGATGGGATTTGAACTGTCAAATTGCAGGCAGCCAACAGCCAGGAGAGGTAGCCTGCAGTACTGCACTCTAACCACTATGCCACCAAGGCTCAAAGAATCTCTAAGACCAGCCCTACACACACAGACAGGCAAGACACCAGAATATAAACTGGCAGCAAATAACACTCCTTAGTAGCACTGATGATGTTAACCTAGTTTGGGTAATGAAATGTCTGCAAGAAAACAAGCAAGCTCAGAGATCACAAAAGATCCCTCAATTTATTAAGAGTTTGGGGCAAATTCTGAAACATGTCAATCTTCTGGAAAATATGGAATCTTTTTAGGTTAGTACCATTAGTAACCGGTGCCTTGGATACAACCTCCAAAACTTGAACAGCATGTGGTTCATGTCAATTGCAAAATGCAACTTTATTTGGAACAGTCTATATCCTGCACAAATCATTTTTGCAACATCTAGCAACATCTTTCTCTCCTACAATGAACTCAACAGGTAGATAAAAATGCCAATTCCAGTCTAAACACCTGACTGTGATGAACCATAAACTTCCTCAATCCCTGGAAATACTAATTTATCAATTTACCCCAATTTTATATTTAAAAAAATTGAAACTGCCTATATTCTTAGATGCTATCTTAATAATTCTTAGGCCCTTGGTTAGGACTTGAATTGTTAAGTTTTAACCAGTCTTAGATTGTAAATCTAACTGTAGTTTACCCACACATAATTTATTATTGAACTATTATTGGAAAGAACTTGATGCATATGAAGAGCCACCCCAATTAAAGAACTAGCAGTTGTGACTCCATGTTGTGAACAGATAATAATTTATTAATCTGTCCAGATCTCAATGGCTCTGGGTGACAAACAAACTGCAATCAAATTAATAAAACATAAAAAACAAAAGTAAAAGATGGCATATACATGCCCATACATACATACATACATAAACATTTTTGCTTCTTTCAACAAATACTCATTCTTTACAACAGACCTGCTGCTGCCAGCATTTGTATTTTTTAAAATGTCCGATATGGTTCAGCTGAACTTGAGCTCATCCAGAATGACTTGTTCAGACTCCCATGCCATGAAGTGATTGTTTTGTGCACACCTCCATTATTTTTTTGCAACAGCAGCAGTTATTTTCTTATATCTATTTTTGCTATCTTGTTTTACTTAGCAAACTTTTTAATATTTTCCATTGGCATAACTTCACACGCTTTTTGTAATGTAAGCTGTTTCAGGCAGCTTCCATTTCCTCTTTCCTATTCTGCTTTTTTTTTTAATGTGACACAACTTAACTTTAGTACCATATCAAATTTGTGTTATCTCCCTCTTCCTGTACATAGAGACATTCCTTTGATATAGCTCAGAAGAGAGTATAGTTAATATATTTCCCTGTTTTCCTTTTAGTAATTTGGCGGACAAAGATCTTGTCTCCCAGCCTATAGGTTAACTGGATAATCTGGTTTTACCAGTCTGATTTAAGGTTGTTTTAAGTAAAGATGATTACATAGTTATTCGTTCTGCCTTTAAGAAGGAAAGATTATATTCTGTATGGGCTCCTAGACTAGTTTCCTTCTGTTGAAAATATCCAGCCTGCTATTCAGTAGAACAGAAAAAAATGCTACATTTTTGTTGTCTCAACATTCATTGATTGTTGCATACCAACAATTCAGCTCGAAAGAGAGTTTGCCCTTCTGGCTTTCAAGTTTGATGAAGACGTACAAAAAAAATCACAAAAATCCAACAGGCATTTATATTATATGTGAGAATAGCTAAATCAGCGCCATGGTTTTTTGATATATGCTTTACTTTTGTTTGACTTTTATTTCTATCTCAGATACACACGGAAGAGTCTGAACAATAACATATAATGCCTTTATAGCACAGATAAGGGTTTTTTTCGTGTCTGAAACGGTAATTATGTGTTGTCCTTTAAAAAGAGTACATAAGTTTATAGATAAATAAATTGTAATGTCACTTCTAGTTAGTAACGTGAGACGTTTTCTAATGGAAAATCACTTTGTACTTCAGCTGCAGTTATGTGATGAAATATATCTATTTTATAGAATTGTTCCAAAAATCAAACCTCTCTACTTGGAGAACCTCCTAAGGAAATACACCTCAGCACAAATCCCTACTTGAACTTGGCAAGTGTTCTGCCTTCTGTGTGTCTTTCAGGTAAGCAGGGAGGGGCCAAAGAGGTTATAATACTTGCAGATAATACGATTATATTGTTTGGTAAAGTTTAAATCTGGAACTTGCCTTTGAGAAGAGTTTGCAATAAACAGCTGCTGTTGTTGCTTCTGCTGCTGATTATCATACAATCCACTGCAGTAAGGTCTCATAATTGACCATAATCTACCATATATGTCCAGTGGGTTGATAGATATCTGTTTTACAATTCCCAGAATAGAGCTGAGAGATTTAAATTACAGTGTACCTCGATATTCATTGCTAATTGGTTCCAGGAAGCGCAACGAGTACTAAAAGGACGAGTGCCAAACAAACCATGTGATATATCACATGACCCTTTGTCCACTTCATGTCTGTCCCTTTTCCTATGTCAGCAACCTTCCCAGCAGGGCCGACTTCCTGTCCTCCCACTCTTGCACCATCACCATCTCCCTTTTGCAGCAACTTTCCTGGCATGGCTTTCCTGGCATGTCCGTTCTCCGCAGCTGTCCCCCTTTTCTAATCATACCAAACAAATAATGAATACTGGGACAACATTTTTGCTTCAAAATGCGTCGACTACCAAATTTGACGAGTTTTGAAGCAGTCAAGTACCAAGGTATCACTGTATGCTAAAGAGTGCCTTATTTTGTTTCGTTTTAAAAAGAATAGCTCTATGCCTTTGCTTTGCTATGAATTTATTTACTATTGTACTGTGTATATGTAGAAATTGTGTACCACTCTAAGGGCCTTTGGGGGAACCAAACAGGTTTAAAACTACTTATACCTTGTTATAATTATTAATAAATTATAATTTCTTCTTTTAGGAGCAGTCCCCAACAAAGCTAATAATACTAAGCCACAATCTATAGCTGCAAGTAACTCAATCAACAGTGTAAATGCTCAGGGAAACACACCACAGCATGCAGTGGAAAACTCTTTTAACTACTCACGACAGTACAGCGATTACACACAGGTGAGAGAGATATAATGTCGCCACAGCTGGTGACAAGGTATCTTCTTATAAAGGCAGTAGTTCTCCAGACTGATGATCATTGAGAACCATCAATCAGCAAGATTTGCAGAACCAGTCAGATTCCCAGTGCTAAGAACTGGAATACAAGTAAATAGTGATATTGTTGTCCTGGGGAAAAAAACATAACATTCAAAAGAGTTCTGATAGTGAATTCATGTGAATAAGAAATGAAATGACCTGCAAATTAGAGGTCATTCTTGGTATAGTGTGCCTATTTCTTTTAGTTGTCAAGAGCTATTAGCTGTTAATTTAATACTACCTCTCTAGGTTATATAGAAGAAGAAACAAAGTGTGCAGATAATTTATACAGATTCAGAATCCCACTGCCAACAGCTATAAGAAACTCTATTGTATGATTTAGAACAGGGCTGTCAAACTCCTGGCTTGCGGGCTGGATAAGTCACACGCTGGCCATGGCCACGCCCTGTCAGCAAAGGGGGGGAAGTCCTGATATGTCACATGATGCTGCCATGACGATGTGAGTTTGACACTCCTGATTTAGAAGCACAAAGAGGCAGATGATCTTAAAATGGGGTGGTATTACTGTTAGCACCTTGGAATCAGCTCCACAGCTACATCCATCACTGCTTCTATAATAATTTTCTGTCACTCATGTGTAACACAGCTGTGGCATGCATAAGAACATTGGTAGACGGAGCTGATTTGGTGAGATAATATTTGAAATTATCTTCTTCTAATCCCAAAAGAAACCCAGGGAAGGCTCACTCTTATTTAATCTAGGCCACTGATTTCAGATTCTGGATATTTTAAATTTGTTGGGACACCTTCTCCTATGAGCCAAGATTCCCAAACCACTTCTCACAACACACAACAGGTATTTGCATTATGTGGTAAAAAAAAAAGCATAAATTGCTGACTCTATAAAGTAACTCATAATATGCCGCTTAGGGAAAACCTGGTATGATGAATCAAAGAGAACATTGTGTTAAGGGCCAATTTTAATACAGGATAAAAAAGGCATAACATTTACCATAAAAATACATCAAGCAAACTCTTTCTTAGTGGAAGACTTTTTGTTTTTTTCCGTTCAATAGGGTCTGGTTCTCAGAGACCTCTTGGACAAATCCCTGAAGTTTTCTGGGCAAGATTTTTCAGAAATGGTTTGGCATTGCCTCCTTTCTAGGGATGAGAGCAGAGGTGGTATTCTACTGGTTTGCACTGATTTGGGCGGACCAGTGGCAAAAAAAGCTACCATTAGGACAAAGCGGTAGCAAAAAATGGCTATTGGTTTGGCTAAGAGTCCTCTTAGCTGATTGGCATGTGCATGCGCGGAAGGGGAGCATGTACACGTGCACGGAGGGAGGAGTGTGTGCACACGTTCAGCAAACCAGGGGCAATGCTGGTAGGATCCCACCACTGGATGAGAGATAGAGACTGGCCCAAAGTCACCAAGACAGGACTAGAAAGCATAGTTCCCAATTTCTAATCTTAACAACTACAGTAATTGTACTGTAAATTGAAGCTAATACTGTCTAGTAAGCAAAGCCCCTAAAGAATGGCCCGCAAACTGAAACATATAAAAACAACCTGGCAGACTTGAAAATTATATTGGAAGTTTGATATCATTTGGCAAAAAAAGACTTTGTGGCTACAGTTTGATTATGTATTAATTTATATGAAATGTAATCTAAATATTGCTTTTTGCTTTAAATGAAACAAGACAAGTTATAAAAACAAGTTATAAAAATTGTGTTAGCTGGTTTGCAAAACGTGTACTCTTTTGGTGTCAAACAGTTGGCAAAATAATAATGATGAAAAAAATTAAAAATGCTTTTGCCTTTTGTAGGATTCAGTCCAGCAGTGGTATCAGCAGTATGCTCAGGCATACCATAGCATTCAAACTAAAGTAGGAGACTTAGAAAACAGTGGCTCGGATGTAAGTTTGTTTCATTTCTTTATTTGCTGGGTTAATATCCTGCTTTTCATTTAGGAGCTAAAGATTATGCTCTTCACTTTTATACTTAGCTTATTAAGGTATTCATTTCTTCAATGTGTTTTGATCAGAATTTATTTCTAGCACATGAAAATAAATATTTCTTGAGTGCATCCAGGAAATGGATTATCTATCATTTTGTTACATCATTGAAAAAATCTTTCAGCACCCTAAGGATATCTGTGTGCTGAGAAATGCCAGTTTGCAAATTGGCTGACTTTTTCCTGACTTAAATTTTTGGAAAGAAAAAAAAAGAGACAATTTCAGCCATGCAACTCATGGAATTTAACAGGATTTTAGGTGCAGATAATTTATTAATGAAAGATATATAAGTAACAATTTGTCAATTATAGTGTCTTTCTTCTAAAAATTAGATATAGTTTCGCTATTTTCATATTCAGATTTTATATATGCTCAAAGGGAAGGCTCATTGTTATTTTTTTTTCCCCTTCCTATTACAACCAAATTCACCTGGACCAAATATTCCATAGGAGAGGACAACCATTTTAATCTAGCAGATCCATGCCCCTTGCCTCATTTCCAACCTGGTTCCCTTCGGATGACAGGAAATTGTTCAGAATTGGCTTCAGAATTTGGTGGGGGGGGAGGCAGGAATAAAAAGTGCTGATGCATTGCTTCTGCCAACTTCATAATTTTTGCCCTAGTCTAGAAAGAAGTTTAATTCAGAGGAGTTTTTCCCCAGGACATCAGGTGGGAAGCAAAACTGTATACTATTCTAATTTATGCCTAAATAACACTTCAAGTTGCAAACCTGTGTTTTCATTTTCTCAATGAAAATTCATTTTCATTGAATTTTTAACATGATTTATCCGAAAACTGCCTTATATCATATTGTCCATTGACTACTATCCAGAGTTTCAGACTGGTGCCTTCCCCAATCCTACCCAAAGAAGCAAGGAATTAAACCTCTGTTTTTGTCCTATGAAGCAGCAGCAGCAGCAGCAGCATCTCTGCCTTGGGCAACATTTCCCGTCTCCTTGTAAGGGGTTGTGCAAAGAGTAGCAGATTAGTCTCCGGGGAATGTTTTTTGCAGTAGGGATAGGATGAAATTCACTTGTCCAGAGTTTGAGCTTATTCTACTTTCACAATTTGGATCAGGGATCAGATACCGGGCACCAGTTGGTAGCTTATCTGCCAATTTTGCATGACTTGCAGCTTCCAGAAACTCAGGGCTAATCCCTTGCAGAGTGAATTGAAATTCCAGAGTCGGGTTGTAATTAAGAACGAATAGATTTCTAGTGAAACGTGTTGCAACAGATTCCTGCTTTTGGAGATTACATACAGTATATTTTTGTCACTTCGATTTTATTTTGTATTTATTTTGTGTCATGCTTTTCCTATCTATACTAAAACTTTACATCCCTTCATTTGGGTGAAACAATTCATGCTTGAGAAACAAACATTTTTGAATCAATGTACCCCAAATGGGCTAACTTACAGAATCCAGGACCTTCGAATGGGACTAAAATTTGGCAAGGTTGCAGTTGCCTTTTAATTGCACTTCCGCCAAAGACCCATAGGTTCCATGGTCTGCCTACTTTTCCTGCCTTCCTCTGGTCCTTGCACCCAATCAGCTGGCAGCAAGGCTGAATAGGAGAGCAGCCATTGGCTGCTTTGGAACTGAAGCTTGAAATCTCTAAGGAAAAACAAAGGAGCGATTCGTATGCCTGCTGGCAAGATAGTGTTGGCTAAGGGATGCTGATGGCTGCACGGATGAGTCCTATTCCTTCCTGGAGTGAAGGTGCTTTTGGGGACAGAGTGGGGTGAAGGATGAAGTTTTCCCCATTGTTCACGGTTGCCTTCCCCCCCCCCCACTTCCCAGCAAAATGTAGGCAGTTCCATGGTGAGGAGGAGGAAGAGGAAGGAAAAAGGGGAACCCTGTTCCTCACTGGAAGGAGAAGGAAAGTGGAGTAGGGATGCAGGTTTCCTCTGGGTTCACAATTCCCTTTGTTCCCCCTTCCCCAGCAAAGTGGCAGGCAGTTCCATAGGAATAGGTCAGCTGAGGAAGAGGACGAGGCTTCACCAGGACTTTCCTGTCATATGAGGGGAGAGGAAATGGCACATGCTTGTAGTATATATGGAAAGAAGAAGGCTCCAACGAAAGCAAAGATCACAAGTTGTCAAGTGGGAATTTAAGGCAGTGTCTACTATATCTAGCTATTTTATCTTTACAACAGTGCTACAACAAATTGGGCTGTACCAATGAGGGCAGGTTAACTAGTGAACTTTAGAATCTAGAGAAACTCATGACTACTATCTCCTCTACTCCATTCTCCATACCAGAGATATACTTCTCTTTCTGAAAATTTATGTTATTAATTTCTTGCAGTAATTTGATTTCTTAATTGGTTATCAGCTTCCTAACACATATTTTTATTTTTATATTTTCTTCCGTAGGAATCCAGTGGAGGAGTTTATGGTGATTATGGTACCTATTTACAGGTTATGCCTTCATATTATGCTGCAGCCCAAGGATTCTTCCATCCAAGCGTCTTGCCGTTTACACCTCAAAATCCCGTGAAGGTAAAAATATTTTTGCTGGAGCCTAAAACTACAGAATGCATCAAACATAACCAACATTTAAGTAGCTACAACTCAGAGCTTTCAAAGTCCTATATCATGCTGAGATGCATTGAAGGATAAGTAGCAAATAAAATCTGTTTTTTTTTAATACTACATTTTGAACAGATGTGTATTCTCAGTTGTGCTACCATTAAGAGTTCTGAGATAATGCTAATTTATTAGAGTTGCTGTGAATGCTATTTGTCTTCATTATTTTGGTAATGGAACTTTTCAGAATAAGTATGAAATTAGAACCAACTTAGGTCTCCCGTAGTCAGCAAAATTCTACATTGCATTTTTACTTGTGTAGTCCTGCTCTAAAAAAAATGAGCAGATCCTTCAAGAGCCAATGTACTTGAAGGGCAGCACTGGAAGCTGCATATAGATTCCTTTTCTACCAGCAGGAATACTTTATACAATTCCATCCAGGAATACATAATTCATGGTATAAAGCTCTGGAACCAACTATTTATATCTGTTACGATCACTTTCTTGTGTGAATCATGGTTAGAGTTTATCAAATGTCAAACTCAGCGTTCTTTAGGTGCTGCACATTACTCTAATTGACTTTTTATGATCCTCAGATGACACCAGTAAAAAATGAAAAGCGGAGCTCTTCATACCTCATCACAAACCCAGAAGACAATCCCGTGGATTATGTTGGCCCACATACTCAGGGCTCCGGAATGCATTATACAGAACTGTACCTTAAAAGAAAGCGTGTCTATTAAGATTTCTATCCAATAGAAATCAAAATCACTTCTTGTGGCATTCTTGCCACTGTTATATCTATATCTATATATATTGTAGATAACATGTGCAATAGTATTGCAGAAATTAGTTTTGATAAGGAGAAGTGGTATGGGGAAGACGCTCTTGTCTTGATTAATTTGTTTTGTTGTTGTTTGGGCTGACAGTAACGTGTTTTAGAAGAACAGCAATGTTATGGTGTGAGAGCTAGTCTCAAAACAATGAAATAATGGAAGTTTCCTACTGTCTTGCTGAGAAACTGCACTGATACCCTTAAAAAGCAATAATGCGGGTCAGCGATGTTACAGAAGTCTCTTTGATGACTTAAAGTCCTTGATTGAAGAAGATTCGTGTTTATTCTATTGTCTGTTTCACAACAATAATAATACACTATTATTCAGATGATTGGATTTAGATTTACAACTTTCAAATGTAAATAAAATTAGACAACTGCCTAGCAGTAAGTTAAGAAAATGTCAAGATACACATGTCTTATTGAAAATAACATTATTGAACTATAAAGTATGTTATGGCAAAGTTTCTGTGGAACTGAGGGACTTTTACATTTGTAAATGTTGGCCTTTAGGGTTATAAGTTCTAAATCTAGAGGCAATATTTAAACACATTTTCAAATATAGTGTGTATGAATATATATTTAATATCCAGTTGGAGCTGAATTTATTACAGTCACTTGCATTTAATTAAAAGGCTATGCTTTCCAGTTGGTTCTTGCAAACACCTGATTTATCTCACTTCCAACTTGAAAACTTTTGGGGCACACTTTTTTGACGCTCCCCAAAAGTAATACTTTGTACATACATTAAATGCTTCTGTTAATATGCTATGTTTATTTCTAACTGGTCTACTTTTCTTGTGAGTGAAAATGTGTTTGAAACAGGCTTATTTACCACTGTGTGTTCACAGTATTGAGAATTGTAATATGACTGTAATATGGCTTTACCCATAAAAACTAAATATATTTAAATCTGATTGAAATGTTTATCGGGGTTGTGTCACTGAGTTCAATAGCAGCTTAATTGCCACAAGCAGCTGTTCTGTAGAATTAGATCTGTCATATTTTGACACTAAGCCATGGGTTTTGGTCGTATGCTCCTGCAAGAAGGAAGCCACTTCTGAAAGAAGGATGCCACTTCTATATTTATGTATTGGTCTCATAACATTTCCATTACCTTTTGGCCAATCAAGCTCTTGATAAATAAACAGGCAAGTAAATGTTCTTACAAGCCTATGTAGTTTAGTCCACTTTGCTCATATAGGAAGAGGTTAAATCAGCTGAAGAATGTACACATTTGGCAACCAATCAACTTTTACTGTTTGCAATTAGGTTACAGAAATTTAGGAAATATGCAATTATGGTAAGATTGCATTGCCTGATTGTATCTTCATCAAGTTAGTTCTTTAGATGATTTACAAAGTGAACCTCCTTAAATGTATGTCTATAGTAGCAAACTGAAGAGAGCAAGAAAGTTAAATAACTTACTATAAATCTGTATCTAGGGCTTTGCCTACAACTTTAATACTATAGTTCAGGGATGTCAACCTTGATTTCATTGAGGCAACATCAGGGTTGTGGTTGACCTTGGGGAGCCGGGTGGGGCATGGCTGGGGTGAAGTATGGCCAACTTGATGTCACTCGTGTTGGGGGGGTGCCTGTGGTAGCCTGGGCGGGACCCGGGGGATCCACTGTCTCCAGCAGAGGAACACGCGACCCGGGCAAGGGCCATGTGGAGGACCACCAGATGATGTGAGCCCTGGACGGCAGAAGGCAAGCACTCAGTCGGCCCTTGAGCTCCCAGGGCACCAGGGGCCCACAGCCCAGCCCAGTCCTGCTTCCCTAAGGGGGCTTCCGGCTGCACTTACCTCCTGCTCAAGCTCCTGCTGGAGCTGCAGGGCCACCACGCCTAGGCCCTACCACCTCCTCCTCTACAAGCTCCTGCTGGAGCTGAGGGGCCACCATGCCTAGGCCCCGCCCCCTGGGCATGTGCATAGGAGTCAGTGAGTAAAAGAGTGCTGGCATCCTGGGTGAAAGGGAAGCACTCAGAGAGCAGTCAGCCTGTGGGGCAAGACACTCCCCAGGGATGCCAGGCCCCATGCACGCCCACAGTCACCTATTTTACCAGGTTGTAGATTGGCACCCAGTCAGCTTGGACCAGTCCAAAGTGCCGCGGTCCGGTCATTCATTATTTGCAGGACCAGATCTGGCCCACAGGCTATAGTTCTATTGATATATCACAGCAGCATGAATAATTATTTTGTCCATGCCCTCAAATTGCAACTTTCTAGACGTATGCTATGAATAAAAAAAAATAGTAGAAATAAAGTGTCTTCATTTGCCCATACAAGCTTAAACAATAGTGCATTTCTTTGATTGCGAGAAGCTTTATAAAAGGCTTCTTTGTATACACATTATGGGAGGTGCATAGAAGTCCTGTAGTAGTTAAGAGGCCCTGCGGATTTTACTCCACTAGTCATTTCTGACTCTAGGAGGCGACGTTTTATCTCCATTTCAAGGATCATTGAGCCAGTACTGTCCAAAGATGTTTTTGCGGTCATGTGGACAACATGGCATTATAGTGTACTGTTACCTTCCTACTGAAGTGGTACCTATTTATCTACTCGCATTTGTGTGCTTTCAAACTGCTAGGTTGGCAGGATAGCACAAGGACGGGTGGTCACCCCCTCAGTTTTCCAGCCAACAAGCCCAGTGTCTTAATCACTGAGCCATCATGCTATGGAACTAATTCAGTAGAGCTGGATTAAATTTCCGGTAGACTAACTTTTTAATATCCAACAGTTCTTTATTAAATAGTGCACGCAGCACCCTTATGCCAGTGGCTTCTATAACACCTTTTTTTTTAAATAAAAAAATCCTACGCTGCTTTTGGCCAAAGTTAACCAACTGCAGGCATTTAAGTTGATATGCCTGAATAATCATCATCTTTTTGCGTGTGTTCTGACTTTGTTACACATAGCCTAGTGAGTCATGATTGAGGAGCCCCATAAATACTGTATAACAAATAAATGAATAAAATGGATACCTATCAGGGAAATGGACATGAAGATGACAAAAATGGCCCAACTCAGATGGATCAATCACTTCAAAGCATGCAGAGTATAGGCTTGAGCACAAAGTCTTTATTTGGAACATTTTTTAAAAAATGAACATTTCTGGATAAAATCAAGAGGGTTTTCTTTAATAAAGAATAACAAAGTGCATATAGAATATTTATAGATTACATACAAGAACAGGCAATTTCGAAAGATGGGTTAGGATTAAAATTACAGTTTACCATTATTGCAAATCCTGAATAACTCTGTAAATGCAATATTTTATTTTAGGAAAGAATAGCTTCCTTTTAAAGAAGAATGCCCCTTATTTTATTTTATTTTTAACCTAAAAAAGACTTGTGAATTGACAGTAAAAGGACAATCTGGTAAATCCAGTATCATGGCTCCTTTCCACGTCTATGCATATTGCCATTTTCCTTCAACTAAAAACATAGGTGGTTTATTTAGATTCAATAGATTGGGTTAAGTCTACTTAGAATTGACCAATGAAATTGAAAGCCTTGCTTTAACCGTGATTAAATCTGGATCCAGTTCAAGAGCTTTCCAAATCTGTAAAGTTCTGACTATTTCCTTTATACACTGCAGGTAAAATGCATACATTATTGTCGAATAATGTATTGTATCATTCTTTATCTGTGGCAACATCCTTATGCAGAAGGGGTGTTGCAGTTCAGAATAAAAGATACACAGAGGTCACTTCTCTGGCTAGCTGCTTATTTTGTTGATTTGTCTCATGACGTTTACTAAAAATATTATCAGGCATGAGGTGTGTCACTTCAATATTGATATAATGCTTTTCCATTTACCCATTATTTGCCTCACATATAAAAGATGGGTGTATAAAAATCCCACATTCTGCATAAGATTCAGAACACCTACTGTATATAAAAAAAATTCAAAGTTATTTGAAAGTTTCATTTGGAAATTTCCCTCAATAAAAGGAGGATAAAAGTAAAAGGAGCGACCATTGGCATTTGGCCATGGCCCAAGTATCCTAATTCAACATTCTTGCCCCAACCAAAATTGACGAATTTAAACAGACAATTTCCTTAACTTTCCATTTAAAGGGAAGTAAATAAACGAAAACATCTTAGGGATGAATGACTAGCAGAGATCTCGGCTCTATACATGCGGCACCAAGCGTAGAGGAAACAAGTTTACAAATACACAATATACAAAAAGAAATAGGCTGGGATGTAAAGAATTAATGAGTTCCTCAATAGTATGCTTTATAGTAATTTCTCTCTATGAATAGCAAGTATCCATAATATGATACAAACTTTTCCACTTTTAAGATGAATTCAGAAGTATCCTACTCAGTTAACGTGGGTAACTGAATTTGAAGGTTACAGATCCATATCCAAGCCTTCTCAGTGAATAGGAATATTTGTATGGCTCGTCTGGCCAAAACAGCATTAGCATTTTTTGCATAATGTACATTTTCAAAGGCTTTCATGAAGAAGCAATGTAACATGCTGCATACCTCGAGGCCATTATTCTGACAAAACTTCTGCTTTCTTTTTAAAATTCTGATAACATTCATAACTTGCACAAGCCAATTACTACTTTCACCAGTTAGAACCTAAATGAATGGAATACAACAGTTCTGGCCATCACACAGAGGGTCACTGCCAAGCACTCAACTCAATGCTTTTTACCGCTTGGGTTGACCGAGTAGCAAACTCTTTTATTTCCAAGCAAAAAGGAATTGCTGAATTGCAAAATTACAAAAATGTAGCAACAGGCTGTCTTTTTAAAAAATAGTCAACAATAACAGTATAAAAATGTTGGATTACAACTTCGTAATGAGTGTTTCAAAGCCTTGAATCAGATTGTGGAAAGTTGTCCTCTCGCTGGGGTCCTGTACCCAACACTTTCTCATCAGTTGGTTAACCTGGGAAATAAAAAGCACAAAGGTTCTTACCACAACATTTGCTTCCTGAGGTGGCGACAGCACACAAGACATTAATCAGCTAAAGAAGCAGGAAATCCCATGTCTGACCTTTGCTTCCCCCTTCTCCCTTATACGAGTTTCTATAACTGTCTTAACATTATGCTTAAGTTTTCTGTAATTTGTAAGGCTATTAGAATATGCTAAAATTGATTATCATACAGAATTATTACGTGTTTCATTCCATGCTTGATGAAAAAACTGAAAAAAGAAAATGAGGCCACCTGAAGGAAGGCATGGAGCAGATGCATTTGTAGTAGGGAGGTAAGAAATTAAAACATAAAGTCTAGGCACAGAATAATTAAGCCTGTGTGAAAAAGGCAAACTTCCTTACTAGCCGAGAATTAATTTTTGAGACTATATAAATGTAGAAATTATGGTGACTAGGAAACTGCCTAAAGTAGTACAATTCTGGGATGCTGTCTTTAGTAACTCAAATGGAGTCCTTTACAGGAGGGGTCTCCAACCTTTCAGACCTCAGGGACCACCAAATTCACAATTTTAAATCCCGTAGACCACTAACAGGAATCCAGTGCGCTGCTCGCTGAAGTGCCTGGTCTCCCAATGTCAGAATGGGGTCCTTCAGGCACTTAGCTGGCCACCTGTTTCTGCAAACTTAAACACTCAAAGAGTCATTTGGACCCGTTTTCCACAGAAAACAAAACACTGGGATTTTTCATCTGTCTCTCTCTAATCTCTCTCTGTATCTCTTTCTTGCTTTCTCTCTCATCTCCCTCTTTCACTCTCATCTCTCTCTCTCTCTGTATCTCTTTCTCTCTCATCTTTTTCTGTATATATGTATCTATCTCTCTTTCTCTCTCATCTCTCTTTCCAGAGCTCTAGTCACAGGACTGGCCCATTGGTAATCCTGGAGCAGCTCCTCCACCTGGGTGCGCTGCGGACCACCAGAATTTTCTCCAGGACCACCAGTGGTCCCTGGACCACTGGTTGGAGACCTCTGCTTTGTAGGGCTCACAGGGCCACATACAGCTTGCCAGGCTAAGTCTACCTACAGTTGGTGACAAAAATACTGAATCTTTTAAGATGAGATGCTGTCTACTAGGAGGATGCCAAATTATTCAAGACTGTAGATAAAACTTTATCATTTATTCAGAGTGTTGGGTTTTATTTCTGTTAATAGGTCTTTTCAGGAGAAAGATAATTTCTTTACAATCTTTTGTGGGAATTTCTTTCACAGAATTAGGCAAAGGGTTTTTAGGTAGCCTTGTTTAGATGCATTGGTTGGTGATTTTCAGGTTGCTTCTAGCTTTCAAGATGAGATTTGATTCCTCGCTTATGAAGGTCTTTGCTGTACAGGTGTTCTGGTTAACATATGGTTTTGTGAAATGAGACAAGCCATGGATTCTCAGATGATTGGACTATAACATTTGAGTGATGCTATGTTGTTTCCTTTGAATTCCAAACATATAGCCTCATATTGTATCACAGTCCGCTTCCTATCTCTGTTCAATCTATATAGTAGGGATTTAGTCACCAGCATCTGAAGGACTGCTTAAAGTTCTAGTTCAGAAATAACAGAAGGGACTTTGAAAGTCTTCTAGTCCAATCCCTTGCTCAAGCAGGAAACCCTACCCCATTTCAGACAAATGGTTGTCCAATCTCTTCTTAAAAACCTCCAGTATTGGAACACACACAACTTCTGGAGGCATGATAGCACAATATAATTTTTGTTACCTTTTTTAAGGAAACAAGGTAGGAGAAATCACCGTATATCGGTGGAACAAACTACAGGAAACAATATCCATGCTAAAATCATCCAGCCTAGGCCAATCAGACTGCTTTCATGTAAACAGTTGGGACCTAATTCTTTGAGGCTGCTCTTTTGAACCAAGCCCCCATTTAAGTATGTATATTTGCTTTTAGATGTTGAATGTAGGGAAATGAGCTGTTGTTTTGAAACAGACCCTTATGTAAATCATGTACACTTTCTGAAGTGTACATGAATATCTGCTGAAATTGTGCTAAGCAGGAGGTTATCAAGATATACATAAATGGCACCCATAAAAGGCCAGATATGCTATTAGCAAGGCCATTAAAGTTATAACTAAAAATTCCAATGAAATGATTACAAAAAAGTGTTTGGGGAAAAACGATCAAGGCTGGAATGCTCAAATACATTATAAAGAGGGTATTGTTTCCCTCTGAATGTGTCTTCTCTATAAAGTAATGAGATCCAACTTATCAATGGATTTAAATATGGCATCCTATCCCCATCCCCAAGCCCTGGAGGCAAATCACAACTGCAGCCAAAAGTTCTGCAGAAATTCTTGGGAAAAGGAAGTAGATCATTTGCATAATTAAAGGGGAAATTTACAGTGAGTCGAATCAATACTTGGATTGCAGTGAGAGGAGTTGATCCAGCCTTACCCTGTAACTAATTCAATTTTGGGCAAGTGAGGGATTTTTCTGTGACTCAGGGCAGGAACTTTCAGACAGCATATAAACAGGGAGTATACCTATGGCTGGGAGAACCTTGCTAATTAGCCTTAGATTTGTGTCAATCTGTTATGGTTTAGTGCTTAAAAGTGTTGTCATTTTGGTGACAGTTAAAAAATGCTTTTATAAAAGGAACAAAGGCAAAAAAAAACATTTTTTTTACCTCTTCTGGACAGTTTTTAGGACAAGGCAAGCGCTTCCCCTCTGCTAATATGCGTACCAGCCGCGTGACTGTCATCTGGCCTTGCGTTGGGCCAATCATATTCAGGAATTCCTGTGGGTTACAAAAAATATACGCTAAGCAGCATTCCTCCCGAGGAGCGGTCCAATAAGGTGGACATGAATAGTAGCAAAACTTTTATGTTGATAACTTCATGCATGCTGTTCCTTCCCCTGATAATATAACCACAAATATGAATTGGCTTAAAAGGTCTAGAACTGCAGAGGAATATTTGGACAGTTCAACCTATTCAGTTCAAACATTTAAGAATATATTTGGTAGGTAAAGGAAGATTTCCAGAAAAATGCCCTGAATATTTTTGCCCTCCCACTTTTAAAACAAATTATGGGCAATGCAGCATCTGAAAAACTGCCTGCAAGGAAGAATCCCCTGTGGGATCATGAGCATTACACTAGGGGGAGAAAATATTTCACTGCTACTTACTGCCATCGGACTACACTCAGAATCACAGTAAGTTAAAAGTTCATACAGGGTCACTCCAAAAGACCAGACGTCTGAAGCAATATAGAATTTGCTCTGTAATAGGCATTCAGGGGCATACCTGCAAACGTAGGAGATTTTGTTAGTTGTTATTATTATTATTTAACTGGTAATATTTAACATTGTTGCCCAGCGTTTGCTCAATTAATAATGGGAAATGTTTGATTTCTGGGCTGTAGAGATACGGTAGTCATCACAACGTGCGTTGTTAACGTAACGCAAGTGTTATGCATCAGTTGAAGAGGAAACAAAAAGGGAACAAACTGAAATGTAAGTAATAGGTTACTGAAAATAAGCAAGCATTACAGCAGAAAAGAAAAAAAAGGTTTTGGGAGATGAGACTAAGGGCCAATTCAAAGGTTTCTTTAACAATTCCTATCTTAAGCAGGTAAGCAATTTGATGCTCTCCCAACAGCTCTGGCACAATGATCACTTTCAAAGTTGCCTTTGTAGCCCAAAGTATTTGGGGGAGGGGGGTGTCCAGATGCTTGCCTCCATCTAAACATTAATGGAAGCAAATATTATGCCTTTATTTGTACTTCTGTTCATATAACAGTAATCTTAAGACTGTAATAGATAATATAATACTTTCATTTTAGGCCAAACCCATATACAGTCGTACCTCGGTTCACGAACGCCCCGGTTCACGAACAATTCGGTTGGCGAACAAAAAATCCACCCGATC
>JAOYMU010000263.1:23601995-23612052 GCA_025802295.1 Psammodynastes pulverulentus | reverse complement strand
GCCACCAGCTCAAATGAAACGGAGGCACAGCCCCGCTCCCCCCCCCACACACACACACCAGCACTCACCATTTCAGACGTCTCCCCGAAGAAAAGCGGCTGCGGGCCACTACTACCACCCCGCTCTCACTCCCTGCCCGGCATATGCCCTCTTCTTCTCCAGCCTTGTCGGCGGGGGTTTCCAAATCGTTGTCGCAGCCCCCGCGTTACATCCGAAATCGACGACGAAGTCGACGCCTCCGCTAGATGCTGACTGACCCACCGAGCCGCCAGCGTTCTTCGGTCGCTACAAAGGTGTCGCCGCTCTGCGCATGCGCCAGGGGCTGCCCCGGAGCAAGCGCACTGAACACAACGAAGTGAAGCTTACGGACTTCGTGGTGGTTTTTTTGTTTTGTTTAGTTTTGTTTTAACCCCGGGACGGGATATTCTATTTCTTAAACGGATGTATCTCTGTTCCAAGACTTCAACCGAAGGGGGATGACCCGACGTCAGGCTTTCTTACTTGTGCCGCATCGCCAGGCAGTGGCGCATTAAAAACATAAGGAAGAATTGCGATGTGGCTTATAAAATGTTTTCCCCCCCAAACTGTTGCCACTGCGGCTTCTATCTTAATCAAATTCAGGATTTACCCATTTTGTTTGTTTGTTTATATCCCGATTTTATAATTTTGTATAAGTAACTCAAGGCAACGAACATACCTAAATACGCCTTCCTCTATTTTCTCCATCAAAACCCGTCCTGTGAGATAGGTTGGACAGAGAGTTAGTAACTGGCTCGACTTTCATTCCTAAAGGGAAACTAGAACTCACAATCTCCTGGTTTCTGGTCTGATGCTTTAATCGCTGCACCAAGCTCACTCATTCTTAATTTACTAATTACGTATTCTTTTTCAGTATGTGCTTTTTGAGTCAAGGCTGCTTGCTGCTAAATGCTCGGATAAGTCTTTGCAATTTTCTTGACAAGATTTTCAGATATGGTTGCCATTGATTCAATCCTGAGGCTGAGAAAAAGTGACTGGCCCAAAGTCAGCCAGGACTAGATTTCATGCCTAAGGAGGTGGACCCCCATTTGTAAAAGGGACTAGAACTCAGCCTCCTGGTTTCTATCGTGGTGCCTATTCTGTTCTGGATGGCAGAAGCACCAGGAGGCATCTTGCAATAAATAGACCTATGGGATTATATAAAACAAGAAAGTGAGGAAGCAGACAAAACAAATACGCATCATCTAATCCCTTCTACCAGTGTTTCTTAAAAGTGGTTTGCTGGAAGTCCCCAAGATCATCTCAGGGATTCTTAAAATCAAAATTATTTGCCAGCCCATGTTGAAAAATAATACAATATTAAAATCCCAACAAACATTGTAAAAAGCAGTAGCAGCAGCTAATGCATTCATTTTGTGAGGTGCCCAGAGCTGTGTTTAACATGACAACCATACAAATCTTTTAAGTAAATTAATTAATTTAATTTTTAATGCGGTAAATATAAATAAACATAACCTTTACAAACGAACTCTCTTAAGAATCAGTTTGGAGTAAGGCTTCAGGCTCGGAGATGATAAATTCTAATGAATAGAAAATAGGAATAGGAATAGGAATAGGAATAGGAAAAGAACAGAACAGAACAGAACAGAACAAAGTTGGAAGGACCTTGGAGGTCTTCTGGCCCAACTCCCTGCTTAAGCAGGAGATCTTGTATAGTTTCAGAAAAATCACTGTCCAATCTCATCTTAAAAACCTGTAATGATGGAGTACCCACAACTTCTGAAGGCAAGCCATTCCATTGATTAATTGTTCTCACTGTCAGGAAATGTTTCCTTATTTCTAGATTGGAGCTCTCCTTCATAAATTTCCATCAGTACTTGCTTGTTACTCACCTTTGCTGTCCAAGGAATATGCAGGAGCCTTCTCCAGCACCATAGCTGACAACACACCAGTGGTGGGATTCATTTTTTTTTACTACCGATTCTGTGGGCGTGGCTTGGGTGGGCATGGTGTGGCTTGGTGGGTGTGGCTTGGTGGTGTGGCGGGGAAAGGATAATGTAAACTCTCCATTCACACCCCATTCCAGGGGAAGGATACTGTAAAATCTACATTCCCTCCCCACTCCTGGGGGAAGGTTACTACTGATTCTCTGAACTACTCAAAATTTCTGCTACCGGTTCTCCAGAACTGGTCAGAACCTGCTGAATACCACCTCTGCAACACACACACATATCATAGTATATATGTCCATATATAAAATGATGGCAACCATGAGTATTATGGGGGCTTGGGGCCAGTATCTAGAGAACTGTATGTTGGCCATTCTATATAATTGTGGATATCAGCTAAGCTGCTGCTGAAATAGATTTGCTAGTGGCACTCCCCCTCCCCATCCAACTGGACTGATAATTGAATCTTATTTCAACAATGAGATGCAATTGTATCTGCTATGATTCTTAAGATAGCAGATAATTTACAGGAATCAGGAGGTGAGATATAGCTAGGAGCTGCCATTTCTGTTCTTCCAACATCCTGCATTTTGCTCAGCATAATTCTAGACATGATTTCTGTCCTACCCATTCCAAAGCATATCAAGGTGACTCAACACAGCAAACTAGATGTCCTGAAAAGGATCAGCCTTAGGTAAATTTCAAGAAATTGCCAGAGCACAATACATTTGTACAAACGAATAGATGATTTTTTTTAAAGAAGCCACATATACACCAACCTGTTTATTAAAATGTGAAGAATAAATGTAATATGGACATATAACTCATCTAAAAGTAATTACTATCAGTTACAGGGAATGTTTTCCTTCTTTATTAAAATTTATTTACCTTACCACATAAATACTTTTCTTTAAAATAACCAGAGCAGCAGAAAAATGGTTTGTATGATGCATGCACAGCAATATTCCATTTGAACTCTTTCCAATTTTATGGAAAACCATCTCATTTCTCATTTTGGACAGTTTTTCTCAAGATGTCCATCATGAATGTAATCTGAAATTCAGGAAAGAGATAGCCATTTAAAAGGTCTAGATCATTTCCCCTCTTACTTCTTAAGCAACTTCTCTTGATTAAATCACAGGGCAGGTAGATTCAGTTCAAAGAAGACAATTGTGCAACTCTCTAGGGATCAATCATCAAAGACTTTGAACAGTGGCATCCAATGCAAAATCTTGTTCTGTGTTATCTGCAGTTTCCCAGAAGCCTTCAAAGGCAGCCCCAAGTAAAGAAAGTTACAGAGATAATTGGTGACACCTTTTCAGAAGTTTCTTCCCAATCCTTTGATCATCCCCACCGTTCTTTAGACCCTTTCCTGTTTCTCTTACTTATCCTTTATTAAAATGTAATAGCCCACATTTCTCATTACATTTAATTCTTCATTTATTTTCAGAGTATTGGATTTAGAACTAAGCCATCTGTTATTAGTTGTTTGTAAATTTCAAAAGTCTATTCTAGATTGATAGCAGCCTGCTCCATGCTTGCTGTTTTCTGAATTATATGGGAACTCGGTCTAGTAATTCTGGTACTTGTCCTACATAGCTGGAAAATTTACTGTAGTTCTAATGGCTTATTCTGAGTGCCACTGGATGTCTTTTGTGTTTTAACAGTAATAGCAGGTGGTTATCATGCAAAATCATAAGAATTCAAGCCATGCTAATTTTGGAGGGTGTTCTTTTTTCTAATAATGATATTAATTGCTTACTTTGTGCAAGCAAATGTGATTTAATTTTTCAATGTGAGTAAATCTACAGGAAATCACGAAGATCTATAACTAGCAGCATCCATATCCACGGCAGCACCAAAAATAAAATCTGTAAATAGTAAGGAATAATCATACTTCATGGCTTTGCAGACAAACATGGTCTGCTTTGATAATAACTGCCATTGGTTCCCACACAAAATACAAAAAAGTTCCCACATAAAATACAAAAACTCTGTGTCCTGATTCTGGTGCCACTTTTTATTTCAGAGCTGCCCACAACATAGTTAGAATTATGATGATGGTAACGGTTTGCTAAGTGATTCTTTGCCTATTGGATGTGATTCACAAAAGCATTGTGTCTTCACATGGCCCCCATATAAAAATCGTGAGATACGCATTTTTAAAAAAATCGTAACATTTCCTTCCTGCCAGCTGTTTATTTCTTTGCCATAGCTGGGCAAACCCTCACAAACTGCTATTGGAACGAAAACGGCAGGTGCTAGGACCCAGTAGCTCCCGCAGTCTGGAGGAGAAGGGTGGAGTCTTACAGCACCCAGCGTGACGTATCCAGATGCGTCACTGCCAGAAAATGGAAAGTGGGCGGGAGTATCTGCTAAGTAGAAAAGGGGCTTTACCGAAAGTGGGATCCTTTTGGCTGGATTCAAATATGATATCCTGGAATCCCCATCAGATATCGATTTGGTTTTGAGATGAGCAGATCAAGTTTCAGCATACCAATGACATTCTCGCTCTGCGATTGCCGGGTTTCAGCAGAGAGGGCCGATCAATCCGAGGCTGGCAACTTTCGCCAAGGTCTAATCCTGCAATCGTCTGGGGTGAGCGGAAGAGGAAAATTACTCACTGCTCTGCCAGGAAAATAAAAGTTATAGGAATAATAATGATGTAGAAAAAAAACTTCGGTCAACGAACGAGAATCCCTGGGTGCTTGCCTGTTAGTCAGCTTTCAGTAGAAATTAAAAGAAGTGTAATAAAAGTTGAACGAAAAATGAGGAAAAAACATGATCGGAAAACATGTTTTAAAATTAAATAAATATTGAACAAGTGGGACTGGGCAGGATAGCTGGTGATGATTTAGAATGAGATTGTATTTGATTTCTCTTTGTAGCATAGAAAAATCTTTCACAGATTGTTTATAAAATGGGATTCTTATTCTCTCCCCCCCCCACTTCCTTTATGACCACAATTTATGACCAATTGCATACATACTTACTGAAAATGAAATCAGAGAAAGCATGAGTTGGAAAGACACCTAAAGGTCACTTAGTCTAACACACACACACACACACACACACACCCCATTCATTACAAGAATTTACTAAACTTAACTTTGCGGTATCCAACCCAGGTTGGACAATTTCCCAAAACAGAATTGTTTTGCAAAGACTTTTCAACTATTTAATAGCCCTTTTATTACAATCAGGAAATTCCTCCCAATATTCAAAATGAAGTTCCTTCCTTTTAATATCAATCCACTGATTTTTATCCTGTCTTCCGTTTTAAAAAGTGCTTTTTATACTATGTATCTTGTTAGGCTTCTGCTTAGCAAGTAAATTTCTTTAGTTATGCCTTATGGTTTCTGGTATCCCTGTCATTACTGTAGCTGAACCAAATTCAGTTTTTCCATGTATCTTTTAGTCTACGGAGTAAAAAAATTAATCAGTTCAGACGGAAGGATTACCTTTTATGATATTGATGCAGTTAATGCAGCCAAGATTTCACCGACTGTTTAGTTACTGCATAATATTGCGTGTTCATGGTTAGCTAATTCTTCTAGTACAGTACTGCATTGTTGATAAGCCAGGAATCCCTAGTTCTCAACCTTTACATTTGATGTTACCATCCAAACCCTAGACTGTGCATATCATGGTTAAACATCAATTTGTAAGAATCAGTTTGAATTGTCTTTTTGTTCTTTGAACTGTTGGAACATAGAATAGAGTTGGAAGGGACCTTGGATGTCTTCTTGTCCAACCCCCTGCTCAAGCAGGAGACCCTATACCATTTCAGTCAAATGGTTGCCCAGTCTCTTCTTAAAAGAGCACCCACAACTTCTGATGGCAAACTGTTCCATTGGTGGTGATACATTGCAAACTATCATAATTTGGATTTCTCTGTGATGTGAAAGCAGTTTAATGTTCTTCTGTTTCTGTGAGCAGTAGGAGGGTACCAAGTATCTCTTCACAACTATCTGTGTGTACATTACAATGATAGATGTTTTCTGGGAAGACCTATGCAATACAAGCCCCTTCTGATAAGAACACTGCAAGAGACAGTTGCTGGTTAAAATAATCTTTCCCTCTTATCAATGATGCTGTTACTTGTTTCCTATTCACAATGCTGTTGATGAAGCTCAGTTTTCCTACACTTTGGTAAATAATTCATGCATTATTTTTGTGTTCTACCTTGTCTTGTTAAATGTTCGCTAGAATTAGTAATCCATTAAGTTCATTTTACTAAGCAAGGAGATCTTCACAAAGTCATATTCATCTTGAATCTTTATCTTATAAAAATGGGGCTGGGCAGGGAGAAACAGTTTAATGGCTCAGTAAGCACAGCAGGAGCATCAGATCATTTCTTATACATAAGTTAACAGGATCAAGAGGTAATTTCTCTGCAGAAAACGTTCCTTCCCACACATAAGCAATGCAGTTATTACTGGAATACAGCAAGGAAATACATCAAGTTGCAATATGCATCATTTTACATAAAATGTACTTTCTGGTAAGAACATGCTTATAGTTCTCTATTCCTTGAGGAATATGAAGCTTTTAAAAAGAACTGAACACTGCAGCTCTGCTCTGAGGGAATGGAAGTTGCCTGCAATTTGTAAGCCTCTAAGGATGTCCTCTCCCTGCTGCAGTTACTGTATATGGTATTGAAGTCGTTTATTCAATCTGAAGATCAATTAAACTATTCCCCCCCCAATTTATTTCCACTTTAAAAAAAAAAAAATTCAATTACTTGGAAATAGAAAAAGTAACATAGAAAGTATCAGCTTTTAAAGTTTATTTCATTCAGAAGCCACCATGGAAGTATCTGAGGCGATCAGGTAGATTTTCAAACCAGACCCAGATAAGAATGGCTGTGATTGCCTCAAAAGATGACAAATCAGTTCTGTATTCATAACCTTTGCTCAGAGGGCACTATCTTGCCATTCATTCTCTGAAGAATCCAGAAGTTTGATATAATGGTTAGGTTCTGACCTAGAAATCAGGAGCCTGTGAGTTCTAGTCCTGTCTTAGGCATGACAGTCACTCTCCCTCAGCCCAACTTACCTCACAGGGTTGTTGTGTGGGGCAAATAGTAGTATTATATATGTTCACTGCCCTGAGTTACTTGTAAAGTAATAAAGGTGGGATAATAAATAATCTAAGAAATCTAAGAAATCCTTTAAGGCATAAAACCAAACCAAAACAAGCCACATTATGGCTTAATGCAACATGAACATAATGTGCATCTCCTGTAGCCTGAAAAAGCCAAAAGTTGGGAAATTAGAAGCCCCAAACTGGAAAATCAGATAGCCAGAGATGCACTGCAGATGATTAATAGCTCCTATAGAGATGATGGCTACCAAATAATTCATTTGATTACTAAGACATATTCCTATTCTCTGGAAGAAAATAACTTCAGCTAGTAAAACTCACTTGATATTAACAACATATTCCTTGCGGTATTTAGTCTCTCCGGTGAATATTTTTTAGCCTTTCTACTCTGGAGTTTTCTGGTTGGAAATGTTAAACAATAATTCTGAACAATTTATGTGCCTAGTGTTCACACTGCCACAATGTCTATGGAAGATTCTTAGTCAGGCAGGTCATGGTGGTCCCAAAGGTGCTTTTTCAAAAGGTTGTGGAACTTTCTTGAAAATGCTGAAAGGACTGTTTTGTAACTTTCAGCAGTTCCAAGAAGAAATCATTTACACTGGTGATCCTGCGGGCACAGATAAATCCCCAAATGGCCTCAATGACTCTCAGAGAGAGTGCTAACAACCAGATGACTACAAGAATCCTTCCATTCTCAATCATTTAGTCAGAACTGAAGAAACTTCTCAGATTAGAAGCAAAATGTCTTCCAGGAAAAACAAAGAAAGTCCAGTTGCCTTTTGAAAAAAACCACCTTGGGACACAATGCCATAAGTTTTTGCTTCTGTTTTTATTGTCTTGTTTAGCTCTTTAAACTTTACAGAAATGTTTAAGGGAGTGAGTATATGACTCTATGTCAGGGATCTCAAACTCACGGCCCATGGGCCAGATGCGTCACATGCCTGGCCCCACCCCCGCCCAGTTTAGCAAAGGAGGAAAAAGTTCCGATATGTCATGTGATGATGCTGTGACGAAATGACTTTGACACCCCGGCTCTGTGTGATGCCTGGGAGTGCTGCATTCTCACGGACGATTGATTTATTCAGGTTCCTTAGTGTACCTGATTTTTATTTATACAATTACTATCCCAGAATTATGCCTGAAAATTTGCTCACCTGTTCAGAAACAAGGACGGAAGGAAGGAAGAGTAGCAGAAGATGTTTTGCCCAAAGTAGCAACTGAGGAAGTGGCTTTCTGCAAAACAATTATCTTGTGATTTGTTTCTTTCCCCAAAAGCCATTTGGTGAATGAGCAATTACCCAGGCAGCCATTTTGCATGAAAATTTAAAAGTCCAGCATAGGAAACTCCACCTTAGCATTTATCTACATGTTTTGCAACTAAGTTTTATCTACAAAGTTCTTAACCATTGAAATGGCTTGATAATTATTTAATAAAGAAAAAAACTAACAGTAGTTAATTAACTTGTTATTGGGTATCTCTGGCTAACATAAAACATAATAGTCTAACATCTATTGTTAATGTAAAGATGACAGGCTTTATACTGTGCAGAGAAAGTGCTTCTGATAATATTTATGTACCAGCACAGTTTATTTAAATGGTTGTTTAAATAGGTTATTCAATTGGCATTTATTGAAAATAAAGAAAAATTTGCATATACTACTAAGTTTTCCATCGTGCTTGATTCAAAGAACTGCAAGGAAAGTAGAATTGTGGGAATTTTAGTCAAAATATATAAAAACAGGTAAATTCTAAGGAAGAATTGCTCAGATTATGTTGAAATTGTTGAAACTGTTTCTATACAGGAATGTAGTGTTGCAGTTGTGAAAACCATTTGCTATAACAGTGAAGAAGGACTTCCTGTACCATATAGTTTGTCACACTGAACTGGTTATAATTCAGCTGAATAATGTGTAAGAGCAGGTTTTAAGATCAACAAACAGAAGATGAAGATGTTAACAAAGAATATGAAAACAGTAGAACAAACATAATTGGTGAATTGAAGTGGGTTTTAAGATTGAAATAAAAGTGAGCTATCTGGATATCACTATGACAAATATGAACTGTAAGTTATTTCAAATTAACCATGTTAAGACGTGGAATGAAATAAAAAAAAAGATAGGTTAAGGTGGGAAAAAACTATAGCTGCTGGGAAGAATTTCTGTGATAAAAAATGAACATCTGGCCTAGAATGATGTGTTTCGATCAGACAATATCTTTTTTAGCAACTGATGCACCACTTAGACAAAAAGGATATATCTAAATTTGTGTGGCAGGAGAAAAAACATATGTTAAATATAAGATGTTACAGGATGCAGATGAAAGAGGAGGATTAGGTTTACCTGATTTGAAATTGTGTTTTGCAGTTTTGCTGTTTGGTTTGGATGAAAGAGTGGGTGGTGTTAAGAAACAGAAGGCTTTTAGAGCCAGAAGTACACTTATAAGAACATTTATGTGGCGTGGATATTTGCAATATGACAAAGTCATGGTTAATGTGTGTTTTAAAAATAATTACGTTAGTTGTAGCATATTGAGAATATGGAATAGATACAAATCCAGGTTGTACACAAAAGCACTTCAGTGGCTCTCAGCACAAGAAACATTTTATAGAGGAGAAATAATAGGCAAGTACAAAGATATCATTATCATAAAATACTATAATTTCCTTAAGGGAAATATAAAATAAAATCAAGAGACGAACTGGCAGGGAAACATGAAAATAGCTTCACTTGCTTTTCTGTTTCAATTTTTTTAAAAAGTTTATAGTTTATGATGAAGTGATCTAAAATTTTGGGTTATAACATACAGATGGATCAATGTGAAAATACAATTTAAATTTACATTTTGTTATAATTTTAAAGAGAATTTTTATAAAACAATGTACCATTAATCTATGTCACCAGAGAAATTGTCTAGAATGTATAAGGGCACTTCAAGTTCATGTTAGAAATGTGAACAAGAAGGGACATTATGCTTGGATGTGTGTGTGTGTGTGTGTGTGTGTGTGTGTGTGTGTGTGTTTGTG
>JAOYMU010000263.1:23439559-23453640 GCA_025802295.1 Psammodynastes pulverulentus | reverse complement strand
TTATAGTGCTTTACAGCCCTCTCTAAGCGGTTTACAGAATCAGCATATTGCCCCCACAATTTGGGTCCTCATTTTACACATCTTGGAAGGATGGAAGGCTGAGTCAACCTTGAGCCTGGAGAGATTTGATCTGCCAAATTACAGGTAGCTGACTGTAAGCAGAATTACTGCACTCTAACCTCTTCATAGTACTCTTCATAGTATTTCATCAAAGCATTAATGATTTGAACCTAAGTGAGAAGTCTGTCATTGTTAAAAATGCTTTTGGTGCACTTTCTAATTATGGTATCTCAAATCCATTATGCCACATGATCCCTTGTTCAAGCACCTCTCCATTTACTTGTTTGATGTGAATACAGAATATATGTGTCCTTCTCCCATTTTCTCCTGCCTTTGACATCACTTTGTTTGTTAAATTGCAATTTTCCGTGACATCTGAATTGGGGATTTATAGTTTTAACAAAATTTGGAAGTACTGAAGTATGAAAAACAGAGATGAAGGATCAAATACACACAGCATGCTCCTGATCAAACAAACTGCACCTGGACCAGGATAATTATGTCTGAATTAATGTATTTTTGACCATGCTACTCACATTACTTTCTGTTATAATTGCTGGCTCAAATTTTCCTTGAAGCGATGGAGAACTGTTACAATCCGAAACATGTTTCCAAACACCATGCTTTTCCTATAACTAAACATGTCTTATAACACATTTTTACTGTACACCACTAGATACAAAACATAATGTGATGAAACAATGTGCCTGACCTCTTAACTTCCCTTTTTAACAATTTGAGGCTTGGCATATTAACATTCTTGCACAATATTTAATAAAAGTTCTCAGTCCTCATAGGGATTGTTGCATTAGTTATAAAACCTTTAACTTTGGCACAAATATGCATTCTCTTTACAGAAATCATGCCAGGCCACCAATAGAGAAAAAAAATATTACAGGATGAAGAAAGATAAACAATGTCAAGTCATCCTGAAATGATAATTGCTATGTTTTAAGAGTAGGCTGAAATTCTTTGCTGTTGGGGCATCTTTTAACAAACAACTCATTGACTTCTAAGTGGCTAAAAAAATTGTCCCAAAGTTCTAGCCAGTTGTTAACTTTGGTTACAATCTTGCAGTACTTTATTGGTGTCCACTGGTTCTCTAAGGGCTTTTAAACTACCAATCGTGGGTATTATTTTCTTCGACATATAGGTAGTCCCTGATTTACGATCCCAATTCAGCCTCAAAAGGATGTTGCTAAATGAGGCATTTGTCAAGTGAGTTTTGTCTCATTTTACGACCTTTCTGGCCACAGTTGTTAAGTGAATCACTGTAGCTGTTAAGTTAGTAACACCCTTCTTAAATGGATCTGGCTTCCCCCATTGACTTTGCTGGTCAGAAGATTGCAAAAGTTGATCATGTAACCCCAGAATATTGCAACCTTCCTAATGTGAACCGGTTGCCAAGCATATGAATTTTGATCACGTGACTATAGGGATGCTGCAACAGTTGTAAGTATAAAGATGGTCCTAAGTTGCTTTTTTCAGTGCTGTTGTAACTTTGGTCACTAAGTGAATGGGTCTCAGTCGAGGACTACCTATTAATATATAACAATGGCAGCTTTTCCACCTAATAATTTGTAACATGCCAGCTTGATAATTCTTTCCCATAGCACAAGGTCCATAGTCCCCAGGTGACCCATTACCAGGCCATGGCCCATTCAGAACCAGGCCACATTAGCAGAAGGCCAGCGTGCATGCACGCAGCTTGACTTGTGTTGAGCAGTGGGCTGGTACGCATGCACGCAGCTCGACTTGTATGAGTGGTGGGCCAGCGTGCATGCTCATCCCCTGGGACATTGCTTCTGTAAGCCAGTTCCCCTCTCCCCCCATTGCCACCAAGCCATAAAGGTTGGGGACCACTGCCAAAGCAGCTCTAGGTTAGAATCATGGAGAAAATGTATGTATGCTATCTGTCCTCTCTTTGACTGAAAAGTAGTACAAATACTGTGACTGCCACTACTACCTGTATTATTGTTACTTTATTCATTTGTGTGTGATTTTTTTTACTGTATCATATGTCTATGTTTTATTAAGTATTGGTTGTGTATTTTTATTCCATTCTCGGACTTAATAAAGATTTTATTTTTATTAACTATATAGTCACTGGTAGGATGGCACATAATCAGAGTTAGAAAGCAGTAGTTGACAGCTGAAAAATATTCAAGTCATGAATGAATTCTGAAATCAACAATTTTAGGAAATACGGCTTACAGAGATGCATAACAGTATACGGACCTTATATAATACTCTGCTATAATAATTTAAATATAATGTATTTAAATGAGCATTTCATTCCTTGTTAAAAAAAAAATAATCTTGTTTCTGTTCCACTTCTCAAATCTCAGCCCAAGGAACTTCTTGTAGTAGGGGAAATCCAGAATTACAGATTTGTACTGATAATAGGAAACTTCTGTTTTATGTTGTGGCTGATAGCTTACAAATAATTCTTCACAATTAGCTTTATGCTTTGGTGGATGAGCTTTCTTGTAAATTTTCATTAATTGCTCTCTTGAGCCACTCAAGGACTTTTATGTCAAGTTTGTTTTAGCAAACTGGATGATGAGTTCTATAATGACTACTAATGACATAATTAGTAGTTCTCCTGGTTCTTAAATTTTGGTGTTTTATCTTAAGTGCTTTTACCATCCTGATGTTGTATTTCTTTGGACTTCTCTAATGCTCAAAATAGCCTATATTTTGTATCAATGAATTTTATTTTATTTTCTATTTCAGATCAAGTGGGGAGCCTGTGGCCTTGTGCTGGCTGGAAATGCTGTAATTTTTCTTACCGTTTTAGGCTTTTTTGTTCTGTTTGGCAGAGGAGATGATTTTGCCTGGGAGCAATGGTAGAATTTACTCAGATATCAATCTACAGTACATATGTTTCACAGCCTTCTTTGATCTTTCTGCATTTACTTATTATTATTTTAGTGTGTCTATGGATATACTGTGTATATGTATACATATACACAGCTCAATGTATTTAGTGTATGAATAATCTGATCAGTATTAGCTTAACATAAAGGAAATGTACGTTATATTTTACTACCTTTATTTCATCAGATACAAGTAAATTTCCACAGTACGGTGGGTGATGTTTTTAGAATGCAAGAAAAACTATGCAAGTAGAGATTATTTTGTAATAATGCGGGGAGGGGGGGCTTTCTTCTGAGTTTTTGAATTAGGAATCGCATTTGCAGTTTGGCTTTAAAGGAGGATAATAAAAGATATTAATTTATCTTCAAAGTAAACACATCATAATTCTTCAATATAAACTGTTTACTATTCAAAGAATCAGCATATTAAATCACTCCAGTTTCAAACAGTTTTAAGACGCAATTGCCAGATCCACTGAATTTAGAGCAAAAAGCCATCTAGATACCCTTTTATCTTCTACGTGATTAAGAAAATGGGACGCAATCTTGTGTATGCCTGGATTGGATCCAGGTTCTGCCACCAGTGAACAGAAAAATTACTTTCCTCCACTAGAAGCTTCTGATCCAACAGAAGAACTCCACTTTTGCAATATAAAAAGATGTAGCAATCTTGGTTTATTTCTCTTGCAATCTCTAATCCTGCTTCTCACAAATATGTTCTAGAAGATTGAAGAGGTTTTCCGAACATTGGGAGAGAAATGCTTGGGCGGGGGGTTGGACTAGATGACCTACAACAGTGATGGCGAACCTCTGGCACGCAAAGCCCTCTCTCTGGGCATGCGAGCTGTCACCCCCAGCTCAGCTTTGCCGTGCATGCACGCTTGCCTCCTGCCGGTTAGCTGGTCTTTGGGTCTCTGCCATGCATACGTGGGGGTGGAGTGCATGCGTGGGGTTGCATGTGCATGCAGGGGGGTCGCACACGCATGCAGCGGGTTACAGGGGTTTGCGCATGCATGTGCACGGGTGTGAGGTCACGTATGCATGCCTGGGATGGGGCACTTAAGTGGGATATGCGTTGCATTTTGGGGATGTGCGTGTGCACACTTTGGGCACTTGGTGCCGAAAAGGTTAGCCATCACTGACCTACAAGGTCCCTTCCAACTCTGTTAATCTGTTAAATGCTCCCAAGGTCAGAAAACCTGTTCCTGATTTAACAATATCGCTTTTTGAGAATTCCTTTAAATAAAAAGCTAGTTTTTATAAGAATGAAGTTGCTAAACCATGGATGCCTAACTGGTAGTAGGTTTCATTTAATGTAATGAAGCATATTTCTGAGTAAAGATGTGCCCTATAAATATTAAGTAAGCACTTTGCTTTGGTCTCCTGCACTTTAGAAAGCTACAAGTATGTTTTCCATCCCCAAATAAGTACACAATTTGTGTAATAAAATGATCTATTAGTTTAATAATGATGTTCATAAATCATATTACTTTTCAGTAGGTATTAGACTATTGGTTTTTTCCCCCTTTAAAATAGGAATACACTCTTTTGAAGATGAGGGAAATCTGTTTTGTTTGTTTCCGATATAAATAACTCCTATGTTCTTGTGAATAAATTGTTTGAAACAAAATTGTTAGGTTCATAAACATTCACAATAGCTTTAAGTAACAATCTCCAACTTAGTCATCCTACAACTATATGTCGGCAAATACGTACTGTAGTAGTTTTCATTAGAAAACTGTTGGGTCGGCAACCTTAAACATTGAAAGAGCCGCAAAGGTCCTAACCAGAAGCTCCCCATTCAATTCTGGAGCTGACCGGAAGTCTGGTTTCCCCACCATAGAGTCTCCTCCTAGCACAGCGTCTTTTTTCCTGTATAACTGAAAGCCCTATCAATTGTGGAGCTGACTAGCGCCAGGGAGCCACAGCAGAGGGATGAAAGAGCCACATGTGGCTCCAGAGCCGCAGGTTGCTGACCCTTGCATTAGATGTTAGAAAAGTAAACTTCAAAGATGGCCAAGATTACTGGAGTTTATGGAGGAAATATTTAACTAATTCCCAGGAATCTTTCTATGTTGAGAAGGGAATTTTTTGTACTTTTGTACTTGCAATGCAGTTTTGAGTAGTCTCTTTCCTTTTGGGCAACATTGAACATAAAGAAATTTATGTAGTTTAAGTACTCACGTCTTAACCATCCCTCCTCCTTTCTCATTTCATCCCATTCTCCTGTAAAAAATCCCAAAATAAAAAGCTCTTTGTTATGTTATTTTGTTTCCTTGGTGTGTCCCCTCCCGCAAAAAAAATTCCCCGCCATCGGGTGCCTTTCGGCATAGCACTACATTCAACTTAATGGAAGGAATCTGCAATCCTTTACACACATGTATAAAAACTGCTTCACTTTGGGTGTGTGTGTGATTTTGAAAAGAAACTTTTGCATTTTCTCACTAGGTGCATACAAAAACTTTATAATGATTTTATAATCTGTATCATGTGAAATACTGAAATTGTGCAATATGTTTGTTACGTGAAACACATATTTTTGGTCTTTAATAAAATAAGATTTTAACATTTCTGCCAGGTATCCTGAAATATTTTGTGTCACCTCGCATCTGATTAGAAATTACTGAAGTTCCAAATATCACTCTTTGATTTGAACCACACATGATATCTTTCAACATATTTACCAGGATAAGTGCACTCATCCAATTGTAATTTACTCAATCATTTTCCCAAAGAAATATTGTTTTAAGCATGTAAATGTGCCCTTTACTCTTTTATCTGCCTATACACATATTCATTATCTAATTGATTTCAGGGTAAGTTATGTTACACCCAGTGCAAAAATTTAATAAAAATAATAAGGTAAATTGAATGCAACTGCCTGCTCCAAAATTTAACCATTTATAGTTTCTTACAAATATAAATAATAGAAAAAAAGTGTAGCTAAAACTCATTTACGCCAACAATATTAGATAGTAAAAATCTCCAAATGCTTTTATTTTTGCAATTCATCCTTATGCTCATTACAATGTTACACTGCTTCATATTTGTTCTTTAAACCGCAGATACTGAATTTTTTTGAGGGTTCCATTAACACTATCCAAATGGGATTTTCTTGGCCTTTCCTCTCAACCAAGTTGGTCTTTCTTCATATATTTTGCAATTTAATCATTCATTTTTTTCTGTGTGCCAAAACCACATTCAAAATACTTCTTCCTTAATGGTCACTTGATTCCTGCCCCAATTCATTCTTGACCCAGTTTCCTCTTGCTTACCAAACACATTTCTTAAATATATTATTCCCACCGCATTCAATTTTAGGTTTCTCCTGCCATACCCAAATCTCACTTTGAAACAAGGGAGTGGGCAAAACCACATTATTATAAACAATTGTGTTTCCTTTGGTTAGACAATCTTCATTCCTTGCAACAGCTCAACAGTTCTACCATTATTTGTACATCTTAAAATTTTTCCATTTATTTTCTTATAAATATTCTGCTAAGGTATTCAAATTATCTATCTTTTAAGTATTTCACCATATATATATATTACTTATGGTTCCCTTTATGTTGCCACTCTAACATAAGTACCTTGGTCCTTGATACATTTTTTTCCAGAGCCATGCTTTTCACCAAATAATCCAATTTAACATTTGCTGCAAATAATTTGGGATCTTCACGAACAGCACAGCACCATCAACATACAAAAGTTCACGTAACATGATCCAAACATATAATATTTATAATGTGACTGCAAGCATTTCTATATTTTCACCCATAAATACATTAAAGAACAAAGGGGATATCACATTTTTCACTCTCCAACTGTTGAACTGTTTGCAAAATTTTCCATTCCCATGCATTCATTACTTTAATAATTTACCACACTCTTGTCAAATTTAGCAATTAATTTTCAACTCCATATTCTATGGAGTCAACTTCATGAAAAGTATTCTATTATTCAGTCCTCTGTGTGTGTGTGTGTGTGTGTGTGTGTGTGTATGCACACGCACGCACACTTGTGCATTTGCGCATGCACTTTCATGTCAATCTTGACTCCCAGTGACTTTCTTGACAAATTCCTGCAGTTTCCCTGGTAAGATTTTCAGAAGTGTTTTGTCACTACCTTTTCCCAGAGAGAGAGAATGACTGGCTCAAGGTCACCCAGCTGGCTTTATGCCTAAGGCAAGACTAAAACTCACAGTCTCCTGGTGCCTTAATCCACTATACCAACTAGTTCTCTGTGTGCATTTTACAATATACCTTATCTAAAACAGCAAATACAATAAATTTACCTCTGAAATTTTCATTCCTTGTTACCCACTGAATAGCAAACTCTGCTTTGCATATTTGTTCCGTGGCATAAAATAGAGAATAGAAGGCAAAGCCAAGAAAGATTTTTTTTGGAAAGAAATTGAACAGAGTTTCAACCTACAGAGGTTTCAAGAGAGACAAGAAGCAGAATTCAACAACATCTATTAAGATACTGAAGATGGAAACAGACATCGAAAAAGAAGAATGGTCTTCTAAAAGTTCTCTGAACTCAGAAGGAACTTCCAACCTCAAATTGATAAGTTAAAAGTATGCTAATAGACAGATAGTAATTGATTCCCTTCTTAGAAGAACCTCTAGTCAGCCCTTCCAGGTAAATAGGAAGCCAGGATTAGATGAATTAATTCTACTTTATTATAAATCTACATCAATGGAATCTTGCAAGTCTGACAGTAGAAACTTCCTGCCCACCACTTACAAGTCATTGATCCATTAGGCATATCCTTTCTCAGTTCCATTCTGTGACCACTAAGCGACTGTGAGCTCCTGCCCCTCTTATTTGATTGTTCCATCTCTCCTTATCTTTCCACAAGGCCACTAGTCCATTCCATAACAAAGATGGACTACAATGCCATGAGCAGCAATGTTGCATTGGAATATCTGAAGAAATTACCAAATATCTAGGTTTTTTCTTCATCTTGTCAATATTTGCATGAGATCTGCTGATGTTCTGGTTATAATTCATATTCTAAATATGTCTTGTAAAATCTGTTTGCTCTATGACATAAATATTCCTCCATCTGGGCAATACAAATGAATTCTATATTATCTTCAATGTCAAGAACAATTTAGTTAATATAGAAGAGCAAAACACTTATCAGTAGATCAAGTTGTTAACACAAGTCAAATGGCAAACCTCAATGATCTTGCTGTTTTGTTTCTCTGACAGAGAAATGGACGTTTTGTTGTACACATCTCTAGAGAGCTAAAGTAAGAAATTATAACTTGCCAAAATGAATGTTACTGCTTACGCTAAATCTCTTTTGTAATGTGTAGATAATGAGGAAGTCTTCTAGTTAAACTCATTATTAGGAAGTGTAATATGTGTTTCCCTGTAGCACTTTTTGTAATTTCATTAACTCTGTGGTATTTACATCAGCTTTTTACACACCGTAGGTTTAACTAATCGTTTAAAAAAAAGAAGCTTGTAATGCATCTAGTATTGTACTACATTTTTCTCAGAACAGCAGACACGATAAAGTAGTAAAATTTCCAGTAACAGAACTTATTCCCTTCACAGTAGCAGTTATGTCCTTATCTTATAATATACACAGTCCTTCTATTCGGACAAACTTGAACTCTGCAGATGCTCAATTAACTTCAAATGTCCCTTCTTCAGAAATTAATGTGTAAATACATGTACTATACTCCGGGGTGGGCTGCTGGGGGGTTCGCAGGGGTTCTGGAGAACCCCTAGCTAAGATTCTGTGCAGTTCAGAGAACCCACAAATCCCACTCCTGGCTGGCTGCGCCCACCCCACTCCTTCCAGGAGTCCCCACGCAACCCATTTTGGATGCAGGTAAGTGCAGGGCACATGTGGAGACTTGGGGAAGGTGAAAAACAGGCCTACCGGAAGTTCGGGAAGACCGGAAATGGGCCCATTTCTGGCCTCCAGAGGGTCTCTGGAGCCTGGGGAGACCGTTTTTGCCTTTCTCGAGGCTCGAGGAAAGCCTCCAGCAAAAACACCCCCCCCTGCCATGATGCAGGAGGCTGAATAGGCCACGCCCACCATGGCCATGCCCACCCAGCAACCGGGTAGAGAACCTCTTGCTAAAATTTTTGAAGCCCACCCCTGACTGTACTGTATATATTGGGTTAACTTCTCCAGATTTATATTCTAAAATGTCAGTAGTAGAACCAAAAGAGTGATCTAATAATGCATTGATCTAATTGCCCTTCTCTCCATATCCACAGTTAGGTTTGGAAAAATACTTTCAGGTATGACCTATATAAATAACATGAAGGCAACAGGTCCCTCATGGTACTAGACATTCTGTGGTTGTAAATAGTTTAATTCACCATGAAAGGGAGAGACAGGGAGAGAGAAGTTATTAGGAATCAAAGGAGGAATAGTACAGGTCATCTTCGACTTACAACCACTCATTTAGTGACCATTCAATGTTACAATAGCACTGAAAACAGTAACGTGTGACCATTTTTCACGCTTACAAGCGTTGCCCCATCCTCATGCTCAAAATTCGGACGCTTGGCAACTGGCATGCATTTATGATGGTTGCAGTGTCCTTGGGTCATGCGATTATCTTTTGTGACCTTCTGACAAGCAAAGTCAATCGGCAACTGTGTTTCTAACTTAATTACAGTCATTCCCTTAACGGTGGCAAGAAAGATTGTAAAAATGGGGCAAATCTCACACACAACAACTGTCTTGCTTAGCAATGAAAATTCTGGGCTCAGTTGTGGTCGTAAGTTGAGGACTATATTCTTTATTTGAAATAAATGTGTACAAAGAATTCATAAACTATGAGATTAAGGGACTGTTTTATAGGTGAGATATGCTAAATATTTTTCAATCTGCAAAGCTCAAGTATTCAAATTATCACACTTGTGCTGAATCCTTGCCTATCGTAGTTTACAAATGTGCCAAGATGGGGGATCAGGAATTGGCTGAGAGGATGACAATAGTGGAAATCACTTTACAGCAAGCAGTAATTTTCCACTGAACCCACCATAGTATACAATTTTCTGTCCTTCTGCAAGATGCTAAAGCATGTTCTGATGGCTCAGCTCCAAGATATTTGAAAAAAATGGATTATTTAAATCCATTTAACTTTGGATTTAGGCTTAGCTACACGCCAGATAATTGTTTCAATGGATGCTATAGTCTAGGAACCAAATAAGAGAAGCTTGATCCTGTTAACAGTGATGAACTTTCAACACGGTTCTTTACGTAACATGTAAAGAATGGTAATCAGCACCTTTGGATGGCAAGGCAGGCTGAAATGGGTCTCATGGGTTTTTAACCTATATGTTATATCCTTAGTGAAGAGTAGCCTGCCTGGGTTCATGATGACTGAAGAAAGGGTACAAAATAGAGTAGGAGGCAAGAGCGAGCGAGGTGAGTAATGGTATCACAAGGAAGTGAAAATTAATATTTTTTTCTGAGTGTTGGGAAAAGTCGCTACTGTCCCACCTAGAGACTGCTAGGAAAAGCAATTTTGTGAGCTTTAAGTATTTAGCAAGGAGAGAATGAATAAATGTTTATGTAGGCTAACTACAATGGAGCATAATTTTTAAAAAGAACCACATTTTTTTCCGGAACGTTTCAGGATGTTTTATTTATGAATGTGCTGTTTTAAATTGAAAATTGACATCTCAAGGTTTCATGGCTCTCCCCCGCCTTCCATCATTCCTTAATGTTTCATATGAGGGTTTCACATAGTTAATTCTGTTTTGAAGACTATGATTGAAGCAAATGTTCCTTTCCATGATTGGATTTTGCACTTTTAGTTTTTAAATGATCCAATCCCGTGTATGAGTACGTGCCTGTGTCCTCATTGTATATTTTTAAGACTTTGCCCTTGATTTTTATTGTCCTTACAAAATGCTAATTTGATAAGGAAATGGCTTTGCATTTTGAAAGGAAATGGCTTATTGGAAAGAAATAAACCCAATTTCTGAAAAAAATATTTGAATCTCAGCTACTGTAATCACTGCAATTGGGGACACCCGAATGGGAAAATAAAAAAGGCAAGATTATGTGACTGAAGGCCCTTTTCAGACTTGAGTCTTTGATTGTTTTGATCACCATTTTAAAAAGCAGATTACACTCAATTTCTTAGTATCCACAATGAAATTTATAACAAAAAAATGTATTTAGGCATACATGTATATGAAACGTCCCTTTCCAAGATCAGAAAGGATGGCTTTTCAATCACAATAGTTTTCCAATAAATTTTTACTTTCAAGAATATTTTATTTATTTATTTATTTATTTCTTGGATTTATATCCCGCCCCTCTCCACGAGAGACTCGGGGCGGGTAACAACCAAGGCAGAGAAATAAAAACATGCAATAAAATACAGTAAAAGTAAAAAATAGAAAAAATAAAAATAAAAGTTTACAACCCTACGCTAAAAGTAAATAAAACCCTGGGGACTGGACCGGAAACCACTCAGGCCAAACCAGCCTGAGTGAATAAAAAAGTTTTTAATTTTTTGCGGAAAAGGGAATGTATAAATACATTTATATACATTCTTAAACATATTTACATTATACTTAATAGTTTTTTGACTCTTTCCCCATTACTTCTCAAGCCGTTGTTTTCTCCCAACCTCTAATTCCATTTATTCCATTCCATTTACAAATTCCCTTTCATTACCCTCCAATACTAAAATTGATTCCATATTTTGTGATATTCTGACTCGTCTTTATCCTTCAGCTCTAATGTCAACCTATCCATTTTAGTGCATTGTAATATCTTATCAATCACCTCCTCTTCTCCTGGGATTTCTTTTGCCTTCCAGTTTTGGGCAAATATCATTCTTGCTGTCATAATTATGTGTATTATTAAATAAGTATCAGCTTTACACAACAACCTTCTTTCAAAGGCACAGTACATAAATAAACAAGCACATGCATGTACCCCTCCTACAAAATGTCCAAAGCCAACTAGTGGGTCATACAGAAGCCTTTCTTATTCTCCTTTGCTAGGTTGTTTGATGCACCTTCTGAGATGAACCTTCTCTGATTCAGCCTTTATTCAAAGTGGTTTTTCACACTTTGATGTTCCTCCAGCAAATTCACTGGGCAATTTCCTTGCTGTGAAGGCTTGCCAGCCTCTCTCTCATTGGCTAAGCCTTACCAATCAATATTCTTTGTGCCCACCCCTACTCTCTAAGTTGCTTCTTCTCCCTCCAGCCATAATGAATGAACTTTTGGGCAGACTGTTGAGAAAAACTGTATAGTCTTCCTTTTACATTATAAGAACTCCTTTCTTTCCTTCTTTCCTTCTTTCCTTCCTTATTCTCTTCAATCACAACTTCCTCCATTTATAGATCTTTATAGCTGGGAGCACTTTATGGGAGTTGTTCATAATAACAAGAAATGTCTTTTGGATAAGGAAAATGTACAGAAATGTCTACTGGTTAGAAAATGGAAAGTGTCAACTGCTGATGGAAACAAAGGCAGAATTAGTCAGGTTCTAGTTTGCCTCGAATCTCTTGTGCTAGTAATATTTTTATTTTCATTGGATAATATTTACCCAATTAAGCATTATATGAAAGAGCAATCTGTTGATAAAGCATGAGGGCATATGTGTTGTAGTAAACAAAGAAAGGAAAACAGGAACAGATGGATGCCAATGATCACTTGCCAAAATAGTAACATGTTTGAGTACTTGTAATTATTTGGTGTAATTATTTGGTGAGTTCTTTTTATTCCACTCATTGCCGATTATCATTCACCATTCCTGTTATCGGTTATCAACTTTATTCGATTAAGTTGTTCTGGCAACTTGGTACTTAATCAGGTGAAGATACTACTTGATAAATGACTACTTGGACAAATTCCATATAAAGTGGTCATTCATGTGTAACTCAAATGATGTCCCTTTAATGATTGCTCATTTAACAGATCAATCCCTTCATGAATGTTTAGCTTAACATAGATGCATTAATTGGGTACGTAGAGGGCTTAAAGATTTTTTTCAAAATACATGTCCTCCATACTTACTTCAAAATAGTTTTTTCCCCTTAACTTTGAAGTACATAGTTCAATATGTTCACATCTTTCACTTTCATGATGTCATTTCATATTTCTGTTCTGAAAAAGATGTAGAAATTTTCATTACTTATTTTTATTTGCCTATATTAGCCAATGTTTAGAGCGAGACTTTTAATTACATACATTTTACATTAATAACAAACCACATATGATACACTTAATATATCGATACTATATGCCACCATATTCTAATCTAGCCCATTTATGTATATTATGCCGTTATCGTTTATATGTATGGATGCATTTATTTTTCGGAAATAATTTTTGAAATAAATTGCTTGTGAGATAAAAATCATTAAAATGCAGAAATGTTCTGAAACACTTTTGACACTTCCAGCATCTGACATGAAGTCCTGGAATGGTTTCTCCATTCTTAGATTTATTGAAGAAGACCTTGAATAGAAGTAGCAAAACTGTTTTGCCTTCTGTAACTGGAGCAGGAAGGATTACTTGTCTCAAACAGAACTTCAAAGTGATGGTTCAAATTGAAGGGAAGCAACACTTCAAAGCTTTGCAAAGAACTGTCAATTAAATAGGTTAATCTCCTAATGTCAGTCCACTCAGGTAAACCAGACAGGAAATGCCACTAGATGAATTAATTCTACTCTATTGTAAAACTATATTAATAGAATCTTTTAGGTCTGAAGGTACAGAATTTTGTACCACATTTAATTTATCGATGAAACTGTGGTGGCACAGTAGTTAGAATCCAGTATTGCAGGCTAACTCACTGCTCACTACCAAAAGTTTCATCCTGACTGGTTCAAGGTTGATTCAGCCTTCCTTTTTTTTCTGAGGTCAGTAAAATGAGCACCCAGACTGTTGGGGCAATACTGTATGTTGTCTCTGTAAACTGCTTAGAGAGTGCTGTAAGCAGTGGTGGGATTCAAATAATTTAACCACATGATTCTCTGCCTTAATGATCAGCTGGGTAGGCATGGCTGGGTGAACATGTGATTGGGTGGAGCTCAGGAGACAGTAAGTCTGGTCATACTGCCAAAAACCTTTAGCTGTTATATGGGTTAACCAAGAGGCAGTTTCTGTAAGCAGGGCAATAAAGATTAGGCT
>JAOYMU010000263.1:23375841-23388064 GCA_025802295.1 Psammodynastes pulverulentus | reverse complement strand
CTATCTATCTATCTATCTATCTATCTATCTATCTATCTATCTATCTATCTATCTATCTATCTATCTATCATATTTTTCAAAAAAGACTGAGTCTTATTTTCTTTTGGGTAATAAAATAAGTACTAGGGGGTGCTACTTTTTTTAAGGAGGTATCTTATTTTTTTCTATGTATGGGAAGCCAACTTCTTCTGCTTGCTCTTGGTGGGTGCTGTGAGGCGGACGGATGCCTCTGTACCCTGCACCGGTTTACCTTAAGGCCCCTGCAGCCAGGCCATCCATGCCCAACACCTGTCTCACCTGACAGCTCGGGCACCAGCACATCACTCAGCCTCCTGCTCCATTGCTTCCACGAGCAAGCGGAAGAAGTGAGCTGGCGGTCATATGGGCTCCTGTTGCACTTGGTTGCAGGGGCTACCGCTGTGAGGCTGCTGTCATGGGGGCATGGATGGCCTGGCTGAGTTAAGCTAGTGCACGGCACATGAGGCAACTCCACCACCACCTCACTCGCCTCGTGGCTGTGGCACCACGAGCAACCAGTTGGAATGGGTGGGTGGGCAACTGTGCAAGATCTTAAGTAGAGCTTATTTTGCAGGTAGAGCTTATATTAGGTGCACACATAAAACATGCAAGGGCTTATTTTTTTTGCATAGGTCTTATTTTTAGGGAAACAGGGTATCTATTACTTTTGCCCAGATACAATCATTTTTATTTTCCCCTAGAAATATTGCTTTTTCCAGATTTTTAAAAGAATTGATCTTAATGTAATATGTTTAGTTAATTTTTTTGAGAGAAGTAAGATATTGAGAATTGCATCTGAATTCTCTTAGGAATTTAGAGAAAAATAGCAGCCAGTGGAACAATGAACACCTGCAATTAATAGAACACAAACTTAAACCAGAGTATTTTCACCCCTATACTTTGTTTACCAGAAGTGTGGTCCAAAAATATGAATTTTATAACTTTATTTTTTAAAGTTCCCAATTATACTTTCTCCTTGCATTGACCAACAATTGCTATAACCTCTATTGTGAATTGGTTTAATGGTACAGTAATTGTGAAGATACTTGAAAAGACAAAGGAAAATATCATTGTCATTGAATATTTGGATGTTCTATTTCTCTTTAAAAAGTCATTAGAATTATCATAAAATACAAATGAAAATAAAGATAGTATAGAAATGGGAAAGGAAAATGATGGGAAAGAGAAGTGTAGGGTAAAAAGGAAACGAAAAAAGAGTAAAATATAAAATAGAATTGCAGCCTCTTTTTACTTTACCAATTTAACAAACCAATTTCTATAACAAACTAACTTAATCAGCAGAAACTCAAAATCAAGATTTCATATTTTTTTGACTCAAATACAAAGTCCAGAAGTGGTTTCCAGGTAGAAACAAAGCTGGGTGTATTCTTTTCTCTAATTAAAACAATAAATTTTACCCTCTCTGCTAGCTCTCATCACTTTTTCCATCTATTCTTCTATTGTGGAGATTGACATACTTTTCTATTGCATTGCAGAAGTGTTTGCTTCCAAATTGATCTTAATATATTAAATATAGCTTGGTGTGTTAAAACTTTGAATCCAAATTCAGAGGTAGAAAAAGCTCTCATTTTGTGAAAGGTGGCCACTTCTGTCCTTGGAAATGAGAAGAAAATAAGTGATTGTTATTATGTGTCACATTTGAGCAACCCTATCTAAAGACCGATTTTCCCTAGATTAAAAAGAATAGAATAGTGGGTGCTCTCTGAGCCTGAATATTTTCTTGCAGACATTTCATTACCAAGTAACATCATCATATTAATCATAGTTTGGCAATGAAACATCTGCAAGAAAACAACCAGCTCTGACTACACCAAGGACCCCACAATTCCACCCTGACCTACAAATATTCTTTTCTAACAGGAATAGAACTGTTGTCTAAAAACTAAGAGAAGATAGTTAACATACAGATCATTCATGCCAGATTACAATTCTCCTACATAGTATTTCTAAAAATTATTTGTTGAATTATTCATTGTTGCAGGCAAGGGAATGATCAACTGCCTTGGTCTTGCCCTATTGCTAAACTCACTCACTACTTAATTTATGTGTGTGCTTAGTTTATTACTTTGACAATCTGCCACAAGGGCTGAGGTGTTTTGTTAGTTACTGCTTCTGTTCACTGACACTGTTGTTGCCAAGGGCTAATTTGGTTTTTTTATTACACTTCATCTAGTACCTTCCATTTTGGATGTCACAAGTTAATATATATTCAAAAAGATGTTTGTTTCCCCTGAGCAGTTTTCTAGTTGGTGAAAAAACAAAATTATTTAGAGAGGTCAGCCAAAGAAGATATTTTGAACTGAATTTTTTAGAGGAAGGAAAACAAAATAGTATACTGTCAAATAAAAAAACCCCCAGACTTTCCATAATCTAGTCCAAATAATGAACTCAGAAGAGTTTAAATCCTTTTTTGTCAATATTTTTTTTATTTTATTCAGAACATTAAAATACAAACTCCCAAAAGGAAAAAAAATGCAAAAACAAAGCAAACCTAGACAAGATAAAAAATAGATACGGTATGTATAAAAAAATCGTATACATAGATGTCATACACATTGACTCAAAAGAGTTTGAAATAAAAAAAGCATATTATATAATTAAGAATATTTGAGGGATATTAATTTTGATGTTTTAGTGCTAATTTTATATTTCAATGGATATAATTTTGAAGAAAAAGCTGAAAACAGGTATAGCCTTTTATAGAGCAACAGATGCAATTTTATATTTCTCTTTGAAAGCCTTTTTCCTTGCCTTGTTGCATATTCTATGGACATTAGTTCTGTTGGTATTATGTCTGTACAGCCTGAAAACAGGACACTTCATATTATAACATCAAGAAAATTGTATCTTTTCATTCTGAAAAGATTTCAATAGTATTCCAAGGTGAATGGATCTAATATTATAACAAAATATTATATAAAGGCAATTGTGAGTGTTTTTCAGCTCCTTCCATTTATTTCTTCCATTCTTTACCCTTTCCCAGGAATTCATTTTCCAAACAGTATAAATGTGTTTGATATTTATAACTTACTTACATTTAAAAAAACAGGATTGTAATAATGTAAGTGATTCTGCCTGCTCCAAAAGCATGATTTGATGGTTTAAAAAGTGTTTCACTCACTGAAGATTTGTTCTTTAAATAAAGTGACCAGACATCCCGCTGTACCAAAGCTGGTAAAACGGGACACCATTGACTGGGGGAGGGGGGGAGCGTGCATGCGCAGAAGGGTGGAGGAGAGCACGTGCGTGCATGCGCAGAAGAGTGGGGGAGAGAGCGTGAGCGTGCACAGAAGAGTGGGGGGAAAGCCCGCGCATGAGCAGAAGGGTGGGGGAGTTTAAATTTTTTAAATTTTTATTATTTTTTTAAAAAATCGGAACTTTTTGAAAACGCCACAGGACGCGGGACAAATTTCCGAAAAACGGGACTGTCCCGCCAAAAGCAGGACGTCAAGTCACCTTATCTTTAAAGCATCAAGCAGACACTTTATTTTTTTGCAGAAAAATAATTTCTCCTTCCCTATAGGATTTTAAAAAATATTTTATAAAATTTCAGTTTTCAAGCTCTGGCTACGTAATGGGAGAATTCACCCAGAAAATTCAACCATATGAAATTGTCCTTTAATACACAACAATATTTTGCAGGAATTTCTGGTTGTCCAAAGTTTGCCATAAATAATTGCCATACAGTGATGCTAATTCTTTGATTTTTTTTGAGTCTTTCTACACAAATGGGTAGTAGCAGTATTGGACTATTTCGGTACTGGACATTTACACAGTAACACAATATGTCACCGTCAAACTATGCCTGCTCTATAGTTGAGGTTTCTGTCTTCTTGCTTTCTGTCTTATGGTTTTTCCTTATAAAACAATTCAACTTCTGGTCATCCTCAAATTCTTTTCTGTTTGTTAAACGTGAACATTTAAAAATTGGATGTAAAACACTGAAGCAGCTTTGGAGTTAGGTTTCCTCTCCCCCAGTCAAGTTTTATAATTACAGAGAGCAGGACTGTCAAACTCCCGGCCTACACCTGGTTTAGCAAATGGGAAAGAAGCCCCAATATGTCACATGATGCTGCCGTGACCCCGTGAGTTTAACACCCCTGCTCTAGAAGGTTGGTGGGAGTTTTAGTGGAGAGAAGAAGTTTTTTTCCCCCCTATGAATTGCCTGGGCACTCTGCCTCCTTTCTTGTTTCACAAATCTTTATTTGCAAATGAATAGTTGGCCTGCAAGCAAACATATTTACCACTAGAGGATAAGACAGGGAGTTTCATAGACTGATCAATTTGGGGCCAGTGAAGATTTCATATTGTGAACATTTTTCTTCTATTTGAAATAAAATAGATAAAATGGATAAAAATTGGATAGTTGCAGCGGTACAGGCACACAATCACACAAATGTTTGTTTTTCCCTCTGCCACAGGAATGGCTTGATAGTGCTTATAGATATTGATGTAGAAATGTATTTTAATACTATAATTAGAATGGATTGTTATAATTATATAAAATGGCTGCCCATTTTTAAAATTGTGCCTTTGTAGAAGTAAAAATGTTTTGTGGCATTTACAACACAGTTTTTTCCCACTTTCATTTCTTACATGCATAACAAACATAATGCAAGCAATTTGCAGAATTTCTAATAAAGTCCTCTGCATGATCTAGTAAAAGAAATCACAAGAAAATGCTTGGTTTTCTTTTCTTTTCTTTTCTTTTCTTTTCTTTTCTTTTCAGAACAGATGCATCACTGGAAAGTGCTTCTACAAATTTACTAAAGGAAAATTCTACAGTCACTCACTGTAATACTCTAAAAGCCCCAAAATACGAATGTCAGATTTCTTCAATAAAATTGAATCATATTTACATTATGTGGCTGAAGATCACTAATGGAAATATATTACTGCAGTCACCATTGATGTCAGTCAAGCCTATAGATATTGGTAAGTTTTGATCTGTTAGCAAAAACATCAAGCATGCTTGCCAAGTTCTGTCAGACTGAGCCAGAATTATTCTTGAAATTCCACAGTAATGAAGACAACCTTGGTTTACAGGTATAGACATACATCTTGGCTAAGTCAAACTTATTCTAAAAGGGTAGATTCTCTCAGAACTATGAAGTAATGGGAAAGGCAGTACAGAATGAAATGTTATGTTAAAATCTTTTTCTTTTTGGCATCCCGACATACTTTATTTTTATTTTTTTTATAAATTTTTATTAGATTTTAAACATTATAAACAACATATACAATACTTCACCCTGTGCTATACATAAGAAAGGAAGATTTGGTTCTTCGGATATATCCTCATGATCGCCAAAATCCACGTTCTCTGGGTACAGGTACCGAAGCATCCAAATTTCCAAGCGCATAGTCTACAAATGGTTTCCAAATTTTCCAAAAAATATCTTCTTTATAAGACATACTTTAATTAGCAGTAAAACAGTCTTTCTGTTTAGTGATACTAGACCTGAAAGAATTCCCTAAAATGTTGAATTAATATTATTAGTTATAAATCTAGCATTCATTGAATATTGTGATTTATATTTTGGCATTTTATTATTCTGACATTCAGACTTAGTATAAGTAAATTTTAATTATTTAAATTCATAGTATATTATAAATAAAATTGTATTCAAGGAAAAATATATTATTTTTCCTAATCCACAGTGGCACAAAACACACAAATGAGTGTGGAGATTTGACAAGTCAAAGATGCAAGTACTTTCTAATAAAATAATATATTTTTACTACCTTCTCTTATTGGTATCTTATGATTATATTACTTTGTTGTTTGTATGTACACTGAGAGCTTATGCACTGGAGACAAATACCTTGAGTGTCCAATCACAGTTGACCAATGTTCTGTTCTGTTCTGTTTTGTTCTATTCCATTCCGTTCTGTTACATTCCATTCTATTCTGTGGTACCCTTACTTATACTGCAACTACAACTCCCAGAACTGTTTGCAGAAATTGTAGTTTCAACATATCTTGATGAAATAAAAATGGGGAAGTTGATCTGTGTTCTTATGGGGAAAAAATTCATGCTTGTAAACATACAATTTCACTTTGTAATGCTTTATTCTAAGTGTGAACAGTAAAATTAGGGGAAAAAACTTTGAGGGGATGCTGACATTCTGAAAGGTTACATTTTACTAGCTGTATTAGTACAATGCTTGTTTCGTTAAAATGTAATTTGGTTTTTTTTATTTTACTTCTATATAATTAAATCAGAGTTTTATATAATCAGATGATGGTTGCATTTAATCTTTTGATACTTTCTGGCTTAATAAGTAGGTGCTTCAAAATTGCTCATTGCCTGAACTATTTTGTATTTTATTATAAACAAAAATAGATAGACAATGTTTCTTTATTATATTAGTTTACTAAATTATTATGAACTTTTTAGAATGAGTGTTTTATATTAATTATAATATATTTTAATGTTTGGGAAGCATGATGGAATTACAGGAATTACACAATGTTTCTGTAAATCATGTTATTCAATAGTCAGATATTTTAAATCTTCTAGTTAGCAGAATTAAAATAGCATTTGATATAATTCAGTTACATCACTTCAAATGATGCAAGGTTTGGATCTATTTTTAAAAATGCAGATTAAGATAACTTTATACAAAAGTCAGCTATACTTTGTTGTGGAATGGAATTGTGAAAGTGAGCTTTGTGATGTTAACTTCCACTTTTAAACTTACTCTTCCAAGGCACAGAGTTTCTAGTGGTAGTTTTTAAAAATCAGTCACATGAAGTGAGATTCTTTCTTTAATACAAGATGTAGATTTGCCTTTGTGAACACTTTTTCAAGCAGCAGCCCCAGGAATATTCATAATTACAAATCACTGTGTACTGAATTGCTAGAAATGCAATCTTGTATATATTCATAGGAATAAGTAATCATTTTTAGCAAAACTTTACATATGAATATGTATACTGAAGAGGGCATTTAACTTCGTTGTACGAGGTGCAATGACAATAAAGTAAACTAAACTAATTTATTCTATTGTAAGTTCCATTTAGTGCAAATATTGATTTTATTGCCTTTTTAGATTTTAATCATACTTGTTGGTTTACTGATATATTGTAGTAGTTATTGTCAGGGCTTTTTTTTTCCCGAGAAAGGTGCCGGAACGCACCCCCCCGTCGTGCTAAAAAACCCGGAAGTGATAGCGCGCGATTGGTGGAGACGGACCACGTGATCCGGACTCCGAAAAGGATCCGGAACGCAGTTCCACCCCGTTCCCACAGAAAAAAAGCCCTGCCCACCACTGACTCTCTTCCCCCAGCACATCCTTAAGCTCTGCTTAATAACCAATGCAATTGTTTAATGACTATAAGTGGGATTGCTGGAATTACAGTGATTGAACAAAGAGGTCATGTGAACATCTCGCTTAATAACCATTTTATTCAGTAACCAAGATTCTGGTCTCAGTTGTGGCTAAGGACTACTTGTAGGTTAAACTAAACTGGATAGATCTGCCATCTTCAATTTCACAGCCCACTTATTCCAAGAAGATATGAAGATATTATGATTACTGAACTGATAGTTGATTGTTAGCTTTAAAAAAATAGTATATGCATTCCTGTAAAACAGAGGATTAGAGTTATTGTCCATTTTGTTTAATGCTGAAACTACATTAATATGCTGTCCTGCCATTTCCGAGGTGAGAAGAAAATACCTTGTTTTTCAGCTTGCTACCTCAACGATAATCCTTTTACCATGCTGGCAGTGCGGCCTGTAAAGTTGCTGCTTGCAAAGAAAGTGGGGCATCTTACTTTCAGTGGGGTCTATGACATGGCAAGAGGAGTTGGATTGACTAAATAGATCTTGCAGCATTGCCACATAAGCCCGGCTTCTATTATGCATGCATTGTGACATCGTATGCATATATCAAAGGGGCAGAGCCTGCAGCTTGATCTCATGACATAAACGCCATCATTCTGATGAAAGCAACAAGATCCCAGGCATAAATGGAACAAAGCATGCATGGCTAAGGACATAGTATCTGAGGATTGTTAGTAGAGTTCTAACATTCCTGTGATCTCAGACATTGCAAATTGCAAACACATTTACTAAGAAACAGGCCTGAATAGGGGGAAACCATACTCGCAAGTGGACCATCTGCTTCATTCAACTGGAAGTATTCCGTGCTGCTCTTGAGAAACCTAAGGCTGACACTAACATTTGCTCCACAATGGCATACTATGGATGCATCATCCTTTTCTTTTCCACACTAGCTCTTTCCAGCAATGTTGCAACAAACACAAATATGAGGAAACACACAAGACTGCTCTGAACGTTATTTACATCTACTCAGTTCCCACACCAAGCCAGTGAATTCTCCCTCCAGCTGGACAATGTAAAGGGCAAAAAGCAGCAGGCAGCTGGCCTCCAGCCCCATCCTTGAACTTCACCTCTCCATGTTTGCTGTCCATGGAGATGAAACAATGAAAAACAAAGCAAGCAAGCAGCTATGCAAGGGAACAGAATAACTCAGCTGCTCTGTAGGGTAGCCAAAAACTAAGAGAAACACAAGACCTCATGGATCCTCAGAGGGAGGTGGCCAATAAAGAAATATCCATTCTATAGGTCCAGTGCTAAGAAGCCCTTCTTGTGATGTTTCTCAAAAACTGGTGTTGAGTTGACTAACCCAACTTCCTGTGAGGATATGGAATTCTGCTACTGATCTCAACCCAGAATGTCCTTGGAGCAACAACTAAATCTGTACTGTATATGTAATCAATAGCCAAGATGGAAAGAAATAGTTAAATCATGCCCGAGGGGTTAAGTATGGCCAGTGGGATTTTCTAACTTTCTATCTGAAGAGCAAACCATGTACAATGTTATCTTTTGTGAGAGAAAAAACCCTTTAGTTTGGTAAAGAGAGTGAGTTAAGGCAGGATTTTTCAGACTATGTTCTCTGGAACACTAGGGCTCCACAAGAACTTAGAAGAATTCTATGAGAGACTAAAGGGAGAAAAAAAGATTCACACAAATTGAAAGTTCAGGGTGAAAGATATAATTCAGATCAGGGATCCGAGTTCGGCAGCTTGAAAAAGTTTGAAAACCTCTGCCATAACACATAGGGGTCAGGAGGAGCTGGGACCAGTTTATGTTTGTAAAACAGAAACTCAGTAGCCTTTGGCACAGTGTTCAGATTGTGATGTTCTTTGGATCCCAACCATGCTGCAGAGCAGGGCAGGATGAAGAGGGATGCCCATCAAAGGGCTAGAAATTCACTGTACAAACATTTGAGGGCTCATGAAAATGTTCAGGAAACATGGGGAGGGGGTAGCTCACCCCTTCCCCTTCCCTGGAGAATCAAAATATCACAGAATGTGGATTCCATTCTGTGTGGTTCCTTCCAACAGAGCTTTCCTTTGTAGGTGTTTAGGGAGCGACTTTCCACTGTGAAAGAAACACCTCTTTGAAAACGACCCTGCTTAGAGAGTTATTTATTCACTTTCATTTCAACTCATCTGCCTACAAAAATAACAACGATGGGAATGCATTCAGGTAGGGTGCTTGTGATTACAGCTGGGGTGGGCAGAATGTAGGCATTTTCGACTGATTTCAACATAATTTTATTACTTTTTAAAAATTTCTTACTCATGTGGGTGGCCTGTTCTCTGAACTTCTAGCTGGGGAAAAAAAAATATTCCAGGAGTTTTAACGGCCTTTCAAGAATAAGATGCTTTTAGAAAGTACTCATATTATGCTATAACTGCTGGTGGTGTGTCAAGATAGCATCAGAAAATGGTAGACTTATGAACAGTAGACTTCCTTGAAAGTAGTCCAAAAGTCTTTCCTGAACCCTAACAAATAGGGAAAAGTTTTGTAGATTTTAGGCAACCCACACCAGAGCTACCCATACTACGTCAAGGACTTACAAGTATTTTACAAGCAGTGTGAACCATGTCAACTGTATATGCATAATATTACACCTCTGAATGATGTATCTTATTCATTACGGTTGCATTCATGGGATCTACAAACTGCTAAAAGATCACATGAGCCAAAATTATGCAATATACACTGGTGTGGATCCTAATCTGCCAATACCATTTGGCTGCATCAATCTTTATCAGCTGGATTCATTTCAGGCTGGAGAGTAGTAAAATATAGAATTCAAACTATTTATGCAGGTATGCAATCCATGACAAAAGCAGAAATGTCCCTAACGGAAATGACTTTTTCTTAATATCACAGAGGAGGATTTTTTTTTTTACATGAGATAGAATTTTACATCAAATCGCAATTTTTTAAATTCTCAAATTTAAACATTGAAAAGTTGAACCCTAATATTCATTAACTCTATATACACCTATCTGCACTCAACTCAGTAGAACTTACACAGATTAAGGTGATTTATTCCACTCCCCAGGTCAGAAAATACTTTAAAATTGACAAAACACAGCCTTATTTTGTTAAGACCCATTTAGGGGTTTGTCGGTCAAGGACATCCTATTTTGCCATTTTCATGCCTATTTTCCACAGCATTACACCAGAATAGGAAGAAATTTTAGCTCCCCAAAGAAATATTAAATGCACTGAGGATCTAAAACAAAGATTGCTGTGAGGATGATCCATCCTTCACTAACTAGGTCCAGACTCTGCTCAAGTATGTAACCCACAGAAACCCTCCCATATAAAAATATCCAGCAGCCAGTATCACAGATAATATAGAAACACCTGGCTGAACTCATACAGATCATGTTTGTCCACTGTTGTCCGGCACTAAAATATCTCCTTACTAGGAAGTTTATTTTGCTGTGGTTCCTGCCTTACTCATTAAGCTTGAGGAAGGAGATCTGATGTACATTATCATTGATGTGGTTTGCATGTATTTTTCCAGTGAGCTTTGCCAACCACTTTCATTCAGAAATGGCCTTAATTTGCATTCCTTTCCTTTTTGACCACAGTGATATTAAACATGAGTACAGGACTGCTGTTAACATACTGCCTAGTAAAATCCACTGCCGTCCACTCCTTCCAGCTATCTATCAACAAATTATGTTGGGAAGCCATTTTCATTATTTAAAACATTAAACCTTGTTCATTGTTTCATTCTGCATTCTCTGGAAATAATTTTCACCAATAAATAGCAGTTATGAAACACACATTGCAAGATTACCCTGTTTTTCCATCCAAGATTAACTAGAGTATCTTTCAACAGAATCCTAACTATACAGAACAACATAATTGAGCTTCATGAGATCTAGATATTCTTAGGTCTTCATCCGCTCCCCAGTGCGAAAAATGTCTGTGTTATACTGGCTGTTCTATTTTTCCCTTCACTATTCTCTCTTTCCTTGCTGGTTTCTGGCAAGGAAAACTAAATGCACAGCTATGGAATAAGTAGTATATGGCACAGCAGCAACTGTGAGAGGGATCTAGGAGTCCTAGCGGACAATCATTTAAATATGAGCCAGCAATGTGCTGCAGCTGTCAAAAAAGTAATTGCAGTCCCAGGCTGCATCAACAGAGAGCTAATATTAAGGTCATGTGGAGTGTTAGTACTGTTTTATAATGCCTTGGTAAGACCACACTTGCAATACTGAATCCAGTTTTGGTCACCACGATACAAAAAAAGATGTCGAGATTCTAGAAAAGGTGCAGAGAAGAGCAACGAAGATGATTAGGGGGCTGGAGGCTAAAATATACATGACGAACAGTTGCGGGACATGTCTAGTCTAATGAAGAGAAGAACTAGCGGTGACATATAAGCAGTCTATTAATATTTGAGGGGAGAGAAGAAGGGGTCAACCTACTCTCCAAAGCATCTGAGGACAGGACAAGAAGTAATAGATGGAAACTTATCAAAGGGAGATCCAACCTAAGGAGAAAATTCTTGACAGCAAGAACAATTAACTAGTGGAACAGCTTGCCTCCTGATTCCTGGTGCACCATCACTGGAAGTTTTCAAGAAGAGATTGGGCAGCCATTTGTCCGGAATTGTATAAGGTCTCCTGCTTGATCAGGGGGTTGGATTAAAAGACCTCCAAGATCCGACCTATAAAAAAGAGAATACATATTTATTATTACATATTTTTACGGCGGCTAGAATAGCTTATGCCCAGCTTTGGAAAAAGGAAAAAGCCCCCAAAGACGAATTATTGATTCAAAAAATACTTCAGTGTGCTGAAATGTACAAATTGACCCTAGAACTTAACAAT
>JAOYMU010000263.1:23341545-23351954 GCA_025802295.1 Psammodynastes pulverulentus | reverse complement strand
ATTACACTGTCATTGTCATGCTTCTTTAGCAGTATTTCTTACCTGTTAATGCTGCTTCTTTTTGAGTACTCATACAAAGAATTGGGATGCATGGCTAATTTAGCCAGTGTATTTTTAACTATATATTAAAACTTACTTAAACACATTTTTTAAAAAAATCTGATTAATTCAAACCAATCAAGATTTAACTTTGAGGAAATTAGGATTCAAGGTTTAAAGCCTTTTAATTTTATTCTGCATTCATTAAGTTGGAGGCCTTAAACTTGGACTTTCCTGCACTTACATAGGATCTGACTTGAAAAATATAATCTAGAGCAGGGATGTCAAACTCAAGACCCGCGGGCCATATCCGGCCCACTGGGTGCTTAGATCTGGCCTGTGGGGCTGCCCTAGAAACAGTGAAGGACTGGCCCGTAGTGCCTCTGCCAGCAAAAAAATGACTTCCTGCGGCCCTCTGCCAATGAAAACAAAGCCCCCTGAGCACATCCCCCTCAAACTCCATTTTCGCTGGCAGAGGGCTGCAGGAGGCCATTGTGGCCAAAAACAGAGCCTTGTTGTCAAGCTGGCCACACCCGCCCTGTCATGCCCCCCCAGCCCCCTGAGGTCAAACACAGCCCTCAATGAAATTGAGTTTGACACCCTTGATCTAGAGTATCTACAAAGATATTCATTTTTGATCTTAGGAGACTTTGTTAGGCCTACTGTCTAGAATAATCTTCCCCCGTTCAGTTTAATGTCACTCAAGTAATACATTGCATGTGTATTTGGATTGCAATGGTAATGACTTTTTAAAATAAATTATTATTTTTCCAGGTGGAATTGAAAAGCAGCACGATGTGAACTTCTATGTGATTCTACCCTTAATGATTTCATGCTCATTTCTGCTGCTTGGAGCATTGTTGATTTTGCAGCATAGGTAAAGTTTTCCTTCATGTTGCCTTGCTGAATCTGTTCACAGTAGGAGAATATTACATGGAGTAATCTGTATGATCATCCATTTGAATGAATGACTAGAGAACAAATTAAATTTAAAAATTAAAATTATGACATATTAGAGTTTGCATTGTAGTATTATTCTTTGCAGCAACCCAAAAGTTGTAATATTTTTTCTCATCATTATTTTGTTAGATTTATATCTTACGTTCTGTGAAAACTGTATACATAGCACTGCTTCTTTTATTTTTCATATAGGAAAGAAAGAGCTGAGAGAGAATGCCTGTTATAAAACCATAGAGTATGTCATCATAGCTGAGGGTAGCCTTGAACCAGGATCTCCCAGTTCCTGGTTCACAGCCTTAGATACTACACCAAATTTGCTTCTGCTTATCCTTTGAACCAAATCAATTCATTACCTGCATTTTTTCAGAATAAAGAAATTATTGTGGGTTGATGTCCCAAACCCAAAGAATTGTTCCTGGGCACAAGGAGTTAATTTCCAAAAGGTATAGAATTCTATTTTAATGCATTTCATTGTTATATGTTACTTGGAAATTGAGGCCGATTATTACCATGAAATTGCTAATGGGTTTTCATATACACTAACAAAAATAAATCCACCTGAGTAGGTATACCTTCATAGATAGATAGATAGATAGATAGATAGATAGATAGATAGATAGATAGATAGATAGATATACATGTACATTCTAAAAAAAATCCTTTCAGTTTTTTAAATTATTATTACTGTTATACAAGCTGCAGTGCTCAAAATAAAATATAGGTTATATAGAGATTCCATGTTCTGGTAGGACAATATACGCAAACATTCAACATTTCTATTGGAACCATGGATCTTCAATCATTAGGACATTGTCTAAGAAAACTGGTCATTCTGACAGATCAAATGTCTACAAAACGTTATGAATGATTATATAAGTGAATATAATCCACTTATCTCCATCTCATCCCTCTCTGTACAACTTTCTGTACATTTCTTGATTCTTATGTGGTACAGATGGCAGTTTTATTAATACCATTATATACTTTGTGAATGAAACTATAAAAGTTGAAATTAAATATTCTAATAGGTAGAAAGAAAGAAAACATTTGGGAAAATGTTTTTTTTTTAATTAATACATAATTTTCAGTTTTCATTTCCATTAAAATTTTACTTTCTCATCTTTATTGTTAATTTTATTTCATTTCATTTAAACAGAGAATGGACATTCTTTGAAGTCTAATCTTGGTCACTGCCCGCTGAACCATTGTTCCAGCTCCCAGACTTCCTTTACAAGTTGTTAGAAGAATTATCTATTTGAATTCAGAAGACAGAATTACTTTCCTATCATTTCATTGTCTGCTGACTTTGTTCGTACATAATAGTGTTGGAAATAATTTTGTACAAAGGTTATATTAATGGTATATCATTCTAAGAATACTATTTTTCAGCAAGGACAGGTTTTGTTGTGCAAGAGGAACACCTGAGGATTCAAGGGCAGTGGGTACTATGTTATATTCCTTAATACATTAAGTTCCCCTAGAAAACTCTGATTAAATAACCTAAGCTCAAAGAATAGTCTGGGCAAACTATCTTTATGATTGGGTTGAATGAATAAAGCTGGGATTACGTGGTGGCTGGGGAAGATTCCTAGCACCTGATGTAGAATGACAGGTATAGTTATAAAAACATAATGTTCTTAAAGCCAGCGATATCAAGGTGTCTTTAATTCTACACATTTTCCTAAAACTATTTTGTTTTCTAAATAAGCAGGTGCTTATTATGGAACATGTTTCTTACTTGAAACATCATATGCTGAATCTTTATAAGCAATCAGTTCAGAACAGCCACATATAAGTACCCAAGACACACTCAGTGTAGGTGCTTTTCCTGATTATAGGCAGTCCTCAACCTAACGACAATTCATTTAGTGACTATACGAACTTACAACGGCACTGAGAAAAGTGACTTATGACCATTTTTCACACTTATTGTTGCAACCTCCATGGTCACATGACTTACATTCAAATGCTTGACAACTGATTCACATCAGACACGGTTGCAGTGTCGCAGGGTCAACTTTTCTGACCTTCTGACAAGCAAAGCCAATGAGCGAGTCAGATTTACTTAACAACCATGTTATTAAAAATTGCAGTGATTCACTTAACAAATGTGGCTAGAAAAGTCGCAAAATGGGGCAAAACTCACTTAACAAATTTCTCACTTAGCAACACAAATTCTAGGCTCAATTGTCGTAAGTCAAGGACTACCTGTAATTTAGTCTCTCCATTTCACATTTGCTGCACCAGTTCGAAAGCTGCTCTGGATCTCCATATTGTCATTGTGTCAACAGGGTTGGAGAAGTTAGCTTACTATTTTCTTGTGAGAGGAAACATTTACCTCATCCCTCCTTCTGATTCCTAACAGAAATCAGTTACACAGAGAATGGTGACATAATGATTTTGCAGCAAATAAACAAATATGACATTGATAAGAGATTAATCAGATTTCCTCTCCAGCTCCAGCTTCCAGATGGAAAATGCTGCAAAGCATTGGAAGACTGAAGCAGCTTAGCCAGGGCAGTACTTGTGCTTCATATTAGCAGAAGGAAAGACAGTTACGCCTATAAATTGCTTCAGGGGGCTTTAGAAGTGAGAACAGTGATGACTTTGATGTGCCTTTAGTTGAATTGTGCAAAGAAACAAGGAAGAATAGAGTAAATGTTTTAGACAGAAGAGACAATGAAAATTATTATCAGGAAAAATAACCCTATTTAGTTTATTTTAAAGTGTGGGTAAATGGCCTTCTGAAATTCTTCCTATATTTGTAATCAGGGGGAGAATCATTTTATCAGATTTTCCAATAAAAGTGGAGTTGTATAATAATGTCAGTGGCTCTATGCCAGTGGTCTCCAATCTTTCCAGCTCAGTGGACAAGCAAAGGCAGTGCAGACTGCAGTGGCAGTTTGGGGAAAGAGGGGATGGTTTCGCGTGGCTGCATTGCTTTCACAAATTCAGTGGCGCATGCACACGCTTGCCCACCACTTCCACGGTCCTGTTCCAAACACACTGCAGATGAGCGCTGTGCTGTGGGCCTGGGGCTTGGGGACCCCTCCTTTATGCAACATGACATCATTTGGTGTTTTCAGAAGGTCACAAACTTTGCATTGTTTCACATTACTGTTGGTGAAAGCTACCACAAAAAGTTATGAATTACACTATAGTGTCCATTACAAGGTGGCTTTTTTCCCCTTAAAATGATTAGGTAAGGGGATAAAGGCCAAAAGATCGAGTTATCTGCTCTAGTCAGTAGAAACTGTCCCTGAGATTACAGTCAGAGAATGGGAAACAAGAAATTCAATAGAATAGAACTGCTACATAAAATTCTATTAAAATGCACTCAAGTTTCATATGCTAATGGCATCTTTTATATTCAATTTTCAATCTTAATATAGCAGAAAGTTTGAAAACTGAGAAATATTTAAAAGCTTATTTAGAAGGTACAACTTATACTGTCTAATTGCATGCTAAATGCAATACATTCAAGGGCCGTGTAGCCTTTGCCAAGACTATTCTACTACATTTAATGTCATATTCAAATTATAAACATTCTGAAAGCTTTATTTCTGAACACTTTAGCTTTTATTTAGTCTAATTCCAGTGATAATTTTATTTTCTGTTTTAGCTCGTCTACTTCATTAGAATGCTATCATATAAAAAGGAAGTGTTGACAATGAACAGAAATGAGCAGGATTTTCCTTGTCCTGATTTCTAAGTTGTTCAGGACACTTGGGAATAGAGCTGTATATTTTGAAGTAACTTCCTAAAACTATGAAAGTAAAATTAATAAACTATTTACCAAAAGATAAGTATTTTTCCTAATTTGGACACAATATTGATTATCAGATAGATGATAGAAACTCAATACAGTCTTTTGTCCATTCTCATGTTTTAGCAGACTTGACAAACACAAGAGGCAGACCACCAGCAAATCATAGGGAGTAGGAATCTATCCCTATTTTTAGGAGAACAAAAATGAATTGATCTCTGCTGTTTGCTGGCACCCTTTTACTTGTTGTTTTAACCAATCAGTCATGTTCAACTCTTGGTGACTTTATAGGCAAGTGTTCTCAATGCCCTTCTACTAGAAAGAAAGAAAACCCTAGTCTGGATATTATAATTCCAAATTATAAAAAAAAATGCAGCATAAACAAGAACGACAGAAATTATTCCTTGATAAATATTTGACAAGTTCAGGGGGATAGTTTCTGGAATTTTCTCTGATCCCTTTAGCAACAGTGGCCATAAGTATTTGTATGTGTTCTGTGTAATAAAGTATTGTGTGTGTGTTTGTGTATGTGCACTTTCTTCCCAGAAACTAATCAGGGTTTGTGCACACCACTGTTGTCTGCATGGGACAAGGGTTGAATGAAGAAGTTTTACAAATTTTACAAAGCCTGAGCTGTGCAACAATTTGATGGGATTCCAAACTAAGTGCAAAAAGGGAAAGACATCACTCAAACACAATGAATTTCCTATCATGAGCTTTGCTTCTTGATTAGAGATTCCAGGAATTTCTTTAGAAAGAAATTACAGGTTCTGTGAAAAGGTTTGAAAATCCTGCACCAAAGCATCTCTGACTGATCGTGCCTGGAGCCTCCTTAGCCCTATAGCAAAGAGTTTACTACCTCGTGTGGCTGTCTGTTTCATGGGCTTACAGTTTATAAAATTAGGAAATTCCTCCTAATGTCTGGCTGAACCCACTTCCTTGCATTCTAATCCATTGGTTCTCATCCTGACCTTTGGAGTAATAGAGAATATCTCTATTCTTTCTTCCATGTGGCAACTCTTCAGACATTTGAAGACTAATCTCCATTCATCAGCTGTGTATACGTCAAACATACCCAGATTCTCTAGCATTTCATCATAAAGCTTTATTTCTAGATCCCTCACTATCTTGTTAGCCTTTCAGCGAATTTAATTTGTCAACTACTCTCCCTGAACTCTGGAGTCCAGAACATGACACAGTATTCAGATAGGGTATCCCTAGATGTGAACATGTGTGCAGAGGGAAGGAAGGGACAGGCCACACACATCCTCTTCTGCATTGTAGGAAGCCTGGCCAATATTCTGACTTACCGTCTTTCAAAGTGAGATTCATTGGAAGTTTTCCCGGAATCCTTGTCTCCACAACCCATCTTCCATCTCATTCTTTATCTGGCTAAATTCTCCCTGCTGCAGATTTGATTTCATTCTCTTCCATTTACAGAGAATTACCCTGTTGACAGACTCAAAGTTCTAACCTCTTTTATATAAAGAATAAAAAGAGTTTATCTATTTTCGTCACATTTGTTGCCCTGTGTATGTTTGTATGTGCCACATACACATATACACACATGCTGTAGTTCGTGTGTGTGTGTGTATTTCAGACCTATAAATAGAATGTTATTGCTGCCTCTTGCAAACAACTGCCTCTTTCAGTTGTCACATCATAAATGATTCCACAATCAAACACCAATAGAAGGTAAATTTAAATTAAACCTATTTTGTTAATAAAAGTATATTTTATCAGCTAATAATTTCTCTAACACATAAGGTTTTCATTAATTCATTATGTTGGGATCAAATTCTGCAAAGGGGACCAGCATTGTGTCTGTCTGTCCATCATTAAGTCAATAGGATAACTGAAAACAGCACAGAACAGGACTTAAATATGAATAAACATAAACATCCCTCTTCATTACAATGTTGTAATAGAATTCGGTGTGATATACCTCAGTAACATTAGCTCAAAAAAACCTCAGTGTCCAAGGTATGTCTGAAAGCCTTACATTGTATAGGCCCTCTTCACCCATTTCAGCTGTTATCAAAACTTTGTTAATCCTCTCCTTCTCTTTCTCTCTCTCATTGTGCATTGCATATTTTAGCAGCATATCTATGCAGGGTAGTGACAAACAGCATATTAAAGGCAGTCCATGTGGGCGGTGTGCAAATTCCCTGCTGTTAGTTCACCATCATTTTTTCAAAGATCCATGAGTATCCATTGAAGCTTTTGAAGTCTTTACAGTTAGGCTGGACTGTTTCTAGTTGATCAGCAAAGGAACAAAGAAATCACTATCCAGCCTGCAACCCATTTCCCCACATTAATTTCCTCACATAGGTTTGTGGCAAAGAAAAGCACATTTCTGGTATTGCTGCAAGAGTTCCAGAACCCTATACAAGGGTTGCTTTAGAGACATTGTAAATAGGCAGGAGAGGACAAGGAACCTGAAATGGAGCACTTGTATAAATTCTTATGAATGAAAAAGCTACCTCCGAGCATTCTAGAACTCAATTTAAATTGCAATTATTCTCTTGATTATCCAATGACGCTAACATAACTTGGAAACAAAGATGTGCATTGCCACTACAGAAACTGCATCAAATCCTCAAAGGCTTTCTCCATCTCAATGCATGATGATCCTGATTTGGATTAGTCCACTAGGCACTAATGTTCCAGCAACAAAGAAAAAATAAATAAGAAAGGTCAGCTGCATAATGCATTTTTTTTAAAATAAAGTTCAATAAAGCTAAGCTAAGACATTGCTCAGAAATTTTCTTTCTAGGGAATGGCGACAGAAGCAATATTTTTGAGATGCAAAACATCTCCCACACAAAGAAAGGCAGAAAATTGTTGCCAGTAGTTTAGTATGACAATAAAGAGTATCTTTGAACTTAAGAGAATATCACCATATATTGATGTAGTCTACATGAGAAATATACTTCATTCTGGATTTTGGAAGTAGAATAGCAAAACCTGATAAACACTTATATTGCATATCAGTGAGTGATGATTTCTAGAGACACAGCGGTACCATAGAATATAAACTCTGGCCAGAATAAAGTATTTTCAGTTGTTTTATTGACAGGTAAGTGTGCATAGAATTGCAGGTTTGCTTTGTAGTTATTTTGATTAAGATTCATTTTACTTATCAGTTATTTTTTAGAGCCACTGTATTCTTGATTTCTTCTTTATTGAAAGGAAGATGCATTTTATGTATAATTCTAATCAAGAAGACAGAAAACAGAAGCCTCCAAAGCTTGTGTTTAAACAATTACTTTAAAGCCTATAAAAATTAAATATCTAAAATGGTATATTTAAAACTTGCAGATATATCTTTGTTTACTTTAACATGCCTGCCGTACACTTTTTTTAAGCTGAACTATATAAATCATGACATCTAGATTCAATACCATAATTTGGTTCCGTCCCCAAAAGAGATTATTTCAAAAATGTAATTCATCTGGCTTTGAAAATGAAGAACCAGATTCAAATGTAATAAAATATTCATTTGCTTAAATTTTTCTAATTCTTGTATTCTTTTCAGTATGAACAATTAACTGATAAATGAGCTTTACAATGTGTCTTGTTTTTTTAGCCTGAAACCTTTGAGCATCTCTTTCTCAAGCATCCTGAAGCATTGCCATTTGGTCCGCTACTTCTGGAATCAGAAATAGTATTGGAAGATATCAGTATTGATAAAGCAATGAAACATGAAGATAAACAAGAGTTACTAGCAGTTGACTCACTGTTTTCAACCATTCAGGACTTTGAGCATGACTCAACTTGCTCTAGCGGTCTTTTCAATAGCGACAGTCTCTCTGAGAATGTCCATGATACTGAAAATAAAGGAGGCATGTCAGAACAATGTAATGTAAAATATGCAACTATTATAAGTGGCTCCATGTCAAGTGGGCTTTATGAGCCTCCAAAGGATTCAAGTAGTCCTTTTGACAGAAGTTTTGTGAACCTTAAGTCCTCAGTTCCAGCTTCTTTCTCTAGCATTTCTTGGGCAGTAGGAAATCAAGCATTTTTGATATTACCTGAATATTTTCAAGACCCTCCCAGAAAAACTCACTCTCTCTCTCTTGTTTCCTCTGAAGGTTTCACAGAACCTTCAGAACAGGATAAAACTTTCACTGAAGGTGACAGTCCAGATAGAAGTTTGTTCTACTTAGGCATGGGCCCACTCAAAAATAATGAAAATGATATATTTTTAACAGAAAATTCAAATGTGGCACCATGTAACTATCATGCCAATACTATCATTAGAAGCATGAGGATTTCTCAAAACGTAACACCTGATCTAAATCCTTTTATCTGTAACTGTGAGAGGCCCCTTCAAAGCTTCATACCATATATGCCCCAGTTTCAAACACTGACAGTTAAAATACACGAGACAGCTAGTAGCAAAGCTTAATTGATCCATACTTCTAACTTATTTTGATTTTGATCTTGTATGTCCAACATATTTTCTTCATGCAGAACATTTTGGCAAATTCTATATTTTGCAAATGAATAGCTAGATGTTCAAGTTGTATTAACAATCCATATTATTTAATTCCCAAGCAGTGCAATATTGTGTCTACCTGAAGGAGAACAACTAGACAGTTTTAATATATGCTTGATTACCTGGAAAGACAAAGTAAATTCTATCTTTCCAAATAAGAAGGTCCTCTTTTTCCATAGTTAACTTGCACTTGTGAATAAACTGCCATTGTATTGTTAAATTTCTGCAACTAATTGAGTGATAATTGAGCTTCAGCGATATTCTCAGGATGTCTGTACTATTTTCTGATTGAGGCTTCAATGAAAGCTTGAAATAACTGAACTTGTGCCAGCATGTCTTAAGTCTCTAACCTTGCAAGTTTAATATCAGTGTATCATTCTCTATTGCCATAGGAACCATTGTCAGTCAATGGGCATGGCTACAATTATCCTATTGTATAGAGAGAAATCTTGTGCAATACATGAATACTGACACAGGTAATATATTTATACAGCCCTTGAATATGCTCTTTATGAATGAAACTGCACATGTTCACCCTTTGACACAGCATTGTATCTCAAAGACTTTTATTGGCAAGAGAATGAACAGTATTGTTATCTTCAGAACCAAATTTAGAAAGTTGACATGCTTTTATTCATGATTTGCATACAAAAATGAACAGTGTTTGTCCATGTACAGTTTTGTGACAACATCTAGACATTTCCTAGGTAATTTTCCATCATAAATTTTGTTAGAAATTTTTCTGATTTCAAATTAATTGTTCTAATTAAATTTTAATTTAAAAATTTTATAACTGTTAAGTAAACAATGATAGCAAGGTTTCTGAATATTAGATGATGGGCAAAGGAACTGATGTAGAAGAGTTCTAATCTTGAATGCATTAAATTGGACATTTGTGGTATGTATTCCTTTTATAGATTAATACTGCTGAAAAATATTTGAAACAAATCAACTGTATATAAATGGTTAAAATGTGCTTGAATCACTGCTTTAAAAAGTATGATAGGAAAAAATGAATGTGGTCAAACTAAGATGAAGCAGAATATATCCATTCTGCAGTATATCATACTTAACAGATTCTGTCTATACATAATTCACACAAATCCTTTAATTTTTATTTTTGGTTTTACCCATGCCTGGCAG
>JAOYMU010000263.1:23290182-23302404 GCA_025802295.1 Psammodynastes pulverulentus | reverse complement strand
AACCTGCTTTCCACCTCCATTCTCCTGTGCAGAGCAACAAAAAAGACCCAGCTGATCAGTTGAGACTCGGGAGGCAGAGAATGGGGGCATGGCCAGTCAGAGGTGGTATTTAGCAATTATCCGAACTACTCAAAATGTCCGCTACCGGTTCTCCAGAACTGGTCAGAACCTGCTGAATACCACCTCTGCTTTGTGGGCAGCCAAAATAATCAAGAGTACAGCAGGTTATAAGTTTAATTTAAAAAACCCATATGAAAAAATAAAATAACCAGTGATATAATAAATGCTTGATTTTAGGGATGTCCACTTAGCAGTATTCAGATGTATCGGACAAAGTTTTAGTTTGGACTTGACTTCAAAATTTTGAAAAAACTCCATTAATTCTAACGCATTACAAATAGATGATATAGTCTTCGTCATTTACAAAAGTTTACATAATTTGCATAGTTACATAATCAGTATACATTTCTGTGAAATAGTTACATATTTTCTGTAAATTAATAGGTGGATATTAATAAGTTAATTATATATTAATACTTTAAAATACATGAATATATTTGGATTTATTAGACATACAGAATTAACAAATACCTGTCTTCCCTGATAGTTCTTCAAAATCAAGATTTTATTATATTTTAATAACTGAGCTGCATTTGAAATCAAGGAATATCATCAGTTGAATATAATCAGTTAAGACATGCTCTCTAAAATAAATATAAAATATACTTCCAAAATTGAAATACATACATATGTATAGAAATTTGGTATGACTGTGATTCAGCTTCGAATAATCTCCAAGTATGTTTCCTATGAGGCGACTTATTGAAGGGGTATGATTAAAATTATTGATTTAAGCCAAATTCAGTGGGGGAAGAGATTATAGTATAGTAAATAGGATTAACAGTAGAAATGCGCACAGCATCCATAAGGGTCTCATGACCTTTTATTTGGCAACTGATTCTTTAAAAATGACATTAGCATGCCTAGAAACTCAGATTGCTTTTGGGCTGAAGTGGAATTTTGGGGAAACATAGTTAAGTGATTATAGTTTTAAATAGTGCATCAACATTTTTCAAGAGAAGCATACATACAAACACACTTTAAAGCAACTGTTGTGGAAGATATTTTTTTTAAATGAATATAATTCTACATTAATTGTTAAGTTATGTCGGAATAGGTATATTATTTAATGAAATTTAATAAACTAAATTGTATTTTTATTCAATCGTGATAACACTTAAAGGTTAAAATAGATGCACTGGTAAGGTTTAAAATGCATCTCTTAAATGTACAGGTAGTCCTTGACTTACGACCACAATTGAGCTCAAAATTTATGTTGCTAAGTTGTTAAGTGAGCTTCACCCCAGTTTACGATTTTTCTTGCCTCTGCTTTTAGGTAAATCATTGCAATCGTTCAGTTAGTAACATGGTTGTTAAGTGAATCTGGCTTCCCCATTTACTTTGTTTTACAGAAGGTCACAAAAGCTAATCACATGACCCCAGGACACTACAACAGTCATAAATATGAATCAGTTAGCAAGCACCTGAATTTTGATCATATGACCATGGGGATGCTGCAACATCGTAACTGTGAAAAATGGTCATAAGTCAGTGCTGTTGTAGCTTCAAACTGTCACTAAATGAACTGTTGTAAGTCAAGGACTAACTGTATAATTAAAATATTAACATATAAGAATGAAGTTTTCGATGGAGTTAACTATTCCTGAATTCAAGCTTTAAATTTCTGTTGATATTTTTTAAAATAAATCTTAAGTAATGTCTTGTTAACAAATTTCATCCAGATGCTTAAGATAGAAAACATGTAGGTAGAAATTCAAGGACACAGCTCTTGATAAGCCAATTTTATTGCAGATGTTAAAAAAGCATAACCAGGGCAAAAATGAGGAAGTGCAAACTATAAGTCATTTACATTCCAGTCCTAAGGATTTTACATGTCTGTTTTTCTTACCTATGTCTCCCAACAGGGCAGAATTAGTTACATCTTTGAGGGAGGAGCTCTTTAAACTGGTACAGTGTTGTTGCTACAGAACTATCTAGTCTTAAGTAATCTCTGTTTTTGACTGCACCTGTTCTTACCCTCAGACATCATGATAATGCTACATCAAAAATTATTTGAATCTTGAATTTTAGAATACTTTTAATATGTTATGAGAGCATAAAGTTGGAAGAGTCATCGTGTTCAATTCTCTATTCACTGCGGTAGGTAAAGCACTAACAACAGCTGTTTTGTTTGTTTTAATTGTACACATTAAGTGAAAGAGTGTTTATCATCAACAATTATTATATATTATTATATTATATATTATATATTATTTGTTTTAAGACATTCACTTGAAAAATCAGTAGAAATATACCTGCTTGTAATTTAAATTCTTGTGCCCAGTCCTCTGGTTGACAGAACCAATTCTATATCCTGCCCATTGATTTTTTTAAAATGGAGAAATTTGAATTTGTAGTCCCAAATTATCCTCCTAGGTCTTCTCTGCATCTGTTGTAGCTTGTCCTTAATGGAGTGCTCAGAACTTGGCACAGTACTAGGTTTGAATAAAATAGAATGAAGTGAAACTATTATTCCTCCTTGTGATTTAGAAACATAATTGTATTAATGTAGCTAAAATGTCATTTTTTATTTTTTTGAAGCCACATCACATTTAAAGACATATTTTTAATATAAATCAAGTATTATTTCATTTTTTTTCAGAAATACAATTGCCATGCTAGGAATTCCTGTATATTTTGTGTCCAAACTTTACATTTATTTGCATTAAAGTTCATTTGGTTGTTTTTGACCCGTTTCTTTTTCTGTGGAGATGGGGCGGGCTATAAATGCGATTATAAAAATAAATAACTGTACTGAATTTTAATATATTTTGTAGATTATTAGCTATCCCATTTATGTTGTTCTGTCTACAGATCTGTATATTTTATAAGGATTTCCTCCACATCCTCACCCAAGTGAATAAAAATCCTCCACATCCTCACCCAAGTGAATAAAAGTAATAAAGAATAAGGACACAGGACCAATCGTGTAGCGCCCTACTTGATATTTCTCTTTAGTTGAATAATTTATGAGCACTCTTTGAATATGATTTTCAAGCCAGCTGTGTCCTGTTATGCATCCACATTTATCTAACTTGATAATTAGAATATTATTAAAATAATTTGCTGAAATCAAGATATGATGCTATAGCATCTCCACAATTTGATAAAGAAATAACATAGTTAAAAAAAATGAGATGACTTGCTCTTGCCAAATTACTATACTTACTGTTTTCAAGGTGCTTCTAGATTGGGGTGTCAAACTCGCAGTGTCACGTGACATATCAGGACTTTCCCGACCTTCACTTACCTGGGCATGGGCGTGGTCAGCACGTAACGCATCACGAGTTTGACAGTCCTATTTTAGATCACTGGTTTTATCTGTTTAGAATTTTCCCAGGAATCCATGTCAGAAAGCCAACAATTCTTGGGATTCTTTTTCCTATCCTCTTTTGAGGGCAAAGACCACTTTTGCTCTCTTCAGTTTTCTGACAACTAGCCTTTTCCCAGCATTTCACAAAAATAATATAAAAAGGTTCTGTCAGACTATAATGTGTTCCTTTTGTGCTATAGTATCTTGCTTTAGTTATATAAGCACAGCCAAGAAAAAAGGAATGCCTCAGTATATTTTTATTGGCATCAAGTTTTGATTCTACCCTTTCTGCAATAATTGTGATTACTTGCAGTTGGTCAAATGGATTCAGAATTTATCTGGGATAATAATATGATTTTAGGAATTATAAGCTTAGAAACGCTGTTTGGCAATAATGTTATAGTGCTTAACATTATATAGACAACTGACATTGAAGTGGATTTGATGTGCAACATAGTGTGCGTGAAGAGCAATTTGTTTGAAAAGGATTTTAGTAGAGACAAAATGTTTTCTTTCTTCAACCTTAGAAAAACTCAGTTGTTGATCTTTGAATAAGAAAAGATTATCTTCAAATTCTGAAGAGCCTTTGATGGATTAAACTCAGACACAAGCTAAGAAGAGATTTTGCTCAGAGTACTGCATTCAATATGCAATTAAAATATTTTGTGTAAATGCCTTCTTCATATTACCTAAATGATTAGGTATAAGAAGTCTGAAGGGTGCAAAAGATAAAGAAAGGAAATAATTTGAAAATTTGAACCAACTTTTCTATATAAAAGAAGTTTATAAGACTGTAATTGTAATTAAAACAATGTTTAAAATGGAGTAAAATGTTGTTAGATAATTAATTCAACCATTAGATTATTAGTTTTCATTACAGTTTGAAAGGTGTATATATTTCTTTTTACAGGGCTCAAATTGTGTCATTAAAGATAGAAACTAACAACTTTCTAATATAGATAGTCAAGATGTAATGTTTTCATGATACTAGACATTCCATTTCTTTACTATGATAAATGTTACTTCAATTAAATGACAGAAATGAGGGAGGAAAAAGAAACATGGATTAATACGGTATCAGTGTCCTATCTTCAGAGGAGATAAACTGGCTTAAGTAGGATAATTTAATGAAGTTGTATGAAAGGTATAACAATTTTAAGCTAAACAGAATTTTAGCTCTATACAGTAAGGATGTTTGTCTAAGAATGATTGTGTTCTCTAGCTGTTAAAATATTGTTCTACTGATTAATTTTCTCACCGTCAAGAAATTTTTCCTTAGTTCTTGGTTGGATCTGATTTTGATAAGTCTCCAACTGTTAACTTCTTGTCCCACTCTCAGGTGCTTTGGAGAATAGGTTCTCTGTGGCAACCCCTCAAATATTGGAAGACTGCTATCAAGAAATCCCTAATCCTTTTAGTCCCTGGGTTAAGAATGTCCAACTTAAGGACAACTCCTAGACATGAATTGTCTATTAGTAAAAATGGTGGATGATATTGTCCTTCCTTAAGTCAACTAAGTGTTGAAGCTGCACAATGCTTTCAGAAAATACTGAGACTTCACATTTCTGATATACAGGTGTTTTCTGCAGCTTCCAAAAAGATTGCATGGCTGCAGCACTTTTGCCAGCTTAAGAAGGGACAATGTCGACCACCATTTTTAGTAATATGCAGTACAAATTCTGACTTCAATATAAATTTGGGTTAAAGACAGAGTTAGGGAATGAAACTCATTTTTAACTTGCAGACTGCCTGTATTTCTTTAAACAAGGCAAGTACAATATTTTTATGCATCCATAGTCTATGCCTAACAACTGTCTCAAGCTATTGATTGATTGATTGATGGATGGATGCAGAACAGAGGATATTGTGCCTCCAACGCATATGCTAAGGGGCTGTTTACCATCACTGTAACCACACTCTTAAAAATTGTGATATTTTTCTGTTGTATTTAAGATAAGCAAATTTGTTCCCTTGTGTCCTATTCGACACTTTCTGTAGCAGCAAATGTATTACTCTGTAAGATGTCAAAGAACAATGATTTTCTCCCTTGCAGCAGATTAAAATAAAAGTGATATTTTTTGTTGCTACTGTTTCTTTCCCTCTTTTTTGTTAATCAACACTTCATTAATGGAAGAAGGCCTGTTTCACTGATTATTCACTTCATTTGAATAGTAAATGAAAGCAATGTTCTCTCAAGTCACATTTGCTTAAAGAAAAACATCTTTTTGGAAACACTTTTAAATAATTTGCAGTAAATATAGATAGCCAGAAGACCATAACTGTTGGTAATCTACTTTTTATGTTTGCAAAAAGAAGAAAGCTAAATGGTCTATCTAATATAGGTAGTTCTCATTTCGTGACTATTTGGTTCATAAGCAGAATTTCAGTTTCACTTAGCAATCATTCCACTTAATCACAAAGTTGCTAATCCTCATTGTTGTTACTAAATGAGAATCACCTATAAGCAACTTGTTATGTGCATTATGCTTATTGCAATTTTGCAGATATACTTTCCATTAACCTGTTTGGTCACATGTGTATGAGTGAGGATGTGACTAAATAGGATAATGGAAAGCAATTTTGCAAAACGGCAATAAACTTACTGCATTGTATGAATAGGAATGAGATCCAGTTTTATGCAGTGGTTAAAGTACCATGCTAGAACCTGGGAGACCCTGTGTTTTAATCCTGTTTTAGGCACAAAGTCAGGTGGTAGACTTTGAGCCAGTTCACCCGCAGCCCTAGAAAGGAAGAAGGCAGTGGCAAACTACTTCTGAAATCTTGCTAAGAAAACTGCAGGGACTTGTCCAGGCAATTGCCAGAAGTCAAAGCTGACTCAAAGATTTACACACACACAAACACACACACTTGTATTGAATGTCACTTTATTGAAATGCAGTAGTGTACACTGTACAATGGAGCTTTAAACATAGATACTTAAAATTTACAAAGTAATGAAACAAAGAACACAAACCAGATAAAGGGTCAGAGTGATACATTGCTACCAATAAAACTGAAACAAAATAAAAGGTTAGACTGGCCTTTTGGCATAGGATGTGAGTATCCTCGCTTACAGACCACAATTGGAACCAGCAACTCTTGTCAAGAAGTGCTGGATTGCTAAGTGCTGGATTGCTAAGTGAAAAATCACACGACTGTGCCAAACTTACAATATCACTTCCACTTCCATCATTAACAAGTGTTAAGCGAGACATCGTATTTCTGCAACTTTCATTTTTCATTAATTATGCTTATTGGAAGACAGTTTAAGCTTGAAAACATGTCTATAGGAATGCATACAAGTCTGAGCCTTGGAATCTGTTTTAAATGTGGTGTGCAAACTGCTATTAATCACCAATTCTAGGAAACAGAAGCTTTTTATTTAAAGTAAAATGCTTCTACCACCTATCTCTCTCCACTCATTCTTAAGTAAATATACATGCTACCATAAGATAGTTATTCCTGTTGCTAATTTCTATCTGGTTTTTTCTGCATCTGTTGCAAAGCACTGTGAAAATGGTGTTGTCCTGCTGGGTGAGTTTCTCTTTTGTCATCCTCTTTCAGTGTATCATTAGCAAGGAACAAATGAAAGCACTTCAGCAAGAATGGTGGGGGGCTGATTCCAAGAGTCTGTTTTTCTTGTGGGTTTGTCTGTCTTTCCTTTAATATCTATCTTCTTGAGATCTCCCAAGTTATGGGAAATAAATATGTAGAAAACTTGACAAAAATCCTCCCACAGAGGAGGAGAACATCTCAGATGTCATAGTTTGTAATCTCGCAAAGAAGAAATTATACTGTCTCAGATGATGCAATTTTAGGAACTTTAGCTAAAACTACACAATTTATTCTTGGGTTTTTTTACAGCCATTTATTCAACTGTTTATTTGTGTGTTTTTACTGCCACATTTCCATTTTCTGGCTATGGTGTCAGACACACAGTAGAACAGGGGTCCCCAACCCTTGGGCTGCAACCCATTACCGGGCTCTGGCTTATTCGGAATTGGGTCATGCAAGTGGCTGGCCAGAGTTTGTACACATGTGTGTGTACAACTCAACATGTAGTGCCCACCAGCCCATCGTTCGTGCAAGGGCTGTATGTGTGCGGCCCAGTCCCCCTCCCCCCTAACCAGGCCGCCAAGTTGCAAAGGTTGGGGACTGCTGTAATAACAGGTTGGAAGGAATCTTGGAGGCCTTCTAGTTCAAGCAGGGGATGGATACACAAGCACATACGCATATATATACAGAGGCCCTATATTAAATCATGACTTTAATATTTTCTGTGTCTCATTGTGATTTGCAAAGATGTGTTCAAAGCCTTGTGAATGAAGCAGTGGGGAACCGGAGAAGATGTCTGCAACAGCAAATAAATTATACAGCTTTTAAGTAACATTATAAAAGAGCAAGGCAAAACTTGACAGCTTTATTGGGAAAGGTATCTTTTAGTGTTCTTATATTTACATTATTTAAAACATTGTTGATTATGATTAAAGTTACCATCTGGTTTATTTGAGATTCAGTACAAAAAAGGAAGAAATACTGTGTTCAAAAATTTATTGCTGAGAGGAATGTTTATGGTAGATCAGGATTATTTTTTGTGGATCCAGCTTGAAAGCATGGCATGTTTTTTTAGATAAAAGCCCATGTTATGCGCAAAGTTTTTGAAGACACCAGAAACCTTTTAATTATTACACAGAGATATCTGGGCCATTACATAAAATATTGTTTTGTAAGCATTCTAGGACAGACTGTTCCTGTCTGTAATAAATCATAATGCTGTCATCTCTGTCATATTTAATACAGAATGGAAACTGTTCTCCTGTCTTCAAGTAATTGGAGTAGAAAGGCATCCATAGCCAATTTACTGTATATACAGATATTTTTATAAATATCAGATTAGACCCTTCATCTTTCTCTGCTTTACTTTTTGTTAGCTTGACACTGTAGATAATGCTTAGTATTTGGCATATGAGTTTTATTACAAATTATAGGTATATATTTCCTTCTTCTGTTAGTGTAAGGTTTTCTAACTTGTTTGGACCTGAGAAGTTTCAGGACATTCTCATAAGTATATACAACACCTTTCAATTATTTTAGATCATGTTTCAATCAAAGCAATTTGGGGAATAATTCTACAGAGTATCAGACTGAGATCTTTCTCATTCTGCTATCCAAGATCCTTTGTAATAATAGTTTGAAAAATTAGACCTAGAATTTCCTTGCAAGCAGAATGCTCTTACAATATAACTACAAATACCGACCTATCTAACAAAATTAATCATATTTTAATGTAGACTTTTTATTGCAGGTAGTGCTATATTTTGAGGAATGTTCTACACTTCCAATATGTAATGTCACCAATGGGATAAAAAGTTTTTTGAATATTTGATGATGAAAACTTGCAAAAATTATGCTCTACAATCTTCAAAGGAATTCCACACAATACAGTGCTTGGCTCTTCAGAGATCTATGATGTATAATCTTTCCCTCTCCCCCCTTTTCAAACTATCAAACCAACTAATAAAAAATGTAGCTGCGTTAAGAAATCCACTTATTCAAATTAATGCAATTCTTCTTTTTTGCATAAAGTTTTTTTATTTTATAACATATAAAAGTTTCATTTTTAGTTAAACAGTGTGTTTGGGTACAAATAGCTTTAGGATATAATCATCAAAGTATTTACAACAATGTTCATTACCGTACATTGATATTCATTGTATCATAATGATAATAATAATACTGATACTTGCTTATCTATTTTAACAAGCTTCCCTTTTTTCATTGATTCTTTTCTTATATTTCCATGTTTCTAACTTCTGTTTTTGTCAGCTAACCATTGATAAAATAAGTCCCAAGTCAAAAAAATATTCAGTTTCTTCCTTTTCCTTAATTGTGTTAATCTATCCATTTCTGCACATTCTAATATTTTTTTAAATCACATTTTCATCTGTAGGGATCTCTTCACTTTTCTATTGTTCTGCAAATACAATTCTGACTGCAGTCAATACATGTAAAATCAAATATGTATTTCTCTTGTTATACTTATCTGATAACATGCCCAACAAAAATATTTCTGGTTTTAAATCAATATGTTGCTTTACCATTTTTTCCAACCATGTTGGAATGCAATTCTTAAAGCAGCAGCAACCTTTTACAGGCTCCCATAAAAGCACGAAAAAGTCAGACTAGGAGACCCATGCTGTGTTTATGTGAGGGCTAAAGCAGTTCTTCCTAATAATTTACAAACTGTACCATACTCTATCTATGCTATATAGTAATAATTTTCCATGAATAATTTCAATACAGTAATTTTTAGCACTAACAAGGCTGTGTACTCCTATCATATAGAATAATTATAATTACTACTGGTGAATAAAATAGCTGCTATACATTGTGCTGTACATTGGACGGCACAATGGCTCAGTGGTAAAATTCTGGACTTGTCGGCTGGAAAGTCAGCAGCCCAGATTCAAGACCCAGGTGCCGTGTGAAGGGGTGAGCTCCCACTCTCACCACAGCTCCTACTGACCCACCAGTTTGAAAGTATGCAGATGTGAATAGATAAATAAGCACCACTACAATGGGAACATAACAGTGCTCCTTTATGTCATGTGGGCCACATGACCGTGGAAATGTCTTCAAACAATGCTTATTCAATGGTCTTGAAACAGGAGCACTGCCCCTGAAGACAGTTACAGCTAGTAGAGTAAAATCAGCAGAGATTCCTTTACCTTTTTATACATTGTGCCATCCATGTGTTGTTTTGATTTTATCCATGAAATATTTTAGGATTTCTTTTGTTCTTTGGGTATCCTGAAAAATCTGTTCATGAAATTTCTTAGCTCAGTTTCTGACTCTTAAGATATGACTGCATGCTATATCTCTACCTGACTAAAATTCAGTTTCTGGCAAAGCAATATGTGTGCATTACATTCATATGCCAAACAAAATAACTTCGGGGTACTTCCTGTACAATGGAATTTTTTTATTTCTTTCCTTTTTCTTGAGCAGATATGGAGCATATATTTGCAGGAATGAGAGCAAATCTGCTTCCAGAAGTACAGTATAGACTCTATTCGATATCGCCCATTAATTCTTAAAATTTGTATACCTGCAATTTTGTGCCTTATTACCTGTGTCTCGGTCCTCTTTAGTTTAACTTTGCATGCATTCACTTATAAAACACATTGTAAAGCATATTGAATAGAAATTCTTCAGGCAGTTTTTATTTTTCCGTATCATCTAATTTTGAATGTTTATTATGAACAATAGAGATAGAATCAGGTTTAGTACTAGAGTGATATGCAGACTTTGGACAGTATGATCAATGTCAGTGTTGGCTGATAAATATCATAACTTTTTATATGACTGATTGGCTGAGCCTACTGTTTTTGTGAAAACTGTAATAGTTCTACAAAGGATTATTAGCAATCAGAGCTACAACATAAGATGCGCAGGAAGTTGAGGTTTTTTCTACCCTCTTTATACATTCATTTTGCTGCCTTTGTAATCATGGTGGGCACACGGGGAGTTAACCATAGATGAAAATCCCAGCCAGATTTACATATGTCAGGGATATCTTCAGCCATGACTGAAATAAGTAAACCTTTAACGAACTGTGAGTACCCCTTTTCAGTTTAAGTTATCTGTTGATCCAAGTTCACACTGTTATTCATAACCATACCATGATTTCACACTCTGTAAGAAGTAGCTTGCCCTTACCTATTAAAAGAAGAAGATCTATTAATTATGCAGAGTTTCTGACTGTTAAATCATTACTACTCCTGGAAAGGGGAGGGGAACCCTAGAGAACTGTTCTGCCCACCTGTGTATTCAAAAATAACATTGATTGTTCTTCTGTGTCAATGATGTAAGAGCACATGAGACATCTTCAACTCTTCTGGTCCTCATTTGGATTACTTCTAGTGTTAACCCATTAGTTAACTTTAGATCAGAAAGTTGCTGTTCAAATTTTATAAAGTTTATGCAGAAGGAATTTGGCTTGCTTAAGCATGCTGAATCTCTGAGTGATTTAAAACAATTTTGGTTTCCCAATTTGATCTAAATGTATTAGCAGTGACTAGTACTCCTCAAATATTATCAATTATAAAATACGCTTTTTGTAATTTGAACATTTTATGGGCAGATAAAAATGTTACGAATAAAGGGAAATATTTGTAGGTCAGGGTTGACATGAGTAGTCCTTGGTGCTCTCTGAGCTTGCTTGTTTTCTTGCAGATGTGCTAGCACTGATGATGTTATCTAGTGTGGGTAATGAAATGTCTGAAAGAAAACAAGCTTAGAGAGTATTAAGGACCTTCAGATAAATATGTTTTAATGTGGATCTTATTTGCAAGAACATTGAAATAAAGAGTTGGAATACACTATATTGAAAAACTACTACATAAGAAAGTAATATTAGACATATTTCTTATGGTCTTACTGCAATTCAGCATTTTAAAAAAATGTATTGGACATTTCAGAGATTATTAAAAAGATTGTTTGTCAGCTTTATTATGCTAGAAATGTAAAACAGTGGTGGTGACATTTATACTATACATATAATATGATTTGTTTTATTTGTCCCATTTTTGTTTAATCTTCATATGTATTGTAAATGCCTCCTTGAGTGAGGGGTCGGTTCCCGCTGCCTTGAAAGAGGCGGTGGTGCGGCCCCTCCTCAAGAAGCCATCCCTGGACCCGGCATTGTTGGACAATTATCGTCCGGTCTCCAACCTTCATTTTATTATGAAGGTTGTTGAGAATGTGGTGATCCAACAGTTTCCACGGCA
>JAOYMU010000263.1:23265908-23276831 GCA_025802295.1 Psammodynastes pulverulentus | reverse complement strand
GAATGGAATGGAATGGAATGGAATGGAATGGAATGGAATGGAATGGAATGGAACAGAATACTTTAATGATCAAGTATGATTAGATACACAAGGAATTTGTATCAGGTGCAGAAGACCTCAGTGTACATGCAAAGCAACAGTGTAATAATAATCATAATGATACCCATAAGAGGGGGTAGTAAAGAAGATGGAAAGAATAATAATACTAAAGTCATACAACATGGGTAAATATACCTAGACATAAGACAGGACTATGGGAATTAGGTGCTCAGCAGAGTGATGGCTTGTTCTGTGCAAATGGGGCCCATCAAATCAAAATCAGGGAAGTGTTTTTGCCTGTATTGTGAGCAATTATCACAAGGTCTTTGAAAAGGGGAGGGGAGCCAGCACTTAAGGATTTCTTGTCCTGAAAATTCAACAACTCAGTTTCTCCTGATACCAAAATCAGTGAGAAAGGTTTCCCCATCTTCTAGATGGTGAATTCCTCAACCTTCCAACCTTCAACAGGTAATTTGTTTTCTTCTATGTCTATGGCAGACATTTTCTGTGAGTTGTGGATGTCGCTGAACTATATAATTACTGGGTTTGGGATATAAATTTGCCTAATGCTAACCTTTAAGGCTGATGCATCGTAACAATATCAATAATTCAAAATAGTTGCATAGCTCTGAAGATAGAGACAGAGATATCATAAAAATATAGTCTTTTATCCTAAACTCCCGAGCCACCCACCAAACAAAGGATTTTAACGTCTCCAAGTAATTCTGCAAAGCCCAGAAAATTATGGATTCTTTGGACAAATATTTTGAGCATATGTATCCAAGCACTGGGAAGTTTCTAGGGCTAAATGCTTAGATTTTCTATAAACTATTAATTCTGGTTCACAACAACAATCACAGTATTCCATTTATTTGACCCTAGTGTGCATGATATTATAAGCAATGTAAAGAATTTAACCAGTGCTTTAAAAGGGCTTTTCCCACTTGGCCTTTGAAATGTCATTTTCTGCATTTCTTTACACTTCCTTGTAATTATATCATAGTTCATTGAAGGGTTACCACAATCCTTGCTTAATTAAAACATGGAAAATGCATTTTTATTTTCAAAGTTTTATGGATAATATAGCAGGGGTGTGAAAACTATGGTCCTCCAGTTGTTAATGAATTACAGCTGCTACTATTCATTATTGATCATGATGAAATATTGAAGGAATTACTTATGTCCCCAAAGGCAATTCCATTTTTTTAGGAAGTTGGAGGAAGTTGATGAACCTGAAATTATTTATTATGTAGATCTTTGAATGAAGTATGGTGTTGATCCATTAATTGATTTTTTTTCTCTTTTAATGACCCTGAAATCCCTTGCTTCGGGATGGTGTCAGGGTGACTGAATAGAGCTGAGCATTTACTGGCTGGATGCCCTTCCTGGTGCCTATATAGAGTTGACAGCAGATATTTTCTCTTTGCACCCTGATAGAGAAACATTTGTCGCTGCCTAGGAGTGAACTCTCAATCTTCCAAGTGAAAGGCGAGCATCTTCATCTCTAGGCCACCACGCCGTTCATTAATTGATATGGTTTGATCTTGACTTACTGTCACATTTTGCAGTGATATCAACAGGGCTGTAATATGAATCATGTTCATTTCTCTGTATTAATGATAAGCATGTCCTTCCTGGCTATATTCCTATTATTTGGAATCTATACTTGATCTTCATTAATTGATTGTTGCTGATAACATTTGAATTAGGAATGGGGGGGGTTGTTGGTAAATTTTAACACATCAAAGAATTAGATGTTTGAGCAGTATGATTGTTTGGAATCAAACATTTACAACATAATCTTTCAGATAATTATTACTTCTTTAAAAAATGTTAACTATGAAACTACATGGTGTGTAAATAATGTTGCATATAACTCTGCTATTCTTCCATTAATTAGTTGGCATAATCAAATGTAAAACATAGGAACAACTGTGAGGCTGAGGTTGCTTCTAATGGAGTCAAGGAGATACAGAGGAAGAAGGTGAATGTGCACCTTCATTATCTCTGGATCCAGGGGGGGTTTATTGACTTTTAATTAGCATCCACAGCAGGGTCTCAAACTCATATGAACATGGAGACCACATTACATAATAAGTGTTAACTTGTGGGCCACATCTGTGGGCCTGATGTACAAAACTGCTGACATATTAATATGAAATACCAATATTTATTACTCAGTTAAATTAATGAAATGATTAAATATGTGCTACTCCAGGTGGTCCTCAACTTATGACCACAACTGAGCCCCAAGTTTCTGTTGCAAAGTGAAATATTTATTGAAGTGAATTTTGCCTCATTTAACGACCTTTCTTACCACAATCACTGCAGTTGTTAAGTTAGTAACATGGTTGTTAAGTGAATCTGGCTTCCCCATTGACTTTGCTTATACAAGGGGATCACATGACCCCAGGACATTGCAACTCTCATAAATATGAATCAGTTTGCCGAGAGTCTAAATTTTGATTACATGACCATGGGGATGCTGCAACAGTCATAAGTATGAAAAGGGTGATAAGTCACTTTTTACAGTGCTGTTGTAACTTTGAACGGTCAATAAATGAACCGTTGTAAGTTGAAGGTTAACCGTATTTATAATTAATATTAATTAAAAAATACATTAAAACAACATTGGTATGGTTAGCAAATGAAAAAAATAATTACTGCCAACCTGCCTTCCATTGAGGACCTGTATAATGCCCGAGTCAAAAAGAGGGCTGTGAAATATTTACAGACCCCTCACATCCTGGACACAAACTGTTTCAACTCTCCCCTCAAAACAAGATTATAGAGCACTGCACACCAGAACAACCAGACACAAGGACAGTTTTTTTCCCAAACGCCATCTGCTAAACAAATAATTTTCCTCAACACTGTTCAACTATTTCCTTAGTCTGCATTACTATTACTATCAATCTTCTCATCTCTCCTATCACCCATCCCCTCCCAATTGTGACTGTATGACTGTAACTTTGTTGACTGTATCCTTACGATTTATATTGACTGTTTCCTAGTATGAATTGATTGCTTATTGTTCCCTATGACTATCATTAAGTGTTGTATCGTATGGTTTTTGATGAATGTATCTTTCTTTTTATGTACCCCGAGAGCATATGTACCAAAGACAAATTCCTTGTGTGTCCAATCACACTTGGCCAATAAAGAATTCTATTCTATTCAATTCAATGAGAAAATATATTATCTCTCTCTGTTGCCTGTGTGGTAATCACCTACAGCACCTACTCTGTGTGGGAGCTGCATGGATGGTGATCACATGTGCAGCACCCATACATGAGACAAGATAGGGCAATAACGAAGAGCAGAGCTGCCTGGGAAGATTTGGACTCTGGCACTACCACGTGTTGTGTAGCCATCACAGGCTGTACATGTCGGTGCAGCACCCACAATGGCTCAAAAACCTATAGCACTGCCAGAGCTCAAACCTTGCCTAGCAGCTTTTCAGATTCCATGTTCTTCATTGCCCCTGTCTTGCCATGTCTACATGGTTGCGGTGATAGAGAGCAGAGATCCCTGAAGAACCACCTTGGGGATGGTTTGAGCTTGGACAGCACCAGTGGTGGGATCCAAAAATTTTTACTATCGGTTCTGTGGCCGTGGCTTGGTGAGTGTAACATGGCATGGTGGGCAATGCTTGGTGGGCGTGGCAGGTGAAGGATAATGTAAAATCCCCATTCCCTCCCCACTCCTGGGGGAAGGTTACCGCCGGTTCTCTGAACTACTCAAAATTTCCATTACCGGTTCTCCAGAACTGGTCAGAACCTACTGAATACCACCTCTGGTTTATATGTTATGTTCATACTTATACTTGGGGTTTTTTTTCCTCACATATGCTTGACAAATAAAATAAATAAAAATAAAATAAAATAAAAATGCATTGAATTGAAATTGGCTTGGGGCAGTTTACCTGCTTTGGATTTTCAGATCTGGTCTGCTGGTGATTCGAGACTGGGACGGAGAATAGAACCACTGGAATGCAGTCATCGTCTTCTCCTCAATCCGGAAGCAGCCTTGCCTCACGTACCTGAAACCATGGATTGTTACAAACTAGGTTAACATTGTGCAGAGACCCAAATGGAAAGGGAAACTTTCTTTTCAGTTTCTCCAGCATGAAGGCAGCTGAAAACCAAAACTGCCCATTTATCTTGCCTCATTATTCTTTTAAAGATCTCTGCCAGGATTGATTTTATTGCATTAACATTTTCTGGGATACTGTGTGGATGTCTAGAGTCACTGTTCCATCAGGGCCCTTTAAAACATCCCAAACAACAACATTGAAAGGATGTGGCTTGAGGCTTTCCAAAGTGCTTTTGTGTTCCACCATGAGAGTCAACCACAGGGCACGGTGGAGGTCCCAAGAGCTCGGACTAAAGCATATGAAGAACGGCTCCAGGATTTGGGTTTGGCTAGTCTAAAGAAAAGCAGAATTAGGGGTGATGTCATAGCAGCCTTCCAGTATTTGTGGGGCTGCCATGAAGAAGAGGGGGTCAAATTATTCTACAAAGCACCAGAAGGCAAGACAAGAAACAATGGATGGAAACTAATCAAGGAGAGAAGCAACCTGGAATTAAGGAGAAACTTCTTAACAGTGAGGACAGTTAACCAGTGGAGCAACTTGCTTTTACAAGTTGTAGGTGCTTCATCATGAGGTTTTAAAGAAAAGACTGGACAGCTACTTCTCTGAATAGGGTTTCTTGCTTGAGCAAGGAGTTGGACTAGAAGATCTTCAAGGTTCCTTCCAGCTGTAGTCTGATTGATATTGAGAGATGATACAGAATGAAATTGACTCGCCTTTCTGCAAGATTCAGGAGTGTCAAAAATAAAATAAAATGTAGAAACCTCTTGCATATGGACTGTAAGGATCATTAATTACTTCTTAAAACTTTTTAATTTCTACTTTTTATACAGGTAAGTTTTAAAATTTACATCAAAATGACTCATTAATCACTGACATCTTCAGAAACGTACCAATTAGTCATGTTTTGAATCATGACTGTGAGCTCTGAAATGTGACTTCTAACTAAAGTCATGACAGGTCATTTGTTCTCACATTATAATTCTAAAATATGTTTCCCCTTGTCCTTGGAGTTATTTTTGTACTATCATTAGCTCTGGATAACTGAGATGGGCTGGGAAAAAAAAGCAAGATAATCACTAACTGGCAGTAAAGTATTAGAATTTTCCAAGCTTCTTTGCTCAAAATTTATAGTTGCCGTTCAGATCGGGTATTCTTACATTCATTAAATTTGCAATTAGCAAAATATTTTTTTTAAAAAAGGAATCATTCTGAAAACTTTTTTAAAAATATAATACTTAATACTGAAATTCCCTTAATAAATTGTGCATGAAGAAATAAAAACTGCAGCAGAATCCTGAAAATAATGGATTAAGTCATCAATTAAATTTTATTACTGTACTTTTATTTATTCGCTTGAGCTAGCAAATCAACAAGTAACTGAAAAGTTGGTTGTGCTCCTAGGCCTGCGGTTAGGAAGTTCTTCAACCACAGTTGCTTTTCCTCTGGGGTGTTTTTGAAGTCTTATGGTTGTTCCTTCCATGTTTTCAGGAGTTCTTGTAATCCTCTTTTCATTTTTCTGTCTTTTATCTTATTATATAAGACAGCCACAGTTGTCTGGAATTAACCAGCCTCTTAATTTAATCAATTTAGTATTGTTCTGTATTTTTAATTTGCATGATATGAATCTGCATTGTAACTTAATATTTAAAAGACCAACACTAAAACGGCTAGTATCTCAGATGTTAGATAGAAATTCCCATGGTTGGTTTGTTCACTTTAGGTTTGATGGTTGATACTGTGTTTTTACTTTTGGATAGAGAGCAATACTCTGAAATCCTATGATTTGAAATAGCAATCACCCTGCTAAACGGCAAAGAATTTAAGTGTAAAACATGTTTCTAACCATTTATTCAGATAGTTCATAGAATAACAGAGTTGGAAGGGACCTTTGCATCTGTCTGCGGTCTTCAAAGAAGCTGTATCTTTTTCTCAGAATCATATAGCTCATTAATTATTGGGGTAATTCAGTGATGAAACTAATAATGGCAGTAAATTTTCTCAACAGGGAAAGGATTTTAGGTGCATTCTGGGTGCAATAGTTACATGGGGCAATAGGGAAACTTGAGCAAAAGTTATATAAATTAAAGTCATTTTTTTTTAAATGTTCAGTTTCATTTACAATACATTGGAGTGTATTGGTCAAAGTCTTTTGCAATTTGGCCCTTGATCCATTGTTTAGTGTTGTTTTGCAAATAATATTACTGGCAAATGTGGATTTTATGGTTGCAGTTGGAAAATTAAAATAGGTTTGATGATCTCCTTCCTTACCTGAAGCCCCTGGCTTCTGTAGAGGAATTGTTTGCCTTTTACCCCTCTAGTTTTATATTTGGTCTTGTAGCTCCTCCTGGCCTACATTTCATTTGTGGAAAATCGCCCTACTGTAGACTTCCCCTGGCTTGGAAGGAAAGGTGTTATGTGGGCACTATTTTCCCTGGTCCCTTGCCACTGTTTGAGCCTCGAGACCGTCATAACCCACCTCACCCACTTCTCATCCTCGCCGAAGGTGTGATACCCTATCCGACTCTACATCTCTGTCTAGTGGGTGGAATTGGTTCTTTGGGACTCTCATTCCCCAATTGAGTGTCAATATGTTATGGAAGTGATGTAAAAGATTTTATTTCCTTCTTGAAACAACAGCTAATACTACTGCAGTAGGATTTGAAATCGTTGGGGCCAAAATTTCTGCTATGTGAACCACTGTCTTGCAGAACAGATTAGTCCTTGATATGATGTTAGCAAAGGAAGGAGGAGTTTGTAAACTTATAGGTTCTTCATGCTGTGTGTTTATCCCGGATGGTAACCATAGTGTATTTGAAAACATTAATAAACTTGGTCAAGCTGTAAAAGGCTACAAAGAATGGCCTACGACTCTTTATGGATCATTCAACAATGAAGGAATCTTTGAATCACTTTCTGGACTGTTTTCTGGTTTAGAAGGAAAGATCTTGCAGTTCTTAATATTAGTATTAGCCATTTTGCTTTTGCTATGCATTATAATTGCTGTAATTAAGTGTATATCTACTGTGATCCTGACCTCTGCCCCTGTACCTCTTATGGCTGTTGCAACTCAGGCTACAACTGGGTCTAGAGGTTCTTCATTAGTGGGGGGGGGGGTGTGGTAGCAGGGCACTTTCTGTAAGGTCTATATCTTCTCAGGTCTCCAGACTATCCACATGGTCCTCCAGGGCAGTAGAACCCAGTTAATTGTGTCCATGATACCCAGTGACTATGGCTATACTCCCATGATGAAAGGCAATACCTTCCAGCCTGATTGAATAGCTACTCTTACAGTGTTATGCTGCTGAAATGCTACTAATCAAACTAAGTCCCTCTTTCATCATACATGAAGGATGATTGTTTAAGAAAACACATTGATTAAAAAGCTTGAGCTAACCAAAGGAAAACTAGGATTTGAAAATGCTACAAATTGTATAGGCCTCAGACTGAACGAAGGCCTGAAATGAAATAACATAGGTATTAAAATGCTAGCTAGAATGATTTCCTCAGAATAGCAAAATATTTGTAATCTGCTGTGTAGTGCAATATTGTAACATTTATTTGCAAAGTAATTAGTTTCAGAAGCTATTTTGGACTAAGAATATTAACTAAGATGCTGGGAAATAAAGAACTGAAAGTAGCAGATGGTAGGAGATTTCATGTGTATCCGCAAGTGTGTATCAGTGTGAGAGAACAAGGAAGTAACTCCAGTAAAATTCCATTTACTGAAGGGCTGTCAGAAGGGTATAAAAGGAGATGGGTCTCAGATCATGGCCACTGACTGTAGCTATTGTTTGCCGGACCTAGCTGTTGTCTCTGAACCTCATTGCAATGGGCTATTGATGTAAGTAATGCTGTGAGATTGTATTGATATGATGGCTGTTCCAAATTGCTCATGAAATAAACCTTTGAGTCTCAAAGTAAGAATTATTGTTTGTGGTTTGTCTGTGTTCCTTTTTACTGGGATATTTTTATGACAGTATATAGTTACATAAAGGAAGAAGTGGCATCCTTTTGGGTGGTCTGTAAGAGGTAGTGCTGGGCAATGCAGTCTTGCACTGGTTCAGCTCCTTTAGGTCTCAATTAGACAGTCTCCTGTTCAAAGAGCAGGTGACAGTTGTGGTTAGTGTTGCATCTTTTCCTGGATCGTGAGGCCTTCTATACGGTCACTGATGTCTCCTGGTCATTTCCTGGTTGGATTACTCTATGGGGGTCTAAACATGGCTATCCTTGAAGCGTATTTGGAAGCTACAATTGGCAGAGAGTACAGTGATACAGACAGTTCTAGAAGCCCTTCGGTGGCACATAAGACATTGCTGTTATGTGAGCTGCACTATTTGCCAGTTTGCTTTCAGGTCCAATTCAAAGTGTTTAGTCATCACCTTTAAAGCCCTTTATTGCATGGGTTCGTGGTATATGAGGAACTGCCTTACCCTGATGGGACTGACCCACCCTGCTCATTCCAGCAGAAAGGACCTACTTTGCATCCGCCAAAGAATTTCAGGTGGCAGTATTGATGAGGAGAGCCTTTTCTGCTTTTCTTGCCCTTTGCCCTAGCAGAGGTGAGATCCGCACCCACATGCCTAGCCTTCTGGAAGAGCCTAAAGCCTGGTTTTGGCCTGGGGCTCCAATAGGATTCTCATGCTCAGGCCACCTATCATCTTGGTTCTTAATGTTTAATATTTTTATTCTAATTTTAATTGTTATTTAACACTTTTAAACTTTTTATTATACTGTAAACTGTCCAGAGTTGCCGTCTGAATGAGATGGGTGGCATAAAAATGTAATAAATAAAATAACATTTTAATAAAATTGTCTGATCTGTATTGTCTTCATGGATATATTAGAATATTATTAATCTATATTATTATATATGGTATATATTATAAAAGTATAATAACAAAAGGTTAATATTTTTAGTTATTCATTGATCTTGCCCTTAATATCTATAACACTTTTCTATAGAGTAACCATGCATTTAAAAAAAAAGGTTAAAAACTGTTTATAACATCTAATATAGTCTATAGGAAAATAGTTTTTAATTACAATCTACTGTTTCTGGGCAATATATGTGATAGCTTAGTTTGGAAAAGAGAATTACTATGATTAAACACAAGTTTCCTTGACAACCAGCTAGATGTCGTGAATGCTGAATTGTTTGGGAGCTGTATATAGTCTTCAAGATTTCATCTAGAAAGTGATCTTTCTCTTTGCTTACATTTGGGTATGATATTACTAACATTTTGTATAAAGAAGCCTTTAGAAGCCTTACAGAATTTTAGAGCCCAGCTCATTAAACTACTGAGGATTAACTAACTGCATTGTTGTTTTGTTGCTTGTGCATTTATTTAAAGACTGGTTTGTTTGTCCATTGAACCATGAGAATGTGCCAACAATACTGGAAAGGGTTATTTAAGGCCATATGCCTTTTAGATAAGCTTCAAGTACTTTGTTGCAAGAATTTATTACATGCACACATACCCATGATGTTATTTTCTTTCAGGAGTGGAAAATATTATGCAGACTGGAGAAAAGTAATAAGAAATAATGAGACAAAGGAAGTAAAGACACGAGAATAAGAAAAAGGAAAGGAGCATAGCTAAATCTAGTTTATGCCTACACTGTCCACTGAACTTCTCCATTTCTTTCTGTCCTTGCAAACCATGATAGCTTCCGATACATCCATACACTGCTTCATACTTTCATATAGTTCTCATTTCTACTATGAAAAGGTTCTGAATAAATATTAATATAAATCCTTTGTCATTATTTTGGGATGGAGTGGCAGCCTGACAGTTAAAATCATTATTTTGGATATGAAAGAACATGAGTTTAATAATAGCAGACAGGCAATGAGTTAAATCTAGAATTTGTGCTTGTTCCATATTTTCTGCCTGTTTACAATATATATTTTGTGACTTTAATGTTAATTTTTATGACAATCACTCAGAGCTTACATGATAACTGTGGGTTGGGTAACTGTGTAAAGTACAATAAACAAAACTCAAAATGTAAGGCTACCATATGAGCCAAGGGGGAAAATGTTATAGTAATAACTATAATGACAACAATGAGGTATTGTAAAGAACTTGCCACACTAAAAATATTTATTTTTGAGAACATATCCTGGCAATAATGTAGAATCAACAGTGATGTGCTTTTCGAATTTCACCATAGAAACATATGACGATCTACAGACTGCAGCGAACATAGATTTAAACGAGCTGGACTGAAGCCGATGGCTGGAATTAGAAAATGAGTTAAATAACAAAAAGTCTAGACTGTCAAGTCTCTTGATTTATAAGGTAAAGAAAAAAGCAGACAATTTATGAGATCATAATACCCCAAAGTTTGAATGGCTACTGTTGTAAAAACAGTCCACTTTAAAAAAAAAAAGATACTAAAAAAACCAAACAATATTTGATTTTAAAACTAAGCCTGCCGGATGGAGGATAAGACCAAAGGAAGACATCTTGTCTTTTGCCGGATGCCTGGTCACCCCTGGTCTTGATAGGACAAGGAAGTATCGATGATTTTGATCAGCAAAATAATGTTCAGACTGTTATCATTCATAAACTTAGATGAATATGTAGAGAAGCACTCTTATAACCCTGGGAATTACTCAGCAACCTCTAGCTAGGTATAGCATGAGTTGGTTGCAATTGTTAAACAATAGCTGTGATGTGTAATGGTGTTCCCAGGGTTGGGCTGCTACTGGTTCGCCCAGGTTTGGGCAAATCGGTTTCTAATTTTATGGCTAGTTCGGCGAACCAATAAATCCTACCCTTGGC
>JAOYMU010000263.1:23198773-23211464 GCA_025802295.1 Psammodynastes pulverulentus | reverse complement strand
TTCTTTCTTTCTTTCTTTCTTTCTTTCCTTCCTTCCTTCCTTCCTTCCTTCCTTCCTTCCTTCCTTCCTTTCTGTCAAACATGTACAAGATAACAATATTTTATGACTAAGGTACTTATATACAGAATTTTGCTCCTTCCCTTTGAATTTAATTTAGAGTGAGTATTTTAACATCCCCATCCCATCAGCACCAAATGCCTTTCAGACATTTAGTGCCCAAGCCAATAGAGGGCTTGATAGTTTATCTCCAAAACTTTGAATTCCATTTGAAAGTCTATTGTTAAATCTATCCAGAATTTGCAAAATCAATGTTTAATTGATGGCACTGTCAGGTATGATACATCAGCAGGTAAGCGTCAGTTGCAGCTTCTAGCTAGTTTTCAGCTAAATAGAGCTCATAGCAATAGTTGATGAAATTACATGGGAATGTGGTAAAAAGTACATAAGTTTATATAAGATATAATGCACACATACACACATACCCTTTCAAGATATGTATGTACAGCTGCCAAGCAAAGAGTATTTTTCTGCTTTTTTGTTTTGCTTTAAACATTGAATTGAGAGTACAGCACTGGAATTATACACCTATACTGAAAAAAAAAAGCTGAATGTTCTTTTTATCTGTGGCAATGCATATACCTGTAAATAAATCTGATGTTAGAGGTAATAAGTTGCTGTTGTTTTTGTTTCTAGTGCTTGTTGCAGAATTCTCTTCTTTTTGCATTATGCTTCTTATAGTGAAGCTATAGGCCAGCTTGTCAAAGACTCTGATACTGAGTGGGAATGACTGACCCCACTTCACCCAGTCAGCTTCTGTGCCTAAGGGAGGATTAGAACCTGGATCTTCCTGTTATTTGCTCAGCATTTAAATCATTGTCTGCCAATCGTATCCTTGTGAATTCAGTGGCTGAAGATGAATATGCATTGAGTTTCTATGTGGAGCAATGCTAAGGCTAATAATAGAACATGCTTCTCTGCTGATTTTTCGTTGAAAGTTTTAGAATAATATATTTCTATAATGGAAAGATTGCCCTTATTTTACGGTTTGGAAATGGATCTCTGAACTCATTGGTGTTTGAAATTATCTCTTATATCAGAGACAAGAAGCATGACTGACATTTTGTACAGCAATGTTGTAACCATGGCACTAATGACGTCATTCAAATCGTTTGTGAAACAAAGCCAGTGCTGCTCTGTTCTTTGTGCTACTGAAGGATCCTTTACTAAATTTTACCGGTGAAATGTATACATTTCATTTCTGGGGAGGCCAGCAGTTTTATCATCAGTTTTTCCTCATCTGTTTTAAATAGTTTGGAAATTTAAGATTGCTCTTGAAAATAGAGTGCCAGTTGTTTATTTTCAGGCAGAAAGATCCTTTTTTTTTTTTTTAGTAAAGGAGAAAAGACAAGACCTGGGCATGGGCAGGCTTTTTAATTCAAAGCCATCTGTTTATTTAGTTGACTTCAACTTGCTTCAAGTGCTGGAGGCAGGAATACTACAGCTTTCTTTTCAGTAATTTTTCTTGAATTGCAACTTCACTTAATCAAGAGCTCTCCATTTTATCAATTCTTCACTAATTGGGAAGAAGGGAAGCTAATGAAAAAGCTGCATCAACAATAGTTAATGCATTAAAGAAATAATTGAAGTCATTTTCATGTCACTTTAGCAGGAAACAAAAAAAATTGAATATAAATATAGAGAAAGGTGAAGCAGCAAAGCAAGCAAAAAAAATTAACTATGTGTGCTCAGAAATGGATGACATAGACTGCTCTAAGTTAAGAAAATCCTGAGAAATAATTAAAATGATGCTAATGGTGTTGCTATTTTGCTAATCTTCATGCATTCTATTATTTTATTCTAGAATTCAACTCCTGCAATTGCTTATTATTATTATTACTCAGAATGGACATTGTATGCTTTATAATCGTGATGTTACCCTCTTGCCAGCAACCTATACTAGAAATTTTGATTTGCATGTGCCTCTCTGATTTGGGTGTGCAATTAAAGCCCAGGAAAATTTCGCCCATCAATGCATGTCCTTCCTGCGTGAAAGTTCTAAGATCTACCCATATAAAAGAAAGCTCACAAAATGGTGTTGGTGTAAATTGCTGCATAGAAGAACAAATGCAATCCACAGTCAAAAGAACAGCTCTGTAATAGTTTTTAGAATCATCTAATTTTTGTGCTTTGCCTCTCTCTATGAGAAGCAAACATACATCCTCTGGATGACCAGAATGACAAAATATTTGTGATAGGAAATTAATCTGTAATAGATCAGCTATAGCTAGTATAATAAAATTACACAACTGAAAGGGCCATTTAGGTCAACAAATAATCATCTGCTTCGTGCAGGAATCCAAATTAAAGTATCCTCAACAGATGATTGATCATTTGATTTGTTCTATTACGCGCCTCTATTTTTCTACGTACAGGCCCAGTGATATGGAATTGTATTGCAAAAAATAGTTTATCCTGGCTTTATATAATATTACATATTTTACATTTTTTATATTTGTCAGTTGATTTTAAATATTAAACAAAGTAATTGTGTAGATCTATGTGTCTCACATATCCTGAGTTCAAATATTTGCAGCTTGCTAATTTGTTTTCTCTGTACTCAGTAAATCGTTTACTATTCAACAGAAGAAGCAATTGGCCATTTAATTCCTATTTCTGTTTGGGAAAGTTTATGCAGCATAAAGCTTAATAGGAATCTCTAGAAACTGTGATTCCAACTAATATTTGAAGCAATCCATTTCACATTCTAGTAGATTATTTATCTGTTTAATATTTGTTTTACTGTTGTTATGTAAAATGCAATATTAACTTTTCAAGTGTCCATAAAATAATATAATAATGAAAAACAACAGAATTCTGTTGTTAATATTGGCCATGCAAGTGAACAAATAGTTCTTGATTTGTTATAATATTTGGGAAGCACTAGAGCATGAAAATAATGTTAAATGGTAAGACTATGTAAACTGGTTTGCTGACAATATAAGATATTTTCTTAGTGAATAACTAAGGCTTGATTAATTTTATCTCTTTAGGTCAGAATTACTATTACAGTAGACATTGGTTAACTCATGGATAAGTGTGATATAGTTGATCCAGTAGGTTTACAATTGGTTGAACAGCAATACTCATTTATAAGGTGCTTATTAATGCTGTTGCATCCAATTGAAAGCTATTGTGAAACAGGATCATTCAGCGTTCTTACTAGAGGTGGTATTCAGCAGGTTCTGACCAGTTCTGCAGAACCGGTAGTGAAAAATTTGAGTAGTTCAGAGAACCGGTGGGAATGGAGTATCCTTCCCCTGCCACGCCCACCAAGTGATGCCCACAGAACCGGTAGTAAAAAAAATTTGAATCCCACTACTGGTTCTTTCCTTTACTCAGAGCTAGTCAAAATTTTCATAAAAGATGTAGAGGTTGAAAGGGATCTTACCAAATTAGAAGATGAACTTAAGTTATGGGTATTAAATGATAGTTTAAAGGACAAAATTGGACAATGGTTCAGATAGTAAAATTCCAATCAGAAATAAACTTGAAAGCTTCAGCACTTAGCCAAATAAAATTGAGTATAAACTGACAGAATAAGGTTCTAAATCTGGGTAAGGAAAATTAAATGCATACAGTAAATACAGGATTTAGGAATGTAATTTGTTGAAATGTCTACGTAGAGGACCTAGAAGTATGAATGGTCATCACATATGTTTAGCAGGTTGATATTACAGATTAAAATTTAATCTTGGACTTCATTAACAAAAGCGTTGTGTCTAGGCCCAGAAGACAAATAATAATAATAATTTTACTTTGTACTGGTTGGATTCAATTTTAGGCACCACATTTTTAAAAGGACCTAGAGCATCTGAAGTCAGTTCAGAACAAAGCTACAGATTTGGTAACTAAGCTGTATCAGGAAAGAGGAATTGGCATGTTCAGCTTACAAAGGAAAAGACTAAAGTAATAAATGATAGTGGTCTACAAATATCTAAGACTTTCATGTAAGTGATCTCTAATAAAACTGGGTAGATACAATCACAGTAAGAGCTGTGAAGCAGTGGGAGTTTCAACAACACTATAAAGGACTTCTCATCCCTGGAGATTTTCAAATGTGAGCTGAGTAACCCAGTACTGGAGATGGTTTAATGTATTTCAACAATGGATGGACACCTGATGGGTGACCTATAAGTCCTTTCTTATTTACACATTCCCATTCAAACCTATAGATCCTTTCTCACATCACAATCTGTGATAAATGTTACATGTAATAATGAAGCAGATGAGAGAGAGACAGTTTTGGAACTCAAGGGGTAGTTATTCAAATGTATAAGATAAATAGTGCAGACAGTGTTAAACGTCATATTTATATTTTAATTTGCATTCAAATTTGAAGAGACATTTTAGAAACTTAAATATTTTTTGCATATATCTTACATGTAACCTTTCCAGAATTTAGGACATCATTTGGATTCTAATTTTTAAAAATCAATAAGTATTTTCTGATATGGAATTAAATATAATACCTTCATTTTTTAAATTTTAGAGTCAGGCATGTCACATTCAAATATCTACTAATCAGCTTGATTCATTGGCAGACCAGTTGCAGCCTTATTTTTTCACTGCGTTTGATTCACTTAAAGTATTTTATTAGGTAGAATTTTAAAATGTTTCTGTATTTAAGTTAGGTACGGTACCTGAAAATATAGAAAATTCTTTCAAAGTTCTTGCTTTTAGTTTGTGATCTCTGAAGACTGCTTTATATTTCTAAATGTTTTCTGTATTCTTACCCAGATAAGAGGTCAACAAATTTTTCTAAGATAATTCTACTTCTATTCATCCCAAGATAATACCTGACTGAGATTGACTTAAATTGAATTTTGGCTTCAGTTAAATTGCATTCTTGAGCCAACGGGCATTTGTGATAATGAATGAACACATACCATTATCTTAAATTTTTTATTCTGTTAAGCATTGTGCAGTTTATTGTAAAATGTTATTGTTATTAAACCCTCAGCATCCAGCAAAATAGACATAGGTTTTGACTGAAAATATTTTTATACATTTTTGCATATATCACTATCTAAATATGAAACTAAAGAAATAGAAATGTCAAAAATATTTCTACTCTAAACTCAGAAGGAAAAATATATTAACAAATAGATTCAATGTTAAAAGGAAATTGTTTAGTTAAATTATGTATGATAGGAAAACAATATTTCATATAGTTTTTTTATAGCAAGAGATATTTATTGGTTAGAATGTGGTTATTTTCAACGTTGGCTTATTTCCACTATGTCTGTTCTCTCCAGTTTAGTAAATAGTTTCAGATACAAAACTAAGAGATCTGGTATATCAATCCAAAGGAAATACTAAGTTCCTGATGTTTATTTGACACAATAAAATTCAGCATAGCTATATAATATAGAAGACTAGTGCAATTACATACATTAAGAGCCTAGAAGTTAGCAGCATGAGAAACGTCATCTTGACTTAAGCATTTTCGGAGTACTTAAGCATATGATCTTAATGATATTTCCAAAATTCAACACCAATATATTTCCACATAGCAGCTTTGAGCAAAACTGAAGATAACTTGGTGCTTATGAAAAGCAAAATAAGTTGCTTCTTTTGGAGGTAGTGTTTTGAGTTATGGTAACTCCTAACAATCGCCTGGATTAATCCCTGCAGTTTGCTGCACAAGATTTTCAGAAGTGATTTGCCATTTTCCTCTTCCTAAGGCTAAAAAAGAACAACCCAGCTGGCTATATCCCAAAGACAGAACTAGAACTCATAGCCTCTTGGTTTCCAGCCTGATGCTTGGAATTACTACACCAGATTGAGTAACATGTAATTAAGCTGTTAAATATTAAAAATGCCTTGAATAATTATAATAGCAAAAGCATACAGATTAATAATGTGACATGGCTCTCTTCTTTTTTAATCACAAAATAAATATTCTATTCCCAAATCACTTTGTGCATTTATTTATTACTGAAATTACTTAGTTGTTTTGCTGAATGTTTTTATTGTAAAGAATTAAAGCCATTTATATTAGTGTGATTTCAATTATCTTTGCTATGACTTAATAGTATTTTTATTTATAAGCTGATTATTGTTGCAGCCTAAAAATAAATTCTGAGCTAAGTTAGGTTATAGATTAATTAAGGATGATCATTGAATATAGTCATTTTGAGAGTTGTCTTGGAGTTCTCCTAAATGTATGATCATTGATAGCAATTGTATTGATTTTAGTGGAATCAAATGTTTAGTGAAATACTATTAATTATTGGTTGCCTCATATTATCCAACTAATTAGAATGGAATATTTTTCTAAACTTAAATAAAACGATAACTTGATTATTTATGACCTGCTTGGTAATTTATTTTACAGTGATCAGATTCTCTAAGACAGGGGTTGGCAACCCACAGCTCTGGAGCCACATGTGGCTCTTTCATCCCTCTGCTGCGGTTCCCTGTCACCAGTCAGCTCCACAATTGATAGGGCTTTTGGTTAGGACAGATAGAGGAAAAAGAACACCATGCTAGGAGGAGAGGCTATGGTGGGGGAAACTGGACTTCTAGTTGGTTCCAAAATTGAACGGGGGGCCCTCCAGTTAGGACCTTTGTGGCTCATTGAGTGTTTAAGAGTGTTTGCTGACCCCTGCTCTAAGATACAGCAAGATGACAATTTACATAGTTTGCTTTTACTTGTGTGTAGTTGTACTACTTTTTGTTGTTGTTTTTTGATTATATAAAATGTAGAAAATTTACAGAAAATGAACTTTAATTATAAGCAATTTTTCAGATTAGGGAGGCATAGAAGTTTTCAAGTTAAAATTTAGGTATAACATCAAATGCTGTATGTTGGGCATTCATGTCCAAGGATTCCTTTCTTTTCAGTAAACTAGAACTAAATGAGCTTTTCAACCCTTAGAATGCTTACAAGAAAATGGATATATTTTTCTTAATTTCCTGTTCTTCTCTCAAATTATTATTTAAAAGCTTAATACTAGTTCCCAGTAGGTACATGTTGAATGAACTGTGAGTTTCTCAAGGCAGAAAAGCCCAAACCATCAATAACTAATAACTGGCTGCCACCAAATACAAAAAAAGTATCAGTTAAGTTGTAAATAAGACGGAAGAAAGAAGTTAAAACCCAGCAAAATAAATGTTTATAGTGATTTCAATCTAGTGTGCAATAAAATTCTTAACTGGTTGTGTCAAGAGCTGGGAAGATGCAACCAAGTTGAAGTCAATTTAAAAAGAGAACCTGCCTTTAGCAGACAAAAACAGTGGAAAAATACTTTTATTGACATAGTATGAAAAAAAAGTGTGTGTTTTCATTCCATTTTGTAAAAATATTTTTTTTCTTCCATTCAATTCAGTCCAGACAGGCTGATTGGACAAATCCCTGCAGGTTTTTTGGCAAGGATTTTCAAAAGAAATTTGCCATTGCTTCCTTCCTAGGGCTGAGAGAAAGTGGCTGGCCCAAGTTAACCCAGCTGGCTTTCTACCGAAGTCAGAACTAAAATTCATAGGCTCTTCATTCTAGCCTGATACTTTAACCACTACAGTACACCAAACCGGCTGTCAGACTTATGTTACTTGAAAGGAACTATTTATCATTTAGAATTTGGTTAACTTTTAAGATTCCTCCTCTACCACGCAATATTGTAGTTTAATTATTTTTGGAATATGTAAGAAGCTAATATAACTTTAGAAAAATATTCAAATTAAACATTAAAAGTAGTAAAAACTAACTAAAAGCGTTAAGTATATATTTGCTGCATTTCCTCATAAAATTAGTATTAAACTATTTGGAACATTAAACCAATTCAAAGCTTACATAACTTTGTACTATTATTATTGAGGATAGTAGTGATGATGATTATCACTTGTTATATACTGATATGGTATCATTCATATTCATATAATCTTCACAGTTAGAAAAATAAAAGCTTGATTTTAACATCAGGGGCTTATTATCAAATATTAGTAGAAATAAAGAGAAAGAAATTTCCACAGAGAGGAGGGGATCAAGCTATTTTCCAAAGCACCAAAAGGCCAGACAAGGACTAATGGATGGAAACTGAACAAGGAGAGATTCAACCTGGAAATAAGGAGAAATGTTCTGGCAGTGAGAACAATCAACCAGTGGAAGAGCTTGCCTTCAGAAATTGTGGGTGCTTCATCACTGGAAGCTTTCAAGAAGAGACTGGACTGCCATCTGTCAGAAATCATGTAGGGTCTCCTGCTTGGTTGGAGACTAGATGATCTACAAGGCCATTTCCAACTCTGTTAACCTGTTAAACAATTGGAGGCAACAGAAAAGCATATGAAATGATAAGATTATTCCAAAGCCTTCATGCTCAAGAAAATAAATAATTAATTTGCACCTAGGGATGTGTAGATTAGTATGACTATGTCAGGCCCAAACCCAGGGATTGACACAGTGAAATCCAATTGAGTTCTATTTCTTACACCTAATAGACAGATTGTGCCAAACTAAAACTATAACTTTCTAACCTACTAGATACAATATATCCTGAGAGATCCTGGGGTGTGACTACCCTGAATCTCTTCTCCTCTCCCCCATTTAGTTTGGGACTGGGCAGTCTCTTAATCTGTTCATCTCTGTGGAAAAGCTCTGGTTTTCCGTAAAAAGTCCCCACTACTCTGTCTGAAATAATATCTCAATCTATTTTATTTGTATTTTTAGGGCTTTTTTTAAAAAGATCTATTCAAGGTTTGCACAAATGTTTGTTTTCAAATCTTCCCATTCTACATAACTTTTATTTGTCCCTATTTTACAGTCACTAATGTAACATTCTTATTATATATTGATGTATACATTTCCCTGAAGTTGATTCATGTTCTTTCCCCCAGGATCCTTCTGTATAGATAATATGGTTGTGCAATTCCTTCTGGATATCAAATTTATTTTAGCCATAGAGGTCACTTGTGCTTGTAATTGTGATGTTAGATAATAGTTTTCTTATTTTGAACTTATCAATTCATGATAAATGCAGTTTCTTCCAAGATGGGTTACGTTTAAATAATCTCTTTACTTGGACCGAGTATTAGTTTTATTGTATTCTTTTGGTTTACTTCTTTACTATTCCCAAGCACTAGTTAGCATGCATAAATAATTAAGTATTTAAACAAATAAACAAACTGAGGTAATAAATAGAAACTTAGAGTAGGATGGGACTTTGAACAGGTGAGGAGTAGCAAAGACACGTATATTCTGTGGCAAATTTACTTAAATATTTAGCAGGAAAATGTTTAGTCTATTTCAAAAAATTTCCTAAGGCAGTACAATATTAAATCTTGCGCTAAACTAATACTCTACCTAATACTTCAGAGCAATGGCTTTCCCTAAGATGTTTGATTATAGCCCCTATTAAAATGTTGGATTTTATCTTTGTACATTATGGTTACATAATGAATTGCTATAGACATTTATCATGGAAACAATTATCTTAAAGTATTGATTTGAAGCAGAATAGATTAGTAAATATAGGAGGACTAAGTTTGTTGCCATAGAAACTTAGATATTTAGAGAAAGAATGTCTTAATTCTTGTTATTTAGTCATAGAACAATTCAAAATAACTTTGCTCCTTTGTCATAATGTTTTTTAAATTTCTTTTACAGAGAGTTAGCTAATCCAATTATTTATTAAGATTTTTAAAATACCATTATCTAAAACATCATGAAGGAAACTAGACGTTTAAAGCAGGGATTCCCAACCCTTGGCCACAGACAGGTACTGGTCCCTTGACTTTTAGGAACCAGGTCCCATATCTGAGAGAAAGCAGCAAGTGAGCAAGCAAAATCGAAATCATCCCAACCTCTGTGGAAAAATTGTCTTCCACGAAACCAGTTCCTGGTGCTGAAAAAGTTGGGAATCACTGTTTTAAAAGATGGTTGCAAAAGGAGCATATTTTTTAAATTTAGAATGTTATGGCTGAAAATTTTGCTAATCTGATAAAAAAAAATTTTTTCCTCCAAAAGTTCTATGTAATAGTTCTCCAAACACATCCTCTGAAATATAAATGCATTATGCATAGGCTCTTAGATTCATTTTTATTTGCTTTAGTTGGTATTAATTGGAATTCTAATGCTGACAAAAATGTCCCTTTTCACTCAGAGAATATTCTCTCTGTCCCTGAATTTAAAAAGAATTGGAAAGAAAAGTAGTTTTTAATAGCACAAAGAGAAATAGAAAACATTTCTCTGAGTTAACTGATTAAGTAAATGTATTTCCTTTCTTTATTCCATTAAAACCCTTTTTAATTAAATTATCTGTGGAAATCCTTTGTATCTTTAAACAGAGTTTAAAGTTATTATAGATCTACTAATGTATATTGCTTTAGTTTCTTTACAAGGATGAAAAGAAGTTTTTCTTTTAAAAAAATTAACAGCAAGAAATGTTGTATGCAACCTGAAGGAACATTTTATCATACATGATTAACATGTAAACATTTTTTTAAAAATATGATACAGAGTATTTTCAAGATCAATATTCAATTGAAACTGGAACCTTTCCTTTTAGGATTAATGGATAAACAAAAAAATCTCATGAAAGATTATTTCAGTGTATGATTATTGTGGCAAGAGATATATATGCACAGAGATGGAAAGATTTGACACAAAGTGGGCTAATTTTGCAACGCAACAATTATAAATCATCAGGATATGGCAGTATCAACAATAAAAAGGCAGTTAAAAATAGTTGAGAATGTGTAGTCAGATAAGTAAAAGTTCATATTGTCCTGAAGTAATGTCCAAATTTATGCTAACCAAGATGGTTAGCATAACCATTTTTAAATATTTGTCATGACAAGGAAAACTCTCTTAAAGAAGAATCTATATGGAACAAAATAGCTAAAAAAAACACCTAGTGTTAATATGTTGCTAATATGAAAAATTAATATGTAATGAGTATGATAGAATTCATCTGGAAATAACAAGTTGGGAGGAGGGAAATATTCAGCTTTAACTTAAGCTTCACTGGTACTTTGCCCACAGTAAGCTTATTGTAACTGTCAATGAGTATAAAGAAGTTGTTATGACCTTAATGCTTCATAGTTAGATCTGTCAGTTTACATATTAGACAAGAAGATTCAAAAGGTCAGGTTTTTTAGGTCATTTATGAACAAACATACTGTTGGCTCTCATTGGTTCACTCATAAGCCAATGAACTGGAAGATGTAGGTCATTTATAGAGGAGGGATTAGTGTTTTAAAAAGTCAGCAGAAGCAGCCTATTTATCAACGGAAAAAGAAACAGTTTCAGGGAACCAGAAAACAAGCTGAGATTACCAAAAGTAGAGGTTATGAAAACTGTTAAAATGAGACTACACAGAATAAATTTAACTTCAAAGAAGACTTCAGAAAGCAGAATAGAAGCCTTCACTGCTCCAATTTTAGGTTTCCACCTAGTCTAACAGAGTCAAAGAATTTTATTACAGCTAAAAAAACATAAATACATATATTTTTAACTGAGAGAAGCAAGTTGTTACTTAAGAATTTAAAATCTACCTTAAGTAACTGGGTAGATGTAATGTAAGCATTATTTAAACCTATTTATATTCTAATATAATGCTAATATAGGCAAACAATTAAATAGGGGTTATTAAAATATTCTACTTTTATGCATAACTAAGGGCAGCTAAGAACAAGTAAAACAAATACAAAGTTGTTTAATTTTCAACAAGCCTTAGAAAATGTATAAATCCAGGTAATTATGTATAAGTCACTGCCCAAAATGTTAAAAATTAATTTTATTCTGTTAAAGTGCTGCAATCACCTTTCAATTCTTCAAAATGATTTTTTTGTTAGAAAAATCAGAACAGGCAGGTGACTCAACAATCTCCCTCTGACATTTGCCAGATTGTATAAAAATATTACTTAATTGACAGCATGAGATCTATTATTTACGGGGAATATCTTGCTTGCTTTCCTATTTTTCACTTTTTATAAATACACCGGTTTCTAAATTTTTGCAATCTGGTCTTGACTTTATTTTTGTTAATAATTAGTATGTTTGTGAATTTTGTTGTGCCATATGGACAGAACAAAAATAAATTAATTTTGTTGCTTGCATGTAAAAATAAACTAAAATTCATAATAATAATTAATCTATATGTAGTAAGCACAATAGTTTTAAAGTAGATGAAAAAGGGTCCTGGCAACAATGGAAATCTATAGTATTCCTCTTGTGCATGAGATAAATATTAGTAATCCTCTGGTTAAGAGTCCTTGCTATTCCATTTACTGAGTAATTGGTTATAAGTTCAAAGCACAGTTAATAAAAGTGAAACAGTGGTAAATGTCTGGCCTACAGTGACTCATGCAAGCTCTGAGATGTAAATTTTAAATGGCCTAAAAGTTGCTATTGAAAATTGCTGTCCTACTTTGGGGCTAGAAACTAAATATTAACACACAGTTGGCAGGCTTTACCTTGTGATTTTCCTGGGTGCAATCTAAGGCATATTTTTATGAGTATTATCCAAGGAAAAGTACAGTTTAATGCCAAATAATTATATCTGGAAATAATGTAATATCAGTAAGAGGTAAACTGAGGGTGCTGTGGCCTAGAGATAGAGCTCTTGCCTCACAATCAGGAGGCTGTGAGTTCGATCCTAGGTAGAGGCTAATATTTGGAATAGACTCTCCTGCT
>JAOYMU010000263.1:23186414-23197053 GCA_025802295.1 Psammodynastes pulverulentus | reverse complement strand
TTTAGAGTCCGCGTCACGTGACGCGTCTCAACCAATCGCGCGCTATTACTTCCGGGTTTTTTTAATGCGACGGGGGGAGCGTTCCGGCACCTTTTGGTGCCGAAAAAAAGCCCTGTCTAGACCTAAACTAAAGGTGATCACCTTTATTATATCACTCTTTTGTCTTGTGTGCCAGGAAGACTTCTAATATGACAGTCAAATAATCTTCTCTTAAATTTCCTTAACTTGAAATTAAACTTTCTTCCTGGCCTAGCATATCTCACTGATTGGCAAGGTTTGTTTTCTCCACTTGGCTCTCACTAAACATGCTTTATGCAGGAGAGACCCAAGAAAATAGTTTTCCATTTTGGAGGTGGGCTTGTTGATGTCTGAAGCTATACATGAGGCAAATGAAGATTGCACAAATCTTTTTAATCTCCATAATGGCCTATTGATTTCTGAATGCACTCTTTAGAACTTACTTCCCTGTCTTCCATCTTGCCACCTTAACAACAGTTTTGGACACACCTCTTCGAAATGTGCCAGTTGTCTATTTGAAGGAGTGTTTCTCCCTCCCAATTTACAGGGGAGTTTAAATATTATTTATTCAATTTTCTATAGTTGCCCAACTCAACCAGGTGTCTCTTGGTGACTATATAATAAGGTGAGAAATGCAAGTGGAAGGGTGTCAGTGGTTTTGTTTACCTTGTTTACAATCAACTTTTCCTCATAGAAGATTTTTTTTAATTATTTTTGATGGTTTTCATTCCCACCCTCAATCAAGTACATAGAAGTTCATTTATTAAAAGGCAAGCAGAAGAAATAAACCAGAAATGTATTTAGTTTCTGTAAGGAATGGGATTCTGGGATGTGACATTACTTGACATTTTAATGTTCTCTTATTAGTATATTCAGTTGGAGTGCAAGGCTGTTATAAACACTGTTTTCTTCATGTTGATTTTCAAAGTCAATAAAACATAATAAGCATTTCTAACTCTTTTGTGAGAAACTGAGGAATGTAGACATTGGTATGATGAGCCAATTTTAGTATAATCACCTTTCCTGCATCTTGGACTCCAGGATAAGATAATTTTCTGTCCCTGAGGCAAAATAGGCCTACCTGAAAATCAGTTTCACTCTTCTATTCCATGATTCTCTTATAAGTTAAGCTAACCTCATAAAAGTAAACCTGTGATGAATCTTTACAATATTCTTACTCCATTTAATACTCCTGAAATATACTAGTATACTTAAATTCTAATTATCTTGAAGCATGGCTCTAGTTGCTCACTTTCAGGTTGTGGAATTGTCTGAGGTTACTAATGGGGAATTCCATTAGTATTAATATTCTACATAATAAAAATGATACTTCTGCTTTTCTAAGAAGAATGTCTTCTGTTTTTTAATCTTTTATTCTCCTGTTCGGTTTTTTTCCCTTGTACTTTGGATGGCTCAACCTGCTAGCCTATTCCATGCATCATGCAGCTGTTACCGCAGAGATCATTGATAGATTTGGCATTGCTCCCATCCTTTAATTAGTTACTGTAATAGCTATCTCTCAAGATGGCTTAATGATTGTTGTCAATTGTCTTGAATAGTGAAAAAGCATCTGCACACACTATGATGAAGATTGAACTTAAATCTTAACTATCTTCTGACTGATTCTTAAACCTTGATAATCCCGTTTAGGTAGAGTCTTTGTTCCCTGGGTATATGGTTGGATGATGGCATGGGGTACTGATTTTTAAGGAATCTCTAAGATAATAAAGTCTTCTAAACTCATATCTGTCCAAAGAATTGTAAGATTTATTCAGATAATTGCTAATCTGGTTCATGTGGTAAATTAAGCCATTATTTGCCTTTAATTAAATAGGCCTATCCAGTGGTGGGATTCAAATAATTTAACAACCAGTTCTCTGCCGTAATGACCAGCAGAGTAGGCATGGCTGGGTGATCATGTGACTGGGTAGAGTTCAGGCGACAGTAAGTCTGGGCATACTGCCAAGAACCTGTTATATGGGTTAACGGAGAGGCAGTTTCAGCTCAAGGTGTAGAACACGGAGAAAATAGTCTTACAACCTCCAATTCTGACCTGTTTATTCTTCTTTATTCCACCGCTTGACAGAGCCAGGCTAAAGCTGATTAAAGATAGCGCTGGGAGCACTCATTCCCAGTGCTTTACATAGGAGTGACACACCCATCCCTCCTTGTGACAATAGATCCACACACCACACCCAGCAATCCAACACCTGTGAAACCCCTGCCCCATTCATTGAATGAAAGCCATGTCATAAGGTGTCGCCAACAGCATCATCAGCGGCGCTGCTTGGGGTGGTGCTCTCCCTAATGTCACTCCCTACATTCTTATCCCACTTTGACTGCACCCTATACCAATGCCTTGGAGGAAGACCCAGATCTTAACCTCTCCAGAAAGTTAAAAGGGTAGGGTCTCTTGGATCTCAGAAGAGTGTTCCATAGGGCAGAGGCTGCAGTAGAGGAGGCATACTTCCAAGGAGCTACAAGATGGCAACATTTACAGGAATAGACCTGGAGTAGCTTATCCTATCCACTCTGGTAGGACAGGTAGATACCCTCAGGGAGACATAATCCCACAGATAATCTGGTGTTATGTCATTTAGGGTTTTAAAGATGGTAACCTGCACCTTGAATTTATTATTATTACATTGACTATGGATGTTGCTCTTGTTTACCACTTATGTTAACTGAAGTACTTTGTAGGTAGGTAGATAGGTAGGTAGATGGATAGGTAAGCAGACAGGCAGACGGTCAGACAAACAGAACCCGTTGGAACTCTCTGATGCTGTTTGTCTGATACATTTTTGACTTTGTAGTTTTCCATATGATTTGTAACCCAGCACCTTTGTCATATGTTTACCCTTTCATTCTGCTAATACAGTTGGAATTAAACTATTCCATTTATTTTTATTCTGCAGTGGTGTTTAATAACTCATGCTTTCCACAGTTCCACAAAATAGATATCCAATTTTTATATATAAATAGGTTTCTTCTAGAGAACTGATTCATTCATTAGATTACTAGCAGAAGAAAATGTGAATATCACTCATGCCTCTATATTCCCTTCAAGTAATAAAATATGAAATTAACTTTCTGTGGGATCAGTGTTCTAACATTTACCATTGATAAGTATATCCCTGTTTTATGTACTAAAGCCAATTTAAGGCCTTTTTGTTCTTCAGCATTTGCAGTACAATGGCACTGGTCAAATAATTGCTTTCTATTATATATTTTTTAAAATAAGGAAATCAAGCTACAGAATCTTGATTGCTGCATAAATTCCACTGAGGCTAATGGATTAGGTGGGTTTTCTTAGTTTTCTAAGGAATCAATTAAGTTATGGAATATTATTATTTATAAAAGAACATAGACAAACCATCACTAGTATTTTTTTTCAAAAAAGATCCTTTTTTAATAGAGCATCTTATTTTATTATGTTCTTTTAATGAAATATTTGTTAAAAGTCATTTATTTAATTTGAAATATTCCCCAGAAGCAACACACTTCATAAGGGTAGCAAATTATTACTGATAATGACAAACTGGATAATTTTTCTGAAACATCTAAAGGTTACAACTGTCTCTTGGGTTTGTAACTGTTAAAATCAATAAACTGTGATGCAAATATCCATTTAAAATTGAAGTCCCATGAACCTTCTCATTATTAGCAAAATCTAAAGCTTAGCTTTTTCTGTTGGATCTTTTGAAGGAAATCATATCTCTTTAAGAGTTGAGTGAGAAGTATTTTATTCCCAAAAGATCTTTTAGCTCTTCTGTCAGCATGAAAAAAAGGAATCTCCCTGTGACCCAACATTTACAAGCTTTTCTCTAGAGAACAATGTGATTAGCTATCTACTAACCAAACACCCTTTAGATTACAAATGTCGTGCAAGAATAAATATGTGTGTTTGAGATGGCATGGCCATGTATTGTACAAAATATCCTGTAGGAGCCTCAGTGGTGCAGAGGTTAGAGTGCAGTATTAGCAGGCAGCAGGCTACTTCTGCTTACAGCCCTGCCTGCAATTTGGCAGATCAAATCTCACCAGGCTCAAAGTTGACTCAGCCTTCCATCCTTCCAAGGTCGGTAAAATGAGAACCCAAAATTGTGGGGGTAATATCCTGATTCTGTAAACAGCTTAGAGAGGGCTGTAACGCAGTATAAGTCTAAGTGCTATTGCTATTATCTTTTAAATAAATCCTTTTTATTTACAATCCTTTTTATTATTAGTATATTTTGATGTGTAGAATGAATAATAATCCGGTTGCAGCCATCCATGTATTTTGAGAAAATATTTAATTAATGATGTGGACAGAATGTAAAAGAGAAGTCTATTGCGAAATATTGTAATATTACAATTCTATTTATCTCAGCTTAACAGTGGCAATATCAAACATTTCTATACTTTAATTGTGCTTTTTTAAAAAAGATTCAGACATTGAGCTTATTTGTAGGGGGAAAGCTTTTGAATTACATAATCAATAAGTCATTTAACTGTATGTTTCTATTTGTTGTGTATATCTAAATTCAATTAGCATTGAATGTTGCCATTTATTGCAGGATATTTAATCAAATAGCTAGAAAAAGGTCTTGCTTGGGTGAATGAAATTATTTCAGAGATAACTTTAGAGTTACTATGATGAAGCAAGGATCCCTGAATAGAATAGGGAGAAACTTCTGCTTGAATTAGTTATAGACTATTACAAGTGACTACTGATTATTTATTAAAGGGTACATACTCAATTTAATAGAACCAACTCCCTTTAGAGGTCATCTTCTGGGGTGCCCTTTTCTGGCAAGCTATGTTGCTAATTCTAGTGCCTGATAATCTTAAATTATTCTCTGATGTTGGAAAAGAAGACACAGAGCAATCTTCAAACTTATATTTTCAGCCAGAAAAATATCTCACATTCTCAGTCAGAGAAGCTGTCCCTAAAAGCTCAGTAGATAAGCTCCATTATTTATTATCTCCCTTGTAATTTAGCATATTCCTGTTTGCTCTTGTTCATTCCTTCATACTGGTCACCATCCCACAGTTTCTTGTCCTGTTGCTAAAGAGTCCTGGCTATGACTCTTGGCATTTTCTATAATAATCATCTTATTAAATATTACAACTGTGGTGATTAAAAAAATGAAATACATACTAAAAGAGAGAAGGTACCCAGAACAAGAAAGCAGAAAAGAAATTAAAAAATAAAAATATAGTAAAGAAAAAAAAGAAATTTATAAAGAAATTGCCTCCCCCTTAGCACAAGTATAAACAATTTCAGAACTTTATCACCCTCTCTTAAAGTCCAGCAAATGATCTCTTCTTCCCATAATCCATTTCTTATCTATAAACATATTCTTAAAATCTTTGTCACTCTAATTGTGATCAGCAAAAGGGGGTAACCAGAGATAACAACCTACCAATTTTAACCTTGATCAAATAAAGGAACTTTATATTCCTTCCTCTTACTTTTAACAATCTTAATCTTCAGTCCCTTCAAATTATGTCCTAGAACTTGATTTATGTTCATTTTCTTCTTCTCATAAAATGATTCAAAGTTTAACATGCCTGTTTCCAATATATGAAAATTATCTAGGTCACTCACCCCCTCCTTCCAAAGAAACACTTCACTGTAGTCTGTCACATCATCTTCCCATCTGTAGACACAATCCATCACACCATTTTCAGTCCAGCATTTCTTCTGCGGAAGTGCATGCTTGACATTTTCAAAACGGAAAACAACAAGTAAGGAAAGTATAGAAACTTACAAATCTTCTCCTTTCAAAGGATATCTTTGTTTTCAAAACAAAAATAAATATATCGGAACACTCTTGAATTGAATATCACTTGTTGAAATATTGGCAATATGGTTCCTGGATGTTTATGGTAATAACAAATATTCAAACTATATTGAAGAAGTGGTAATTATAGGAAAATGTGTCACATTTTGTTTTTAGCTTGTCCAATCCAGATATAGTAGCCAAATTTCTACAGATATTTCTGTACTAGAATTGGCAAGGAATGTATTTCTCTTTGAGAAGATTTTTTCATTTCTTTTTTAAAAAAAAAGTAAAATTCTAGGTTTTTTCCCATAAGAAACATCTCAAAACTAATGTAAACATTCCCATTACCATGCCTTGCCTCGTACTTTCTGGATAGAATCTCTGAGCTCATTAGCAGTTTATCAGGCTGAGGAAATTGCAGTGCTAATTATACATATAAATTGCAGCTGAACTTCAGAGCAAAAGGAAGGGGGCTTTAAAAAATGAGAAGAAATATTGAGGAAATAGATGTTTTTAAATGACACTGTGTCTATTCCAAACATCAATAATAATTCTTACATTAGAAATAGCAAAGGACAGAATGTTACTTAAAAAGGCATTTTAAATTTCTCTCTCATGAGTATGGATGAGAATTAATCAGCTATAGTGCAAAGGTGATTTTAAGATAAGCTTGTAGTCTCTTTGATCTCATACAGAACTGTATAATCTGCTGCTTTTACAAATGTAACCAGAGGCTTGCATTTTTGTCCCCCAGTTGCTTTATTTAGCAAGATTTAGCACACAAGAAGAGCTATGAGTCATTATTACATTACCTTGAAAATCTTCTCATTATAAGGGCTATAGGACTTCTCTTTTTTTGGTCTGTGGGTGAAAAATGTTATGGTAAAATCACCATTGTCCCTGTGATGCTGACATTGTTTCTGCAAAATTATTTATTATATTTCACAAAAATACAAATAAAAACTAGGCCGATGAGTTTTAGATACCATAACTTCAGTATAAAGTAAACTACTATTACATAGCTCTCTGTTGAAAAATGGGAGACATCAAAATATTTGTTTATGCTGTCATGCGTTCTCTGTGACATTGTCATAATTCAACTCTGAATAACTGTCAAGAGTTTTCCATGAATAATTTTAACTTTAAAAAATGATATCTTAGTTATTGGGAATGAGTTCACATTTTTCCAGAAGCATTGATATCGTATCTCGATTTTACTTTATTGGAAAATGTGAATGTTTGTGTTATAATATAGTGCATTGATTTGGAAAAGTGGACCTTTTATTTATATCTCATTAAAAAAATTAAAAACTTTTAAATAATAACATTAACATTAAATTTCCAGCAGTACTACTATGTTTCAGCAACTTTGATTTTATTCTCCTTCTGGTGATTATATGTTAGGTATACTAACAGATGTTTATTAGTCATATGGAGTATGTTTTAAGGATAGTGTTTCTGTTAATAAGGTAGGTCTTGAAAAGTGACTGCACTAAACCATTCATTAATATCTTGATATTTAAGGACATTCTGACAGCCAGCTCTTATTTCTAATGACTACGCTTGCTAAAACTGTGGTATCAGCTGATGTATTTTCTAATACATTCAAAGCAGGAACTGCAGCTTTAATCATTAATGCTCAAAACTTTATTGGCAAAGAATTGAAAAAAAATAACTTCTGCTTGCTTCACAACAGTTTGCGCCAACAACCATTCTAAGCCTTTTAAATAAAGTGATTTAAAAGACTAGGTATTTTCTCTTTCAAGGGCAGAGGAGTAAAGTCAGAAAGGCATGTAATATAATGTATAATATTATTTTTATAGCCAGAGTTTTAATATGTTAATTTAAAAGAAGTAAAATAAGTGCATTATACAGAGAAATATTTTAATCTGGATTTAAAGTTTGAAAAAGTACAAATATAAATGTCATATTCCTTATATAACAGAATAAAAGTAAATTATATTTTGCTTGCAGGTGGGAAAGAGAAGACTATATCTGTGTGTATGTGGGGGGGGATAATTAAGTTGCACAATCCTTTCCCACATTGTGATTAATGAACTACTGCTGGACCATATATTCTTGCTGTTTAGTTGCTCTTCCTACTTATAGTTACGCCCACTTGGATAAGTAGGCAAAAATTACTGTTATAATTATATGTATTTAGTATACTGAATGTAGATATTTATCTTTCCAATAATTATCTGTCCTGCCCTGTTGGCTAATTATTTTGTCTTTGCCCCTTCAGTTTAAAACTTTTAAAAATTATTATCACTGTTATTATTGCTGTTGCATTCAGACAGAAAAAGATAAACTACAGAGTACCAAACAAAATAAAAATAAAGCAAAGGTGTGAGGGGAAAAACAAAGACCTAAACAAAGGCTCAGCTTAAATATAGGGATAATAGCAGTTATTTCAGATTTTTATATAGACGGTTAGCGCTAATATAAAACGCAAGACAACAATTGTTCATGTGTAGGCAGACAACATTTTTAACCATAGTGATAAACAGCAATTATGAAAATACATGCTAATCAAGGGAGGCAATGAATTCTTTCTCTCTCTCTCTCTCTTTTGATTGTAGTGTTATAATATTGATAAATCTTATACAAAAATAATGCAATTAATAAAAGTAAAAATAAAATCAATGTTATAAAAAGCATTTAATTTCTGGCTACTAATGAGGATACGCAAGGCTTCTGTTCAGTTGCGCTCTACATTGATGTTATATGTCAACGTGAAACAGGAAGTTAAAATATTATGATTAATCTTTCTAGTAGAGATAGAAATATCACCATATCCATTTTGAATAATATTAATCTACAGATTGTGATTTACATTAACAGAAATGACATATAGTTTGCTTCTGAAAAGCTACCTGATTAAATGATAAATGAGCTGAATTTTCAGATATAAATGGTTTTAACTTCTTTTTTGTCAATTAGTCTTTTCAATATGTTACTTTCAAATGCACTTTTTAATATTATGGCTTCAAGTTTAAAACAGAGTTGAAAATGATAGCTTCTTTTTACTGTTAGCAAGACAAATGTGAGCAAATAAACTTTGTACCATCACTGCACTTCGCACAAAGAGCTGGAGGAAACTAATCAGCATGTTTAACTGAAGACACTTGGAAATTCTCCATGTTTGGGAATTCTATACAAGTACCTATACAAGAATAATCAAATCTCTTACAGAGCTACGCAGGCTACACAGATTAACTTTCTGCTATTGCAAATGAAACCCACATACTGTATTTCTAGATCATAATCAGGCCATTTCCCTGGCTCTTCCCGTAAGAATGAGATCTTCTTTCTGGTAATTTTCACTGCATCTGATTCAAATTGATTTCATTCTGACTGATCACTGGTAATTAAAATAGGGAGGCACCCAAGTTCCTTCTATCTAATGAATTAATGCTTTCTGCACTTTAGAAATTACTATAAATAAATGATTATAAATGAAGACATGACTGTAAAATAGAAATGATTATAAATAAATAAATATCTCATATTTGCTGATGTTTAAGAAATAAACATCAAGCTGTATTTTTGCTAGTTTCTAATGACCTTTCTGCTTGCTGTGATCTGAATATAGGGACTGTCAGAGTATACGCTGAGTGCAAAACAAACTGGAAATTATCCAGGGTAATAGTCCAATAAAACCATATAATAAGAACTACTGTATATTATAGATTTGGTTTTCTGTTTGTTTATTATTTTCCTTTGCCACATAATTGTAGTTCTGTGGGCAGATTGTAAAGTTACTAGTAAAGTTTACTAAGGTGTTCCTCATTATAAATGAAACTAATAAGTAGCAGAGGAGGTTTACTAAAAGTCTTAGATATGATTTATTGTGAAATTTCAAAATAATTTATCAGATTAGGAAGAGAGTTTTTACTAATTTAATAAAATGATACATTTCATATTGATTAATAACACAGATAAAAGTAGACTACATATTGGCAACAATATTTTGAATTGTAGAAGCATTTTGAAAAATGTATGTTGTTGAATCACTTCACTAGTTCTGTCACAGAAATAGAATAGAAAAGTAAACTACAATTCAATTATAGTCATTCAAGCAAATAATATTTTTGTACTCAATAGGTTGTTTTGTTTGGTTCGTTGTCATGAGAAAATTGTTTCAATGAAGATATGATCCTCCTAACACACAAAAACATGCACATTGGCATGTGTCTGTTATAAATTAAAATAACATGGCATTATATTATTAATTCCTAGTGTTTAAGTTTATTCAATGAAGGTGAAAGGTGTTGTTTCCAAGGAAACAAAATATATTAAGGTTTTCACTGCATATAACATTTTGGTAAGTATATTCCAAAGCTATACTCAGCTAACTTACTTGCATGAAATATAATTGAATACAGTTAATACACCATTTGCCCATCATCACAGTTAATACATTTTTCACCCATCATCACTGATCAAGACCTAGACACTATTTCATTACCTATGTTAAAAGAAGATTGATCAGGCAAATTTGGGCACTGAATGTTAGACAGACATGTGTAAGCTCTACAGTTATTGTATTAGTAGCTCTGGATGTACACCAGAGGTGCTATTCGACCAGTTCACACCGGTTCGCCTGAACCGGTGGCGGCAAAAACTGCCGCTCGAGCAAACCGGTGGGGAAATTATGGCTACTGGTTTGGCCGAACCGGTAGCGCAAACCTGTCCCCTGGTGTGTGCGTGCACATGCACGCGCCGATCAGCTGAGAGGACTATGATCCTCTCAGCTGATCAGCAGCCATTTTTTAGCTACCAATTCGGCTGAACCGGTAGCTAAAAAGCATGCGTAGATGATCGGAGAGGCCTCCCAGCCCTCTCCGATC
>JAOYMU010000263.1:23170121-23181152 GCA_025802295.1 Psammodynastes pulverulentus | reverse complement strand
TTACATGTGGCCCTTTGAGGGCAACCATTACACTGATGTGGCCCTCGGTGAAAATGAGTTTGACACCCCTGATGTAGATTATTCAACTTTATCATCCTATCTTGTCAATAAAATTCTTAATGATTGAACAGAATGACTAAACTATGTTTATTTTCTTTATTGGTGTATTTTATTTCAGTCCCTTTCACTTTTTCTGTCCATAAACATTTTAGCTATTAATATTCCTATTTTACTTTTTTTTTCCAGAGGTAAGTTACCATTGGTCATGACTAAATTTTTTGACTTTGGTTGCTAGGTATCATTTTCAGGATCAATACAGAATACACATGCAATTCCACAAGGAGCATGAGCACTCATTACATGCTAGGATAAAAATCTTACATATTCTGGAGTCCTTTCAAAGAATTCACGAATAATTATCAGGAAAAAAGCCAGCCCACCTGCAAGAATAGGTTATCAGCTAATAACGTTCAATGGTTGAACTTCAACATATATGTACTGTGTATGTAGAGATTGTATATGTAAAATTAAATGTTTCTCCACTGTATTGTTTAAATTGTACTTCTGCCAATTTGGACAGATGTCTTTTGTCTTTTCATAAAGCTACAAGAATTGAAAGATAATAGCTTCACAAGTTATGTGATTTCTATAACTGTTTAAAGATACAGATGCTCACTTTTAAGTTGCACTATAAGTGCAGATAGTCTTGTTGAGTTCTGAATATGAGTAAGTATGCTACGTTTTAGTTCACAATATTCTTTTATATCCTTTCTTTAAAAAAAATGAGCATCCACAAGAGTTTAATGAAAGAAAAGCCAAACAACGACCAACTTTAATCATTGCATTTTTAAAAAAGCTGACTCTTCTGTTTGTCAGGTTATGTTAAGCCAATCATATATCTTTACATTATTAATCATGACATTTTTAAAAAATGAAGCTCTTTTGACTATACCAAGCTGAATGACTTAATTAAGTGGCTAGGTGAATGAATGAATGTGCGTATCATGTATATTTATACGTATGTATTACAATTAACCTCAGAAGAGAATAGTTTCATAATCACAATATATGTAGGTTTCTTTTTGTCTGTTATTCTTTAGCCCCTGTTTCTAGTGTTTGTTTCCATCATGAAACTGCTAGCAATGTCTATAAATATGTCTTGTGTTCCTGAAGGAATTAAAAACAAAGTATATTACAATAACTTACAAATGTGTGGTTCTGTCCCTAGAGGAAGAGTGTCTTTCTATAACTATTTTTCTTCAATCATTGTGAACTATTATAATCCATACGGTTTTTTTTTTGTTATGTAGCAGTATATCCTTTTAAAATGAGGTTGGGGCTACAATATAAAAGAACTAAAAAAATGGAAGGAAACAATGGCAAACTATATCATCCAACAACTCATAAATCTGTCTAAAAATCATCAAGAGGTTATCTGAAAATGACTACTGTTTTAGAACTAATAATAATAATAATAATAATAATAATAATAATAATAATAAATAGAAAAGCTTATCTTCCTTTTTACTCATGCCACTTGAATTCACAGACTTTGTTAACCAGTATTGGATTCAGAAGTTAAGATCAGGCAATCACAATGATATTTTTCCAGCAGTGACCATGTGCCAATTAAATATTAGCAGTTTATAACTGCAAATCTGCCTACAGGATATTCTTTTATATGACAGTAGTGTACATCCTACTTTGGAATCCGATGAAGCAAACATATTTTGTAATCAAGAGCTTCCTAATATATATTTCCTTATCACTGTCCTTACCTTCTATTTTGAAATCAGCTGAGGACCAAGCACATGCAATTAATTCCTATACTGAAAGTATCTATTTGTATGGATGGATCTGGTATATTTAAATAGACATTGTTTTAAATATGCCTTTTCTTCATAATTAGCAAAATGGTGAACGTTAAATCGATCCTTCCATGTGAGATTTCCATGAAAGGAATCTACTTGTTAAAATGCATATCTTCTCTCACATTTCCCCCGGGTTTTACATTCATATCTCAAAGTTTTGAATATCTTAAACACAACATGATTCCGTAGCGCTCAAAGATATTTGTCAATGTATTTTTTTAGGTTCATAGTTCCATGAAGAAAATTAAGCATGGCATGCAATAAATTGCTTGTATTTTATGGAAGCACCTGGAAGCAGTCAATTGGTAAAAGTTAGCTTGTTTAGCTAGCACCAATTTAAGCAGGATGATCACAAAACTTGTGACATACGCACAGCTAATCCTATACACCAGGAATGCTTATTGAACTTCTTATAAATACATTCATGTTAACAAAGTGCTACTGCTAAAAGTCTGTAGAGATTCTCAGTAATCCAGGTCATGGTTGTCCCAAAGGTGCTTTTTCAGGAGGCAACTGGACTTCCTTGTTTTTTCTTTTGAAGATGTTTAGCTTCTCAACCAAGAAGCTTCTTCAGCTCTGACAGGATAGTGGGGAATTGAAGGATTTAGATTCCTTGCAGATAGCTGGTAATTTGCATCCTTTTAGAACAGGGGTGTCAAACTGGAGGCCCACGGGCTAGATGTGTCACATGCAGGCCACGCCTACCCCAGCTCCATGAATGGGAAAAACACCAGGAAACTTGATGCATTTGACACCCATCTTTTGAAGGATCGTTGAGGCACTTGAAGGCTTATCTGTTTCCTCAGAATCACCTGAGTAGTGCTCCTGGTTCCTATAGTCTGCAATTTTTCCTCTGGAAATCCATTCCTATTTCCATTCAAAGAGTGTTCATCCCAAATTGTATAGCTAAAAGTCTGTAGCGATTCTCAGTCGTCCAGATCATGGTTGTCCTAAAGATGCTTTTTCAAGAGGCAATTGGAAAGAAACTGGAAAACAAGAAAGTCCAGTTACCTTCTGAAAAAACACCTTTGGGGCAGAGTGCTACTGCTGAAATCATCTTTTTTTTATTTCCCTGGCAGTAGCTATTAATAAAGAAAATATAATTTAAGCCCTTTGCAGCTTTAGCAGAAACATTCATTAAAGAAATTTGGGGCTCTTTGATAGGTTTGTAGCTAACAAGCTCAGCATATAGAATCAAAATGGGAGGTATTTACAGCTACATGAATAATACAAAGTAAGGAAAGATGAATGTAAGTAATATGAGACTTTATATACAGTGGCTATTTTATTATCCATATTTGAATTGCATCATGGCTTAAGTTTGAAGCTGTTGCTGGATTCTGGATAAGTTCCCTACTTATGGTTCTAGTTTTATATTTCATTATCATTGTGAAGATATATGAATGCAAACAGGAAATCTCAGTTAAAGCTATTCTGTGAAGGAAATAAACATAACTCTTGAAGAAATCTGAGCAGTTCTGACATATTTTTCTCTTTACAATAAGAAAACTTGGAAATATTGAAAAATGAAGGCTGTCTGCTATAGTAAAGTAGTTAGAGAAGAATTTGTCTTACAGAAGATAAAATACAAGATGGCCCTTAAACAGGTACACAGAGAGAAACACACAACCAATATTTTGTCAGGGGGAATCACCAGTTTGTACAGAATTGTATTTTAGTTTTTAATGAACAAATAGCATGTTTTATTGCAGTAAAGGTTTGTTTCTTCAGTTTTCAAAGTTTATTATTCCTATGTTATATCACAAACATTTAACTCCTCATTTTACCCATTCTTAGTGATTTCAAGAACATCTATCTATTCTATCTACATTATATTTTTTAGCATTTACATATTTTTTTTACATTTATACCAGGAATTCTCAAACTGTATGGTGCCTGGAACACCTACATTAATAAATGAATTAGTGTGATTACTCCCTCCTTTGAATAATATATAGAGATACACTAGATACCATAACAGAAATCACCAGCTGCCAAATTGGTAGTAATTAAAAATAATCAGAGAGACAGAGAGACTAATGCAGTGTCTCCTTTCTATTCCTTATTAACCTGAAGTTGCTAACGCTAACTGAAAGTAAAGGAGAAAGTAACACAAGCACAGAGACCATCTTCCCTCACCTTCCTAAAATGAAATGAAATACAAAGCCCAGCCTGAAGTTCTTGGACACCCAGCTTTGGGAAGCTGAAAAAGCTCAAAGGAAATTAAGGATATAATCTCACATTTTCTTTCTCATTATGATTAATGCTACAATCACCAGTTCATACTGGATAAGAGTATTATTTCTGTATATTTATACTGTACAGTTCCTAAATGATTGTAAACAAACATGGGTGATAATTATCTCTATAATAACTTAATATTGATTATCATTAACATCAGGTAACATGTGCCCTATACATTTGGGACATTGTTTTAATTTTATGCTTAGTATCATAATAGTTAATTAAGAATCCTAAATGAATAATCTCCAGATACCAGACTCTGAGATTGTGAAATGTGATTAAGTTTTAGCATCACTGAATTCTGCCTGAACTGTCTATAATTCTAATAACATTTATTATGACTTTAAAGATAAAATAAATTGTATAAAGCTGCCTTGTTACAGATAGTAGATTAAAACCTAAAATTCGTTAAAACAATTCAAGTTTTGTAATCTTGTTTTCTTCTTTAATACATGCACATACAGAGACATAGAAACAAAGAAAGGCAATTTGTCCTGTGCATAAAATAAATATTAGGGATTTAAATAAATCTAGATGAATACAGAATTAATTGCAGGGCTTTTTTTCTGCCGGAGCGCAGCGGAACCGCGTTCCGGGACCTTTTCGGAGTCCGTGTCACGTGCTCTGTCTCCACCAATCGCGCTCTATCATTTCCGGTATATTTAGCGCGACGACGGGGTGTGTGTTCTGGCACCTTTCTTCGGCGAAAAAAAGCCCTGATTAATTAATTAATGCCACAAAGAAGGGGGGAGTCAATCTATTCTCCAAAGTACCTTAAGACAGAACAAGAAGCAATGGGTGGAAACAAATCAAGGAGAGAACCAATCTAGAACTAAGCAGAAATTTCCTGATAGTTAGAATAATTAATCAGTGGAATGGCTTACCTCCAACACTGGAGGTTTCTAAGAAAAGATTGGACAGCCATTTGTCTGAAATGTTATAGTTCTCTTGCTTGAACAGGATTAGAAGACCTCCAAGTTCCTTCCAACTCTGTTATTCTGTTATTCAGAATCAGAAAGCAAACCTTGAACTCTGAGTTTAAATTGCACATAAAGTGAATTTTGTACAGAGTTATATTTGTAATGGGTTTTTAAAAATCAGTTTTGTTTTCCTTAAAAAAAACAATTATTTGGGCTAATTCTTCTATTTCCTCCAATTTCACTCATAACTGGCATATTTGCAAATACTACAATACTACTACTTTCTCCAGGATCTGTTGCAGCTCAGGACACTTAATACAGATGTCTGTATTACACTAAGAGATTGTCTTTCTGACATCTCATAAATTAAACTCAATTATTAATACTGGAAATAAGGGAAGGGGGTTTAATTAATTTTATCTCCATGTTTCACAGGCAGCAAATTATTGATACTTTTAAGACATCACTAAAAAAGTCTTCAGTTATTCTTTCCCCTTTTATTTTCTGTTTAGGACAGAAAGCAGGAACTGAAAATATTTTCATAAACTTAGAATTTATTTTAAAGGAAGACAAAGAATGCAAATTTTAAATAAAGACAATGAATGCATGAAATATTTATTTTAATTATGAAAAGTTCATAGAACAAATCAATCCAAGATTCTTATTTGAGGCACAAACTGACCAGGCTCAAACTAGCATACTTTGGATACATATGTGAAGATCTAGGTCTCTTGAGAAGTCTTGATGCTGGGAAAGATAGAAGGAAAGAACCTGCTGCAAGGTGAATGGACTTAATTATTGAGTGAGGAAGGCTGCATTATAGGCAGACCTGAAGGACCAAGTTAGGGACAGATAATCCTGGAGATCTACAGTATGTCATCACTAAGTAGCAACACTAACTTGATGACACATCATCAAGTCAAATCGATTATGAAAAGCAACTAAGACAATTTATTTTGAGAAAGCTTCAATGCTTTTTTTAATGTCTATATTTTTTTTCGGTATAAGGTAATTGACTTTTACCATCAGTGACAATTTTTACTATTTTGTAGACAATACTTAGCAAATATTGCATACTTTGCCATTCTTGTCTTGCCATAATATCAGAAAAGGAGGGAAACAGTGTAATTTCTTAAAATATGTGCAAAATAATTTTCATAAGCATACCAATTAAAGTATTTAATAACCCTAAAATGCTGTTTCTGCTGTTTAAGGTGACTCATAGCCTATTGGGAAACACAGAAAGAATGATCCCAGTTTAAGTAGCTTTGCAAGACATTTTCCTCACAAAATCATTTGCATTCGCTTAGTCTGGTACAAGTGGGATAACTGGAGTCAACCAGAGTGAAGTTATATGGCATTCTAGTGATTGTGTACTGTTTGAAAATGTCTACATAGTTCTTACTGGGAAGAATTTTGCCAACTGTGGGTTAGGCTCCTGTCCTACCTGGCTCTTTTAAGTAGCTACAGCATAATATGTCCAGTTGGATTTGGGACATGGTAAATATTTCCTTAAGAGGAGGGGTCGTATTTCTTGCTGTGAACAATACAGTGATATACAATCTGTGTGAATTGCTGGAGGAGATCACTTATCCATTTCAAATCATCAGTATTTGAGGAACCCAACTTTTGTATGCTCACACTGACTGGACAGCAGATGATGTGGGTGATGCCAATGAGATGAGAGAAAACAAATCGATATTTAATCGTAGCAAGAATAAATTATATCTTGCCATGAAACCTAAGATTGCTGGCACTTGATGAGGCTTCTGAAGGAGCAAGTTCATGATTTAGGTCTTCTCCTGGATTCATGGCTTCTGCTCTGTGGTGGGTTCCTACTGGTGTTACCACTGGTTTGCTGAGTGTGCGCGCATGCATGCTCCCCCCTCCACATTCAGCCCTCTTCTGCACATGCGCACATGCCTTCTGCACATGTACGCACCAATCAGCTGAAAGGACTCTGATCCTCTCAGCTGATTTTGAGAAGTTTTTTAGGTATTGGTTTGGCCAAATGGATACCTTGTTGTTAGCTACTGGTTCGGCCGAACCGGTAGCCATTTTTTTGCTGCCGGTTCGGCCAAATGGCAGCTTTTTTGCCACCGGTTCGCTCGAACCAGGCTAAACCAGTAGCATACCACCTCTGCTTCTGCTTGATTAGCATGTATCTTTGCAATTTTTACATTGTTCTATTTGTTTCCTAGTATGATTTGCTTGCTTATTAGTAACCTATAACTATCACTAAGTGTTGTATTTTATGATTCTTGATGAATGTATTTTATTTTTTCTTTATGTACACTGAGACCAATTACACAAAGCCAATAAAGAATTCTCTTCTCTTCTATTCTATGTGGGAGAACTCTTTGCGCAGCTTTAGCTGGTATAGACAGCCAGTTTGATGTAGTAGTTAAGGCACCAGGCTAGAAATCGTGAGATTGAATTCTAGTGTTGCCTTGGGGACAAGACCACCTCGGTCACTTTTTCTAACTAAGTCCTAAGAAGGAAGCAATGGCAAAGCACTGCTCAAAAAATCCTTGCCAAAAAAACTACAGGGGTTTGTCTAGGAAGTCTCAGAGAATTGGAAACAAGTGAATGAAAGAAAGAAAAAACATGCTGGCTTTGGCATCAGTCATTCATGGCTTGTTCTCTCAACATTGAAAGAAACTTGAGTTAGGACTGCCTCTGCATGCTAGAAATTTCAACTTTTTTACAGGCTGGCAGGTCGTTTCTGTAATGTTATATTTATATTGTGAAAGCTGTACTGGCAATTATGTTTTTGAGTACAATTCAAAAGCTGATTTGACTGGGTTACCAAATATCTGTGTGACTGTCTTCTCCAAAATAAATCTTTTCATCTTGTTCCCAGCCCAGAAAACAAAGTAACAAAGGTGAGAGCTTAGAAATGCTCTCCCCGCAGTACTCTTTTTATTCTTTTTTTAAAATAACTTTTAGTTATACATTTTTCTTTAATATACATGAGTGCTCAATAAATAGCATAATGTCTGGGTTAATTTACCTATACATAATGTCAATAATAATAACAATATTTACTTGTATATAATAGAATTCCTCCAACTTCTAATTTCTACCTCTGCTGTCTTAACCATTTGTAAAACAAATTTCATGTTAAATAATAGGCAATCCTGACTAAATATAAATATATAAATCTAATATACTTGGTCATAACCAACTTCCTAGTATCTCCAACCTCTTCAGTAAAAATAATTCTAAAAATATGTCACTGTTGTTATTTCTCCCCAAATTGGTAGGGAAGTTCTGGCTCCAAAGACTTGAAAATCCTTTCCCTATTAATTTAAGAATTATGTAACTGCCCATTTTGTAACACACAGCTCTGGGCAATTCTCACAACAATTAAATCAAGGGTTTAAAAAAAAGCAAGAAAACCAAGAGAATTGTGAGCCAGTGCAGCTCATGCAGCAGTGGTATGATATGGACATACTATAATATGCCCATTGCCCACTGCTTGACCTGCAGTTTCCAAATGCTCTTGAAAGGCAGCTACATGATTCAATAGGGAGGTAACAATCTCTGATCTTATCTGATTTCATAAGGTGTTGAAGATCAGGCTCTTTTCCCAGCCATTGAATGTGATTAGGTAAGCCTGTTCTAAGAATAAAATTTTTAGGGAAGCATCAGCTACCTCAGATGGGAACATGTTTTAATAGTTGTTGCATTCTTTTATTAATGTTTTTAGCTGGACATTAACCAGCTAGAGCAGTCATGGCTAATCTTTTTGGCACTGAGTGCCCAAAGTGCAAGCGCGCATGCCCAAAATGCAATATACATGCCCTTGCGCATGTGCCACACCCTCACACATGCATGTGTGTCCCCCACCCTTATGCATGTGTCCCCCGTGCATGCGCCCCGAACCCCTGCGTGACACAAACTGGGAGGAGGGGGGAACAAGGGTCATAGGGTCACATGCTTTCTGAGTTGACACTGCGTATGTGCCCCATCCCCACATATGCACATGTGTCCCCCACCCTTATGCATGTGTCCCCTGTGCATGCATCCCACCCCCCTAAGCATGTATGTGTGTTCCCCCCACATGCGCCCCACATGCGTCCTGCCCCTTATGCATGTGTGTAGGGGCCTGATGACCAGCTGGCTGGTGGGAGGCACGAACATGCATGCATGGCAGAGCTGAGCTAGGGTGATGGCTCATGTGCCCACAGAGAGGGCTCTGCGTGCCACCTCTGGCACACGTGCCATAGGTTCGCCATCACAGACCTAGAGTCACAGAGTAGGTTGGCAGCCGTGTATATTGAATAAATGAATGAATCAATTATGGGAAAGCATAATTTGAAATACACCCATATTTATATGTTGTGAATGGGCAAAAGGCAGGGTATTTTTATGTAACCAATATGGAAGCTGTTTACCCAAAATTGGCAAATATTTATGACTCATTAAAAAACAGTTGTATATCTCTGCATCGTGGTGTTCATTCAAAAAAAAAAATCAATTGATTTCTTCATTGAGTGCTCAGTTTAATGAGTAAACAATAGGACTCAGTTTGGCTGCGTTTGTGCTTTAATGATGCTGAACCCCACAGCAATTTATTTGACTGGCAAAACCGGGAATACATCATATCTTTGCATTGTCTTGAAGCAAAAAAAAAAAAAAATAGCAACAGAGACCTTCAGATGTTTTTCCCTATGGCTGTCAGGGGCTCATATGCAATTACTCATTCTGAACATGGGGAAAGCTTTTAACTACAAACTCAAGAGAGCATAAGCCATATGCAGTTTTAAAAAAAACCACATGGGTTTAAATTAAATAGTTGCTTGAAGAGAAAATCCAAATGATTATGTATCATATGCATGCATATACATGACTACAGAAATATCTGAGTGCAACACAAATTGTTTCAGCTGAGATTTCTCCAAGTTTTCCCCAAAATGTATTTTGTTAGTCTCAAATCCTTGAAAGCAGTTGATTTTGATTCTTTTAAGATGAATGTGTGAGCCTGTGGTATTCTGGTTCAGATCTTTGGGGGAATCCGGCCACATGGCTTGTTAATTTTTGTAAAATCCTGGTTTAGTATAATATATGAACTAATCTGTTTTGCTATACTTCCTGATTTATGAAAGAAAAAAATTATAGGCAAAGTCCTAACAATTAGGGAAAATGTGGGAAAATATGGACCTTCAGGTATCTCAGGTGAAACGATTTGTGTGATACTAAGATATTTCTGTAGGAATTGACTTAGTGTTATAGAAATTGATCCCGGCATTGGGCAGGAGGTTGGATCGAATGATCTCCAAGTTCCCTTCTGACCTTCTGAGTTCCTGCTTTATAGATTTAGGTTTTGCAGAGCAGAATTAGCCCCTTGACTAGTGCAAGAAAACAAAGAGAAAACTAGTGAACCAAATTCACCAGTTCCCAAATTTGGAATTGTTTATGAATTGTCTGTATTTTCTATTCTGCACTATACTTCATGAACACTTTTCAAGGACTGCTATACATTCAACAATCCAAATGAAGTATAATTAATAAATATGACCAATTATTTTCCCATAAAAAGAACTTAGCTGGAATGGCCAGGCAAAAGGATCTTGGCCATCTCTGCCAACTTTCTAAAGCCAGCATTGGATTCAGGGAACTAGAACAAATCTTACTGGCAATTAACTGACATAGCCAAATACAAAAATTGGATATCAGTTCTAGTTCTCCTTTTAGAGAAAGTTTTTCTACAAGAAACAATGGTTGGAAACTAATCAAAGAGGGAAGCAACCTGGAATTAACTTCCTAACAATGAGAACAATTAACCACTGGAACAACTTGCCTTCAGAAATCATGGGCGCTCCATCAGTGGAGTTTTTAAAGAAGAGACTAGAAAGTCACTTGTCTGAAATGGTATAAATTCTCCTGCTTGAGCAGGGGACTGGACTAGAAGATCTCCAAGGTCCCTTCCAGATTCTATTCTATTCTATTCTATTCTATTCTATTCTATTCTATTCTATTCTATTCTATTC
>JAOYMU010000263.1:23105971-23116800 GCA_025802295.1 Psammodynastes pulverulentus | reverse complement strand
ACAGTCAAAGTCCAGGTTTAACCCATGCGTGCTCAGTCTATTTTATGCAAATTCAGCTTCAAATCTAAAGACAATGTTGCAAGCCATCATACTATTTATTTATTCAATTTCTATAGTCACCCAAACAGTGATTCTAGGTGGCTTACAGTTCAAAAACATATACTACAAATAAAAGAATACAAACATTTTAAAACAATAGCACTTAGACTTATATACCACTCCATGGTGCATTACAGCAAACACACTGAGCAGTTTGCAATGTCAGCATATTGTCCCCAACCATCTGGGTCCTTTTACCGACCTCGAAAGAATGGAAGGCTGAGTCAATCAGGATTGAACTCCTCGTAGTGGGCAGCGTTAGCTTGCAGTACTGCATTCTAACCACTGTGCCACCACGGCTCCTGACAATAAAATGAAACAATAAAAACTATTTTAAAAAACCATCCAAAATAAACATACTAAGCAATCCAGATACTTGGTATACTATTGACTGCTTCTGCCCTATTAAGACAGAAACATACAATGTCCTGAGATACACGCCTAGTAATTGGCCAATCAAATCGACAAGAATCAGATATGACTGAATGGATATCATCATCATCAATTATTAATTACAGCCAAATACCATCCCTAAAAATAAATTTGGGTTGTGTATAATGCTTTACGTTACATTTCATTCTACCTACAAAACAATATTAATGCAGAGCATTTCATGTTCTGACAGAGTTATGTTTTCCAGAACTGCACAAAACAAACAGTATATACTATAACTACCACAAATCATTAAAAAAAATAATCATAATTGAATGGCACCTGGTAGAAATCACAAAATTCAGGAAATGTTATATCAAATGTCATTTCACATTAATATGTAGGAAGCCTTAAAAAATGAAATGAAATACTAGGAAGTATTCTGATCACTGAATAAGCAGGAATAGCAAGGGAAAAAAAACTTATCTTGGAGCATGAGATGGAAGGAAATTCTACACAGATCTGGTTCCTTGAGGAAATGATGATTTCATATATAATCATTTTATTGACTAGCCTTAGTTCTCCAATGCTCAGTGGAATTTTTGCAAGCATTCATGAATCAGTGAGGAAATTACCATTTGCCTGCAAATTCTATTAAGTTAGAGCATTGTGGGAAGTCCCTAACAGTCAACAAGTGCATCTTTCAGGATAAAAGTTTAAATGAAGTAATCAGCTTCAGAAGACAATATTCACAGAGACAATATTACACAATAAAAATACATTACTTTTGTTTTGCATAATTCCATGTGAGAAGCAGCACCAACCAGTTCAAATATTTGTCCTCCAAAAGTCTGAATTCTGTTGATTATATATTTTTAAAATACCTATGTGAAACACATCCTTGTGTAAATTTCTTCAAATTAAGGGCTTTACTAAATGGAAGGACATTTCAATGGATGAATGTTTGCAAAAGTTGATGAAGTTAGCAGAGATGGCTAAACTGACTGCTTTGATAAAAGAAAAAAATACAATTTTTTTTTTCTGCTTGGAAACCGCTTCTGGACTTTGTGCTTGATATGGAAAAAAGGTTTGAGGTTTGAAAACTTTGATTTTGGGTTTTACCGATTAGATAGATTTGTTGTTATAGAAATTACTAGTTTATACTATTATGAAAAAGTAAAAAGTTGAGGTTTGGTGTTATTATCTTATTCTACTGCACCCAAGGGAGTCGGAAGTCAACACCTTTTTTTTCTTTTTCTCTTCTTTTCTACACTTTTCCCTTTCCTTTTCCCTCCCCTAGTTTTCCAGTTATTTGTTTTTGTACTTATATTATGAACTTATAAAAAGGACAACACTAATAAAATAAAATAAAAATATATTAAGGGCTATGGATTTAAATAGGATATGAAGACTGCACTCTATAAATGAACAAATGAGACCAGAACAAAATTGATCATATATCAGAAAACAATGTGATTATAGCACATTTTAATAAGAGCTAATTATGTGAATCATAATATTTGAACAAATGTATGTAAGAACATTCAAAGATGGCTAAGGTAAATAGTTTAGGAAATTAGCAGCCTGATGCAGGAGCACAAAGAAACAAACCCCTTCCCCTCCTGTTATAGATATGTGTGATTGGGATGAAATAAAGCTACAATATTATATACACATTTTGCTTTTATTCATGGTCAACAAAAGAAATGAAATACATTGGAAAACATTTATTCTAAAAACATTCAAATAACAGCTGCATAGCTTTCAGACTAACTTCTAATACATTGCAGGTTGATGTATTTACTTTTTATATCTGAATGTAAGTATTAGTTAATGGAAGCTCCAAGTCTTAGATATGCATTCACTGCTGAAAACCCAGAACTGATGTCGGCTATTTCATATACTGTAATTTTATTTCATGTTTTTGCATGTCAAAATAATAAGATGCAGCTTTTTTGCCTTTGAAAGTTAAATGAAGGGTGTTTCTCACATACATGTTTTAATTTGGGATTATTGAATGATCACCTGAACCCTGCCCAAATGTCTGCCGTCAGCTGCTGTAGATTATTTTTCTCCTTCTCTATTACGTGTCTAAACACCAGCGTGACTTTCATGCACATGGCTGGTGCACTGTAAACTTATAGTCACATTTTTCCTTGGATTGTGGCTAACTTTGATTTAATTTTGTTCTTTTATAACATCTGCAAAGGAAAAAGCTGTGGTTAAAGAGTAATGATAGGAAATACTTATTTAGCCTTTTTTCATATTTATACAAAGAAGGGGCCACACAAATAACTTCTTACCACTGGAGAATCAGTCATTTCAATTAATACCCTTATTTCAGTTTTTTAATTTTCATGATGTAAAAAACACAGTTTATGGAACAATCCATGCGCAGGTGCTTTAAGCACAGTAATTACAGACTTTAAAAGATTGTAAGACAAAAAGTGTAAGGTAAACTGATTAGAATGAAGCCAAATATACGCATCCCAGGATAATGTTGCAAGATCGAATCTGGGTTGGTGAGCGGAACCAGAGGTTTTGTCTTCTGAGCTTTCGGCCACATGCTAGAATCCATCTTCAGGGAACTTCTCTCTAGCAGAGTGTGTGATATTTATATGGTGCCTGTTTTATGTGGCTTTTTACATGTTGATTGGGATATGGTGGTGGCTGGATTTTAAGTCATTGGCTGTCATTTGTTTGTGCTGTCCAGCCCTCCCCTTTTAAGTACTTGATAAGCTAGTGGTAAATCAGCACTCTTGTTGACTGACTAGGGGCCTGTTTCCCAGGCCACACTCGCTATCAAACAAGGAAAAATAGTGAAAACTGAAGGAATCAAGATACCCCATGAAAATAACATTAAAAGTCTGGATGAAGATGATTATTACAAATACCTTGGTATCCTTCAAGCTGATAATATCAAGCACATTGAAGTCAAGAAAAAGACTAGAGGTGAATACATCAAGAGAGTGAAGATCTTAAAATCCAAACTCAATGGAAGAAATATCATCAAGGCAATCAACACCTGGGCAATTCCAGTCAGATACACAGCAGGAATTGTGGACTGGATTCAAGCAGAACCCTTCATCCTTGCAGCGACATGGACAGACTCTACCTACCAAGGCAAATAGGTGGGCATGGAATGTTGCAAGTACATCAGATGGTTGAAGAAGAAAAAGGGGCTTTGGAAGCATACCTGAAGGACAATGAAGAAGATGCACTGAAGTTAGTATGCCAGGGTGGCTTATTGACTACTAGAGAGACCAAATTGGCCTACAAGAAAGACCAAATGAACAACAGAATGGAACAGTGGTGGAATTCAAAAAAATTTGCTACCAGTTCTGTGGGGTGTCTTGGCATGTGTGGCATGGCTTGGTGTGCGTAGCAGGGAAAGGTTACTGCAAAATCCCATTCTCTCCCCACCCCACTAACCTGCTTTCCAGCTCTATTCTCCTCTGCAGGGCAATAAAAGAAGACCCAGCCAATTAGCTGGGACTTGGGAGGCAGAGAATAGGTGGGGGAGAGGCCAGTCAGAGGTGATATTTTCCAGTTCTCTGAACTACTCAAAATTTCTGCTACCAGTTCTCCAGAACTGGTCAGAATCTGCTGAATACCATCTCTGGAATGGAGGCAAGGGAAGACAAACCACTACATGGCCAGTACATTAAAAAAAAATAGCAGGGAAAGCAGATAATAATAAAACCTGGCAATGGCTAAGAGCAGGAAAGTTAAAGAAAGAGACTGAGGGACTAATTCTGGCTGCACAAAACCAAGTCTTAAGGACAAATGCATACAAAGCCAGAAATGAGAAGACAGCAACAGACAATAAGTGCCACCTATGCAAAGAAGCTGAGGAAACATTCGACCATCTGGTAAGCTGCTGCAAGAAGATTGCACAGACTGACTACAAGACTGCACCATTTGAAAACCTGAGGAACCAGGCTGAGAACAAATCATCCTGGAGAAATTTATCCAGGTGGTTGCCAAGAGTTTATGCTGACTTGATGGCACATTGTGATCATCATCATGAATAGGAAGCTTAAGCTCATTTGTCTGGATGGGTCTCAGGTATTCTATATTTTTTTCAAAATTATATTAAATAATAGTTATTCATTTCGCTTGTTGGATTCAGTAAGTTCTGTATAAATTCAGTTTGTTCAATTTGTTCAGTAAGTTCAGTTTGATCACTGAAACTCCTTATTCAGACATAATGAGAAACCAACCCTTTTTTGATGATTGAATTTTACTCCACCTTAAGCTTTAACTTACTTAGTTTTACTTCAACCAGTAAAAGGGGATGGATGCTTTCTCATAATAAGCCCCATCAGCTGCACCAATATTTATTTATTTTCTATTACTTACTGACTTCACTTCAACATGGGATACAGATGGGACCTCTCTGTTGTTTAAGTAAGAGTCCCCCTTTAATGATGATATGCTAAAACTGCTACTAACAATCTCAGAATAATCAAGAGTATAGCACAGCAAAACCACTCATATATCAAATAGCTAGAGGTCAAGGTAAAACCTTTTCTTTCCTTGTTGACCAAAGATTTGCATAATTACTAGTCTGAAGTTGATTTGACCCGAATTTGGTCAGTATCGCTTCAGGTTAAAAAAAAAGTGTGCTTTCATAAGGTTGGGATCATAAAATTGGATCAGGAGCTAAGTCCCTACCATAGTAGATTTTTGATAATACATTTCTGTTGAGTGTGAAACCGCCACTATAAAAAAAAAATCTTGGCTAGGCATGTCATATATTCCTCTGGTTTTGTAATAGGTGGGTTTTCAGATTTGCTAAATTTTCTCTTGCTCAATTTATAAGGAATGTTTAAGCAAAATAGCCCAGGTTTAAAAGAACATCCTCTTTTCCAGACTAAGAAGTCTATTTTTTTTTTCCAGGAAACACTACTGGACTCTAACTTTTCCAAAATGATACTCTGTGATTGCAGTAAGTGTATAGAGTAATTTATCTCAGACCAGGAGCACCTTTGTAGTCCTTTCTAGGCTTTTCGCCTGCACATAGTTGATTAGCTATCAGATTGAAAAGGAAGTAGTAAAGACGAGAGTACATTGGTTAGTATCAATTTGTTTATTGCAAGGGAACCAGTGAAGAACTTGGACCAAGAATGTGGAGACCCAGATTCAAGTCCATTCTTATCTCTGAAACTCCTTGAATTATTTAGGGACAATCATTCTCTCTTAGCCTAACCTACCTCACAAAGTTCTGGGGATATAACAGAGACTCCATATAAATTACCTCTGCTCTTGGATGAAGAGCAAGTTACAAATCCGGCAAATTTACAAAATAAACTTGTTTAAAAAAACATACTAAAGACTGCAAAGAGTTCCAAATATTACCAACCAAACCTACTAAAAACAGTGATCACAATCATAGGATTTCAGCCAAATGTATTTATAACCCTTCTGGAGACCCTAATAGTAATTAACATAATTGAAGATGAGCAAACGTATGTGTTTCTTCTCTTAATATACTTGAAATGGTTACATATGAAGGTTTAACATCTCCAGGGGATACCATTATAAATATGCATGTATTCAAGTAACATGGATGTGCAAAAGAAGTTTTTTATTCTTACATTAAAAAGTTCTTAAAATAGGACTCTGTAAGGCTGGCATTTTTAAGAACCTATCATTTAATACAAAACTAGTAGAATGTATTATGATCATTAGCATCAAGTAGCCTCATTGTTAGGACTTCTGGGGTAACATGATGTTCCAGATCTTAAAGAAGACTAAGGAATCTAGAGATTGTAAGCCACTGAAAATCTAAAATCCAGGCATTTGTACAATAAATCTACCTTACTGCTGACCTTATCAACAGGCATTCTCCTGTTGTATCATATTTGTAGATGTTCATTTGGCATTAATCAAAAAAGGGTGTGTGTTTTTCCAGTTTTGATACCATTCTGTAGGACAGTCTCTTACTACTGTAGACATCAGATATTACCTTTTATTTTTAAAATCGGTGTATGCCAAATATTTTTATTCATGTTGACATTTTACTGATTATATACTCCATTATGAATAACCACTGATTTGTGTGTATGTGTGTATATGTGTAAACAGCATGGTAGGGCTCATCTATTGCAACTGGAATAGCAATAGCAAGAAAAAAATGTCTTTGAAATTTGTCACCTTTGCCATTATTTGAAATCTACTGGATCTTGGTTGCAAAAGTCTAAATGTCTACTAAATGGTAGCAAAGAGGGTCTAAGAAGATTGGAATTTTATAGCCCAGCTTTGGTAGCTTTCCCAAGGCTCTCAAGCAATTTCCCTAAACATTTCTTTCAAAAGGGATCCGGTAATAAAACTGAGCTTTATAGACATAGCCAGTCCTAAAGTTGTAAGACTACAACTTTAGAATATCTTTTGAAAAATTCTGTTTCAAAAGGGAAGAACAACTGACAGAAAGAGTAAATGTTTTGGAAACCCCTTCTAGAAATTCAGTCTAAAATTTCTTTGTGACTTCAGCATGAACAAAATGGAAATTTAACAATGTAAGAAAAGCCATGTTTTCTATTTCTTTCCCGTTAGATACTTCAAAAATGTAATGAACTAAAACTTAATTAACCCGAGGGGGGGGAAGTTTGTAGCACTTATGAAAATACTCTGAAACAGATCAAACTTAAACAAGTTTAGCAACTTGAACACATTTATTTTGAATTATTTCTGCATTTCTTTTTTTTTTTTCAGAAAAATCTGAATCTGTTTTCTAACAGGAAAAAAAAAGATGAGTTACACTGATGGCCTAATCTCCCTTGATGATATTTTAAATGTCTTATAAAAATGTCATCACTTTAATAGAAGAAATGGTGAGATGAGTAATGTTTAAGTGGAGTGGGGGGGGGGGAAACCTTTGCTTTTCCTCTGCTGTTCTGTGAGTGCACACATATGCAGATGAGCCTGTCAGAGAGTATCCCTCCTCCTACACCACTTTGTAGAGGAAGTTTGTTGATATATTACTGAAACTGATTCTTCAAAGCCTGCAAGGAACGACAAAAAAGAAAGCAAGGAACACTCCCCCACACACAAACACAAAACCACAAGGACCATTCAAAAGCTTGGACGTGCATTGATTTGTTCTACTAGAGAGTGGAACAGCAGCCTGAAGAACTTATGATGAAAGAGCACTGCAGTCCCTACAGCAGTGCCGGACCAAGTCGGATCAGCAACTCCACCATGGAAAGCCTGCCGTCACTCAAGCCTAACTACATGTCTGTGTGTTTGTTTGCAGAAGAATCTTATCAAAAATTAGCAATGGAAACTTTGGAGGAATTGGACTGGTGTTTAGACCAACTTGAAACTATTCAGACCTATCGATCTGTTAGCGAGATGGCATCCAATAAGGTAAGAGAGAAAAATTACATGCAAACACATGTATTATAAGAACAAAGATGAAAAGTTATGAATTTTTCTGGCTTCCCTTGCAAGGTCAGGTTGCTGACCTGTTGTAAAAAATTAAAGCAATATAAATGAATGAGTCCGTATTTTCAAAATCCTTACCAGAATGCTATTATAGTTAATCAAGTTTTGCTACTTTGAATGTTATAGAATTAAATTTAACATGTGCTATTATTAATAAAAAGCAGTTTAGAAAGCTGGAAAACAAATTCTAGCATATAACTCTAATGCCAAAAGTAATTCTAGAAATAGTTTAACATTATTTCTAGAATGTATACCAGCAGTAGCAATCATCAGCAAATCAACTGAAAAGAATGATGTAGATAAAAAGTACAACTATCCTTATGAAACTTTTGCTAGTTTTTTTCCCCTTCAATAAATGAATTTTCTTATCATGACAATCTTTAGTTACCATGAATTGTATATGTGGGGGTTGATTTAATTTTATTTATATATTATATATATATATATATTTGCATAGGGTAACAATTCATATAAAATACTGCTTCATCAGTGGAAATATTTCTAAACTGTAAGAATATATAATGAGAAGTTGATTTTTAGACTTGAATTATCTAAAATATTTGATTCTTATTATAATTTAGTATTGTGTATGTGTTTGCATTCTAAAGTGTTTATTTTTTTTCTAAAGACAAATACACTTACCTCTTTTCTATGTATTTAATATCTAAGAATTGGATATTATTTAAAATTGAAACCACTCCTTAGTTGGCTAGCAGCCAAACTTTTAGGTAACAAAAGGCCAATGTATTCCCTGATGGCATGAGTATCACCTCAACTATAATCTCAGGCATTTTTGAGAGAAAACATGCCTCGTGTCTGACTGAAGAACTTAATAATTTTTTCTCCAGTGAACAACATATATAACTTTCTTCAGAGGCTTTCCACTCCCAATTTACTTAGAGCCTTACTGTTAACTCTCTTTTATCAGCCTCATCCAAAGTGTGCATTCATATATAAATATAGTCTAGAAGTCATTTTCAATGGCCATTGTAGGATGGTCACTAGGCTGGAGCCTTATGCAGATACTTTGCAGTTTGTTTCTATTATTAAGTAAAAAATAATCAACTTCAACGTGGGGGAGATGATACAACTGTTCTCCATAGGAAAAAAAAGCTATTCAAACAAATACTATCAATTTTTGAGTACAAAGAAAATTAAAAATATATTTTAAAAAAGAAACCATATAAATAAAATTGCATAGTCCCACTTGTACTTTTCCTGCATATATACTGTATATCAAACGAGAGTACATTGCCCTTCTCATTTTGTGTCTACCTTGTCATATTTATTCTGTGTTGTAATTTTTGAAAAACCATTTGACAATTTAATGCTTACAGCTGAAAAGAAACAGCAAATTGAACCTATTCAGAACCTAAGAAGCCTTTTGAAATATGCTGAGTTATTGTCAAATTTCCCACATCTGTGAAGTATCTGAATAATCTGTCTTCCTTCCGTCAAAGACTTCTGCATAGAAATTTGCTAATTGCAAAACAATCAAATATTTTGAAAACAGGATGTTTCTAGCTCCCCATAGTAAAGAACAGAAAAACAGAAGAGAAAGGAAGGCAGCCAGTAGATCCTGCAGGATTCCAAGTGTGAGGGCTGTAAAAACAGTGACCTATCTTCCTGACCTCTGCTATTGCTAAGTTCCTGGTTCCGTGCCACTGAAGCCCAAACTACGTCATTTCAGAATGATAGTGGGCATGGCACAGCTGTTGTAAGTGTGACTCGAATTTCCTGTCTCCTTCCTGACAGACGTAGTTTTAAAAGTACAGCATTGCAAAAACAGGAGACAACAGAGGAAAGATTGGTTCTGAATCGCTTTTCAGAATTGCTTCCCCGAAGATGATTCTTGATATTGATAAAAGCCAAGAGATCCTACGTGAAAATATTCAGGGTTTTTTTTCTTTCTTTTAGTAAACAAGCTGGAAATGTTTAAGTAAAACAATTACTTAGAAATACGAGGCATTTATTCTCTGCTATTCAGGAGGAGAGAGATTCAGAGAAACTTTTAAATAAAAGAATTGTGAAGATGCAAAAAGCAAACACCCTCAGCAACCACACCCTCATACAGCACATCAATATATGTGGTTTGGCATATATATTTTATTAAAATGATAAACAAATCTTTTCAGTTCTATTCAATCATATGATATCAATTAGAAATTTGCTGCCGCTAGCCCTACGGTTTCATAATGTTTTTCTGATATAGTTTCTACACTGCCAAGGTTTCCAATCTCTAATTTGAATTAACATTCATTTATGCTGATTTCTGCATCTAATCCATACTCAGTCATCTATTACCATAGGTGAAAATCAAATAATAAATTATTGTATTCATTGGGCAGATACGTCTACTTTTGATATAACCGGGGTCTCTCTAAAAGCAGACAGAGATTGAGTGCATTCTCACGTTATAAGTTTATAGGTATTTCTAGATAATTAGTAAACATTAATCTATATGATCACTGTATTAAAGAATAATAATTGGTATTTGTGACTTGCAACTTTGTGATTATATAGCACAGCCTCTTAAATAGTAAAAAAAAATGGACCAAATAATATTCCCAACATATTTATGTCTGCTAGTATGAAGGGTTTGAATTCCATGTTTTAATATGACTTTATATGCAACTGAGATTAATGAATTTAAACTATGTTCCTGTTAAACATTTTTTGTTATAAAATTAGGACTTCAATTTGCCAGGACAGCATGTTTTTAATTCTCCTGGACCGGAGGTGGTATTCGACCGGTTCGCACCTACCACTCAGGCAAACTGCTAGAAAAATTATGGCTACCCTCGCGTGTGCGTGCTTGCCCCACCTTTCTGCGCATGCGCGTGCTGATCATCTGAGAGGACTTTTTGATCCTCTCAGCTGATCGGCACCCATTTTTTAGCTACCGGTTC
>JAOYMU010000263.1:23076454-23088652 GCA_025802295.1 Psammodynastes pulverulentus | reverse complement strand
CTGGTTTAGGTATAGTATAGAATCAACTGGTATAGATCAACTCCCAATTAAACAGTTTCATTGGGAGAGATAAGGAAAAATGGGAGATAGGGAATGTCACACTTTCAGAAACTAGTTAATATAATAAATTATTTCTCTTTCATATGTCATATTTTGGGATAACTGTAATTCTAACTGTAGTTAGCATTTGTATCCTTAGGATTTAAGAAAAAAGTGATTTGATATCTCTATATAAATACAATTATAATCTACACATGGCCCCATTCTCCTTGTGATGGCATTATGCATTCATTATTTTTTATTTGTTTCTTTAGGAGCTAGAAGATCTGAATAAATGGGGATTGAATATATTTAATGTTGCAAGATACTCACACAGTAGACCTCTCACTTGCATTATGTATGCGATTTTCCAGGTTAGTGATATTATTATTACTATTATCATTTTCATTTTCCAATTGCTATATGCCTATATCTTAAAAACAGCACTAATTTCATCTTTTCTCAGCAATAAAGGCTTCGAATTTTTAATCATACTCTGACTACTTGTAATTTCTATTACTCTGTACAGGAAAGAGATTTACTGAAGACATTCAAAATCTCATCAGATACGTTCATAGCTTACATGATGACTTTGGAAGACCACTACCACACAGATGTAGCTTACCATAATAGTCTTCATGCAGCTGATGTAGCCCAGTCGACTCACGTTCTTCTGTCAACACCAGCTTTGGATGTGAGTTTCTTCCCTCCATCCTTGACAAACAATACTTCCAAAATAATTTTCTTGCACTTGGTAATTTGTTATAGCCTCATATTTTGATGAATAAGCTGAATGTAAAAAATAAGTAAAATTTCATGCCCCATTCATTTGCTTTGATACGGCTGGCACAGTACAAGGCAATTGCATCAATCAACCAATTTCTAACCTGTTATATAAAGAAAATAGGTGAGCTTATAGAATCTCACAGTGTAATCTGTCATCTTTATATAAGTCCATAGATTGTTTGAACAAGACAGTGTACACAATCCCATAATATTTTAGAAGATTACAAAACGTGTGATGAGAAGTAGACATCCATTTATCAAATCTTCTATTGTGCCCCATTTAATGTTCCTTTGCTTATTCTCAGTATGGAATCTTATACTCCTTAATATGTCTTTATGTCATCTCATTAATATAAAAGCTAGATTTGTATTAATTAAGGTGTATTGTTTAGTTCAGATTTATTTATTTCAAGTTTATTGCTAAGAATATGAATGTGGGTTTACATTTTTGAGATAAGATCGTGTGCAACATGAGTTGCAAAACTTACATTTTTACTTTTTTGTCAAGGATGTATTGGAATTACTGCATCCCCACAAAAAAAGTACCAAAATACACATAGTCAAATGAATTAGCAGTAGCTAATAATTTTTTTAAAAAAGAATTCAGTTCTTTATGTACAGTTTTAATTGAACAATTTTTTTTCCTATGGAGCTTGTTAAATAAGTTAACAGATACTTGATGATCTATGTTTATCATTGAGGTCTATGTGTTGATATCTTCTGTTTCTAGGCTGTATTCACTGATTTAGAAATTTTGGCAGCAATTTTTGCAGCAGCGATTCATGATGTAGATCACCCTGGAGTCTCCAATCAGTTCCTTATTAATACAAGTGAGTTCTGGGTTCATTTAATGTTTGCACACATAAGCATACAATGGGTCTCATGATCTCTCTTATTAAGAATAAAGAAAATCTAGAATAGTCATTAAGAAGTGAAGTTGAGGATGTCAGAGTTGACTTATTAATAGAGGCCACATCTGCACGTTACAAAGGTTTCCAAATTTCCATTCTACTTAATAATAGTACACAGAAACAAGCAAAACCAACCAATCAATACGTACATAATCAATAAAATTATGCTAAACTTACGCGCTGGGAGTTTATCTGAAGTGAGTTGAGAGTATCCTAATGGATTAATAAATCAGGTTTTACAGTTCAAACCAAAAGCTTTTGAACACTGGCTGCTGAAAAACTATCAATAAGGGAAGACTGGTTTTGAAATTCCTTTATGCTGAGTGCAGTTTGAATCCAGATTTTATAGTGCAGAGATCTTTGATCCGACCTTTCAAATGTTTTAAAAAGTAATGTTAATTGAATAAAAATTAAAAGATGCATCCTATTAGCTGGAATGAATGAAAAGAACATTAATTATTTGCAAGGATATTTTACACTATTACATTAGTATATAATGTATGTGTGTGAGTATAGTCAAATCTTATAAAACAGGTGATAATTATCTTTAGTGGTAAATTACTTTTAATTAATAAATTCTCTGAAACCTTTTATTTCAGCTACTATTGAATTATTTTTTAAAAAAATCAAGAATTTTAAAGAATTCTTTTAATTATTTCATTTTATTTTATTTATGTTCTCTTTTAAAATAAATTATTTCAAGTATAATTAGCTATAAAAGCCATTGCTTAGATATAAAATCATATATGGGACTTAATGGAGTCCTTTTAAATACATCACTACTCTCTTGTTTAGATTCTGAACTTGCTTTAATGTACAATGATGAGTCTGTCTTGGAAAACCACCATCTTGCTGTTGGTTTTAAGCTTCTACAAGAAGAGCATTGTGACATCTTCCACAATCTGACCAAGAAACAACGTCAAAGTCTCAGGAAAATGGTGATAGACATGGTAAGAATGTGATTCTGTATAACATTCTAGCTGTTTGTTAAAACAGAAAATGACGCTTTGCTCCCGAAAACAAAAAATAAAATAATCTTTCTCCTTTCACGTAGGTCTTGGCAACAGATATGTCCAAGCACATGTCGCTTCTGGCAGATTTAAAGACGATGGTAGAAACTAAAAAAGTTACAAGTTCTGGAGTCCTCCTGCTAGATAACTACACTGATAGAATACAGGTCTGTTTGGGAAGCTATCTTGCTGTCATGCCGTCCCTCTCCCTCCCTCTTCCTCTCTCCCTCTCACTCATCCCTATGAGCTTCCCATGTGATCCATTCCTACCCTGGTGCTGGGTGGTCTTTCTGTAGCACATGTATATTTCTTTTAAGAAAGGCCACTTTTAACATAGCAGTGAATAAGGCAGTGTTTGAATAAAGGAAAGAGGATTGAAAAAAAATTGGGAATTTTAAAGGGAGTCATTTGGATAGTACTGAGGCTCTCCCAGTATAAATGTCTTTTGTGTATTGTAAATAATATAATCACACAAATTACTCCTCAAGGTAAGAATTTAATAGTCTGTGGTGGCTTGAATTCTTTTTTTCTTTTGGAGGAAAACAAGATCTTACAGCACAAGGAATACAATTTACAATTCCCTTGTATTAATAGTGTGGTAAATGTTGTGCAATTCACACAACATGTTTCTTATATGTTATGGATTAAGTATTTAGCCTCGGCATGAGGAAACATTAACAAGAATGTTTTACTTAAAAATAGGGAATTCAGTTAAATATTTTCTCTACTTGCCTATTTAATGGTGATAGACACAGGAACATTTACCTCATTCTTTTCCTGAATTGAATCTCTCTATACTTTTAGAATAAGATGCATATTTAGATGTCACTTCAGGAAAATATTTAAAAGGATGTTTAAAATCATCAAATAGGACACAAAGCAGCTCAAATGTTTGAACAGTAACCTGACTGATACAGATTTCCCATTTCTAAGATGGCAATAGTTAATCATTAAAAGCAAATCCCCTTAGTGTGATAATAGTTACTCTTTTGTTCATAAAAATGTCCTATATAGAAATAATTAAACTGAAGAATTTTGCACCAGCCTGGAATGACAATCCGACCCAAATATCTTTAAATTATATCTTTTCATTAGTGTGGCAAGATGTCTTTGGGGCCCTTTTGATGCTTAGTTAATGTGACAGTAATTTGGCTCTTCCACGGTAATTTGGCTCTTATAATGCTGTTGTGCAGAAAAACCTACCAGCTTAAAAAAGAAATAAGTACAATGTCAACCCGTACTAAGCCTCAACCCTGAAGCAGAACACAGATTCTCGTCCACACTCAAAACCCCAAAAGTAGAGGGAAGAGAGAGAGAGACTGAGAAAAATGCTTTCTTTGGAGCTAGTGGCTAAACACTGTGGGATCAGAATTCTGGCACTAAAAAAAGCTGTTTTTATTGTTTCTCTCCCCTCACTTCTGCCATTGGTGGCAAGAGAAGCCAGGGAGAAAAGAGACCTTTCCCCCAATCCTAGTATCCCCACTACTTTTTGTAACTAAGAGGGAGCAAATGGAACTTCTGTATCAATTTTTCAATCCTATGGCATAATTCCTTGGTGGAATTGGAGAATTGACGGCAAGGGAAGCACGACGCTCTGAGGAACTGAGCAGTTGTATTTGAAATTGCTGTTTCCTTATGCATAAGCTTGCCACCAGCTGGTTGCAAAGATGGAATGTCTTTTTGGCTCTGCTTTTCCCATGCCAAAAAGCAAATGGTTCTGAAAATCAGTAGCCTGCCATAACCTTCATGTGGCCAATAGGAGCACATGAAGGAGCATATAACAAATATTATATATTTGTTATATTCCTTATTATAGTTTTCTGGTTCTATTTTATCTTCATGTTCGACTGAGAAATGCTGACTAGCCCATAAGCACTGAGATGAGATGAAAGTAACCCTAAACGACCTAGTCATAATCCGAATCATTTGTCGCTAGATTACTCTGACTTTCGATAGGAGGTGCCGGTGTCCACAATTGAAACTGAGACCTTTAAATCTTCTGTTTATCTCCAGTTCATTAATCTCCTATGTGGACTTGTACAATAAGACATGAGAACAATAAAACTATTCAAAGCTGTTTTCTACTAAAGAAAATGGTAGATACCTTAAATTGGCTTGAAGTTATGCTTGGATAATTCAGGTGACCAGTACAATTTGTAACGATTTATTCTGCATATCTACAGTTAATCTTCCTTCAAATAATTTAATTTGTGCCTTGATGAAAATGTACTTTAGATATATTTCTTAAAATTTTCTAAAACAAATCTCTTTAATCAAAAAGTGCATTAATGTGAAACTGCTTTCAAAGTATTGATTAAGTTCCAAATACAATGTTGCCCTGTTTTACATGATTACATGAATCTTCACGTTATAATTTTTCCATTGCAGGTTCTCCGAAATATGGTCCATTGTGCTGATTTAAGTAATCCTACAAAATCTCTTGAACTTTATCGGCAGTGGACAGATAGAATTATGGAGGAGTTTTTCCAGCAAGGGGACAAAGAACGGGAGAGGGGAATGGAAATCAGCCCAATGTGTGACAAGCACACAGCTTCGGTGGAGAAGTCTCAGGTATTTGACTTTTCTCTTTTTCATCTGTCAGGAATATAATGTTGATCTGTTACCGGTAAGTCCTAGGGAAAGATATCCTTTAAAATTCCCCAGAGATCCCTCTCTTTAGCATACCAGATAGATTAATCTCACCTTTTCAAATGCCTTTTGCGCTTTTGTAAAAACATACCTGCAGCATTACACATAATCCCTTTTCCAAGTTCCACTGAATGAGAGAGGATAATGCAAACATTTTCTAACATCAGCGCAAGGAGATTTTGTCAATAGAAGGCGATCCATTTGCCATAAATCCTACATTATGCTTCTGCAAAACTCTGAAAGGCTACCTGCAGAGCATTTCAATGATGGTGCTGCTGCTTCACATAAGCTGGACCAGTATGTGTTCTTAGCAAGGGGCCAAGATTAGCCAAACATATGCCAGTTTCTGGCTTGGCCCCATTGTTTCTTCTCTTGTAATATAGTCGGCAAGTAGCAGAGTTTTCAAGAATGGAAAAAGTAGGGTCCTCTTACTCCAACCACTTACGTTTTGCGAAGAAACAGGATGCAGCACCTTTCCTCCATTAGCTGACAGGACATGATTTTCTATTCTCACTTTTTCATTTTGCAAGGAAGTAATCAGTGTTAACTGTGAGCACTTCAGAGCCGTGTTCATGCTGTGGTTAAGGCGTCAGGGTTTAGACTTCAGAGGCTTCCTTTGTTTGAGCCACTGAGAGACTTTTCATCAGCCTCTAATTTTCCTTCTATCTGTATACTACTAAAACTTTCATGTCTGTAATCTTTCACTGGGCAAAACATTCGTGATACAGCAAAAATGTTTGAAGCAAGCTATCTCAAATGGACTCATTTATAAAATGCATCCAAAATTCAGGACTCATATGGAATTAAAATTTGGCAAATGTTGTCAAATATTTTATGACATAAAAATTATCTTAAAGTATTTTATGACGTAATACAAAACGTTGTAAAACATTCCCTGCGGCCAACTCCTGAGTTTTGACTGCTATACAGTTCAGCATTGGCTGTTTTCAACACCGATCCATCTCTGAATAGCTCTTGAATTTTAAAGAATTTTTTTCCAGTATATTAGAAGCTCTGCCATTATTAAAAGCATTGAAGAATCTGATAAAGAAGTATCTCTGAAACAATGGGCTGAGGGATCATGTATTGTCTTATGTAACTTAACAGAGAGGATAATATGAAGGGCCTAGCTGTAGTGAATTCCCTTAATATTTTCAAAGATGAAATATAGTAGCATTGTCATACAGAAAGAAATTATATCACTAACCAATCTTTTGTAATTCACTTTGGAAGGGGGAAGGGGGTTGTTTGTTTTTTGGGTTTTTGAACCTGAGCTAATACTTAAATTAAATTAAAATTAACTCTTAAGTTCTTCCTTAAATGGATGTAAAGAACAAAAGTTTTCCATGTTCTGATAACCAAACAAAGTGATTTCACTAAAAAGTCTCCACTGAATATAGGTTACAGAAACTTTTTGTCACTTTTTGGCTTAAGGTACCTCAGCAGTTACAATAGAATTGTACTGGCTTGTTCAACATCCTGTTGTGTCTGAAGGAGTCAAATGTGATTTCCAAACCAAACATCCTAGCCAGAGATGGTTCCTTTGAGAACTATTTTCCTGTTCCGCTGAATTGCCACCCAGCGGTTTTTGGAGTTCAGCAAGGAAATCCAGTCAGACAAGAAACTTTTCCATAGCTTTTATTGTTCATTCACTTTCCTCCATCCAGTTCATCCTGCTTCTCAACTAAGAATTAATGTTATCCCAAGCTTTATTAAGTAATGGATAATACCAGGAACAGTCATTATTTCCCCTTAACGGCATACATTTCTCCATTAAATATTATATAAATTCCACAAAATAGCAAAATAACATGAAAGTTCTAAACAGATTCCAGGAAAAGTCAGCTTTTTAACACTAACCCTAAAAATCACACCAATTCCAAAGTTTCAATGAAGTGAAGATTTTCATCAAAATGTCATAGTGTACCAGCATTTTTATCTACATTGTTTGTTTAAGTGGTACTTGGAGGAGTTATATTTCTCCTTTAAAAAAAAAATAGATACCATCAGTTTAGTGAGATGGCAATTTTCATTAAAGTGCATTGTTACAATAACCACGTCCAATAAGCGTTTCTTTTATAGTTAGATGTCTTTGATTTATACATCATACCGAATAATTTAAATGTTAATAGGTCCTTTCATAATACACTGTTTAGTGTGACGGGCTATTAACAGCTTTTTCCCTGAGTCCTGATATCTTAAAAAAAATAGTTACTAACCAGTTTTAATTTTGGAACAGAAACTTAAGAACTCCTCTATGTTCTTCCTCCTCAGAGGAGGAAGGCATCCAAAATTCACTTCAGCTCAAGCAGGCAACAGATGCCATGATTTCCATTACGTCTGAATACCCTAATAATTAAAAATAGCTCCCACTGACAGCACCTTGTAGTTTCTTCATATGCAAATGCTGCTATACAGATGTTTCTTATATAATTGCCATAAATTATATAGCAGCAACATGACATGATTAAAAAAAGAAAACCAACTTACTGAGCAGATATTTACTGCTACAGTAGTGGCAGCTTTTTATTTATGAATTTTGTTAGAAGTGTTTTTTAGGGCGAAGCGAATTATTTAGGCTTTGTCTAACCTGATTATAGGCTAGAAAGAGCCTTGATCTTCTTGGCCTACGCTGAGATTTAGATAATGGGTGGACAAATCAGCATTAGTTCCACTGGACACTTGATTGTAATGTTAGACTACTATCATTGTATGACTGAAGGCTTCCAACGCAGAGCAGCATTTGTTAGGGGAACTCTTGGAAATATGGTACAAGTGCTTTGGGTACTGATCTGGAAAGAATTGTGGCAATAGGAGTCAGTCAGGAATGCTTTCATTTAGCTTTGCTAATGCAATATCTGCATCACTTCCTGAAGACAACAAAGCTAAGCCACCCATACCTCAGTCATTTCAGATTGGACCATTTCAAGGTGTTCTACAGTCACCCTTGAAGAGTATCCGGAAACCTCAGCTGGTACAGTCTGCACTCCTAGAACAGCGCATCTTATATCCATGCTCTGCAAGTGCATAGATTGCCAGTTTGCTTCCAAGTCCAATTCTATTCAAAGTGCTGGTTTTGACCTTTAAAGCCATTCATGGCCTGGAGCCAGGCTGTCCAAGGGACCATCCCAGCCCACTCCATTAGATCTTTCAGAAAAGGTGTCCTGCAGATATCATCAGCTGCGGATCTTCATTTGGTGGGCCCAGGAGATGCGTCTTCCCTGCCTTAGTGCCAGCCTTGTGGAACATTTTTTCCCCTGGAATTAGATTAGCTTCATTGCTGTTGATATTCCAAAGACCCTCAAGACTTAGTTATGTTGTCAGGCCTGAGACTCCCAGGGAAACCAAGACGATGCTTAGATAGCTCCATTGTCAAGCTGGCTGTTCTTACCCTTTCTTCACGTAGGGTTGTATTTCTATTTTTATAATATTTACTTTTAATGTGATTTTTATATATGTATAAAAATCACATAAAAACCACATGTGATTTTACCCATTTGTTGTGAGTAGCTATATAAATTTGAATAATAAATAAATAAAATAAATAAATAAATAAATCTGGCCATAATGATCCACACCCAATAAATTTTCACAGAAAGCAATATTCTTCTTTAATATCAGCATTCTGGTTTTGGCAGTTCCCCTCTAGGCAAGTTAGATCAGTCCCTCTTTACATATATCATAAGAGCAGAGATTATGTGATCCTATTTAGTTTTTTAATGGCTTTTAGTATTCCCTCTGTTTTATTCTTTAAAAAATGAGTGGTTTGTTAGATAAATCGCAGCATGAATAAATACTAATATAATTTATAGTTGCTTTAAATGTAAAGCTGAGAGAAAATTCATAAGTATTGAGCATAAATAAATTTCATTACAAATCAATTGTACTTACCTTGCAGGTGGGATTCATTGATTATATCGTTCATCCACTTTGGGAGACCTGGGCAGACCTAGTACAGCCCGACGCTCAAGATATTTTGGATACCCTGGAAGACAACCGTAATTGGTATCAAAGTATGATCCCTCAGAGCCCTTCCCCTCCCCTCGAAGATCGCAGTCAAGACTGTCAGGGCCTGATGGAGAAGTTCCAGTTTGACCTTACTCTTGAAGAGGAAGACTCTGATGGGCCTGAGAAAGAAAGTGACACTATCCATTACTACAGCAGTACCAAGACACTTTGTGTCATTGACCCAGGAAAAAGGGATACCCAGCTGGACACTAATATAGAGATTGTGACAAAAGATGCATCGCCGATTGATACTTAACATACTGTATCCGTCGTGGTGATTTTATTCATGCACATGCAGATTGTCTCATGTGCTATAGCCTGAAAGTCTGGCTCTTAGGCCAGCACCTGTTATTGGCTAGAAGGCTTTCCAATTGCTCGAGATTGGAGCCAGGGTTACAGAGTGTGTAATGACTGCTCAGGAATTAACAGGTGATATCTACTGCAGCTTAAGTTGTATCAGCCAAAAACAAAACAAACCTGGTGATAGGGAGGCAGTGTGAGCTGTTACTGAACAAGCCCGCTAGGGAATGACACACAATCAAAAATATTTTCTATTCTTAATAGATCCTGACATCCGGTTCGGTCCAACAGCTCAAAGTATACTGTTTCGTACTTTTGCATTTAAAATTTGTGCACCTGTCTCAGACCCCTGTGCCTTTTTTATAAACACTTCCACATCTTTTCGAGACGCCTACTAAATACACAACAAAACTTGTTTGATACCAATATATATTTTATATTATTATTAATCCTGTTTAATGAAGAAAGTCTTCCTCTCTACGGGCAATACTTGTGTTTTACCGCAGTTTAATTGTTTTGACTCACTAAATAAAGCAGGGTGCCCTCCCTCCTTGCATTACTGCATCACTGGTCACTTTATTAGTCCCACAAAAATCTAGGTTTCTCCTATGTTACTTGCCACACATGAACAAATGGTTTTCCACTCAACTGTTTTCGACTTCTGTTGTACACAGGATAAAATAGCTTTGTATTCTCATTAGACAATGCAGAACGTATAAAAACCAACATGTCGTAATACGGTGGACAATCTCCCCTTTAAAAAAAAAAAACTCAGTGGAATTTTTGTGTTTGGTCCCACTGTGCTTTTCCCCACCATTCTTCATGTTCGCTAGGCTGAGTCTCCTTTTCTTCTCCTCAACTTGCCTTGAGCTATTACACGTCCAGTACTGTTTATAACAGTGTATTTATTATGTATTGTATATAATGTAATGTTTTGTAAGTATTAATTTATATAAATTAACATTGCCAGTCAGGGGTGATGTTATTTGTGTAGAAGACTCTGAATGAGAGTTGCCTTTCTTGTAATTTTTTTTGTACTGCATAAAATGAAAAGAACCTGAGCAGAGTGAAAGAGACATATGGAACCCAGAAAGGGCATTCAGACATTGGCTCCCATTGGATTTCGTTTTCATTTGGATTTTGGAAATGGTGGTTGGGTAAACTAGTGAGGATTTAGGATGGTTTGTTCGGCAGAAAGGAAACTATTGAAATGTTTGAAAGGGACGCGCCCAGTAAATGCCACCAAACCTTCTGTCATTTTCCAATTTTTAAAGCAGCCAATGTGAGTTTCTATGACAAAATGTGAACTGATACTATAATTGTGCTGTGAAACTTCTTCCAACAAAGCTTGTGAGGCATGTATAAGGTGCCGATTTGTAAAGCTATGTTTCAAGCTTTCAGTCCAACTTGTGACTAACTAGTTGATGAAAATAGCACAGCTGTGCATGATACATGGGTTTATATGTCTGTTGAACACTGCATTGTTCCAGGTGGTTATTTTATTGTTTGAAAGTTTCACACAATGTATGTTGTTATAGTATTATATATTGTGCTGAGATGCATTCTGAAGAGATTTTTATATGAAGTGAATAAATGAAAGCATGATTTAGTCTGGACTTTCCTGGATGATCTTTTCAGGTAAACAGACACCCCCACCTCCCAACTTCCTTCAATCTACCTTAGTTTTTATATGCTTATTCAAATATAACAAATACATCCACTTGAAACTAAATTACCAATATTCTTATACTATTGATATTGAAACTGCAAATAATACAAAATGCCATTGCACAATTAAAGTCATTTCCTTACCCCAAATTGGTTGTTTTTACAGGTCTCAGAACACTGAGAATACATCTAGACTACCATGAGCTAAACATTCCCCTTTCTGGCTGAGGAATAATCCAAGGCCAAGAATATAATTCAGCCAATATGTATCCCTGGTTCTGCCACAATGAAAATCCTCTCAGCTTCAGGGGTGAAATTCAACCATCTTGGTCCGGCTCAGGAGAGGTGGTAGGGATGATAGTTGGCCCCGCCCATGCCTGCCCAGTTGCTCTGTTGCCCGATCATTGCCACCAAGCCACGTCCACAGAGCTGGTAGGGAAAATTTGAATTTCACCCCTGCTCAGCTTCATTCCGCACAAAAGGAATTGAAATAAATGACCAGCACCTTCCACATTTGGCAATTTTAGCCAATATTGTTGTCTGTATTTGTCCAGTCATTTGCAAAATTTAAAACAATATTAAATACGCACAGTTGCTGTAGGAAAATGCCTCCCTCTTTCTGCATACAAACACACCCTAGTGAGCACTCAGGGTGAAACAAATGCATATTGGTACCTTTGCAACCAGAATTATGGTTCTCATTACTAGAACCAGGGCTTTTTTTCTTCCAGGAAAGGTGCCGGAACGCACCCCCCGTCGTCGCGCTAAAAAAACCCGGAAGTAATAGCGCGCGATTGGTGGAGACGGACCACGTGATCCGGACTCCG
>JAOYMU010000263.1:23031391-23043316 GCA_025802295.1 Psammodynastes pulverulentus | reverse complement strand
ATAATCCTGTCTCTGGGCTCCACAGGCAGTTCCTTTGACCTCATGACTTTTGCTCTGCTACAGTATGCACCGTCAGCTGTGAGGCCTTCTATAGAGAGGTGTGTGCCTTTCCAAATCATGTCCAATCGATGTAATTTACCACAGGTGGACTCCAATGTAGAATTTCACATATTATTGCAAAGGTTCTGAATACTTATGCCAATGTGATAATTCAGTTTTTTCTTTTTAATAAATTTACAGACATTTCTAAAATTCTTTTTCACTTTGTCATTGTGGGGTACTGAGTGTAGATTAATGAGAAAAAAATGAATTTCAACAACTGTAGAATCAGGCTTCAGAATGACAAAATTGACAAATGTGAAGAGGGTTTGAATACTTTCTGAGTGTACTGTACTACAAAATATCTACATGAATTCATGTTATTGGGGATCAAAGAATGTTATATTTGCTTTGAAAAGGACATATGTATATATGCTCTCATTAAGACAAGTTTGATCGTTGGTTACCTGGCTTCTAATTAGCATAATGCTTTAGGGAGGACCAGAACAGCAAAGAATTAAAACGTAATATTATTATCCAGTCTGATTGTGATTGACCAGGTTTAACTCTGTTAGAATATTGTTGTGATTATTTATTTATTTTGAGTTTAACTTTAATCTTCATTTTCCAAGACTCTCAGGGTGAAACTGAAGAACTGAAATTCAGTATCTCAGAAAAACATAGATTGGCTTTTCAAATTCTATACAAATAAGTCCTCAAATCAGAAAAGCCATGAGAGTTACTTTATAATTTCTGTATTTTAAATAATATAAAGTATTTTGGTTGAAGTTTTACACAGTCATTTATGGACTTAAATCTATGAAATCAATGGGCAAATTAATGTGGTTTCTGCCCTGTTTATTTAATTGGTACTATGGTATGTGCCAAAGTATGGATGTCAGAGTAATTTTAAACATACAACAAAATAAGTCTGTGAAACTTGTTGGTTCAAAATAACAAACATTTTAAGACTATTTAGCATTGTTATTGATCTTTTTTTTTATTGGAAAGGCAAAATAATAGTTCTGTGGTTAAGTGATATAATCCTTACCAGAAACATTTTAAACCTGTGTTGGACATACTGTTACAAGTACAATACTTTAAAAAAAATAATACATTACTGATCTTCATCAACATAAACATTGGCCAACCAATGAATACCCTGAATGAACCTCCATTTTATTATGAAGCTTTCTATGTACTAATGTCTCTTAAGAGATAGCAAATTTCCTATTAATTGATGGAGACTGAAATATATTTCTCTTATTTTAATATAGCTGTTCTAATGCTAGAAGGAAATAAAATATTTTGAAGTGCCTCTAGAAGAAAGAAGAAGAAATTCAAACCTAAGGAAGACAGAACTAAGGGAAACAGGGAGATTTAAAGGAAATATGCCATGGAAGAAAAATAATTAAAAGCATACCAGAGTATAGGAAAGCTGAAAATAAAATGATGAGTAAAATAATGAACTGGCCAGGATCCAAGTAAGCTGAGATCACAATGTTGAAAAAAAAATAGTCTTGGGCTCCTGATAATCCATTTTCATCCATTTAAGAAGACTTAAAGATCAAATAAAATAAAGCAAGTGTGGCAGAGGATGATAATCAAAAAAAGTGGTTTGAAAGTAGATGAAAATATTGCCAAAAATGTTGGCACATTTTAATGTAGTACTGGTGAAACACAGTGGAATCTGTAAAACCGATAGCTTGCAGGAGATTCTTTGAAATGGCTAGGCCAGGTCTATACTGCTGAAGTATCTTTTGGGTGAATGTTTGGGCCAAACCTTTATCTTGCTAAAGATTTGGGCACTACGTCTGACCTGAAAAGTAGGAAATATATGTTATACATGAGAAAGATAGCTATTTGAAAATAGTTTGACATAAAAGTGCTATCTGTGCAGCATATTCACATATGTATTCTGGTTAGACATTTGTTTTCTGCATATGGTAAGGATATTAACAGGATCTAGCCTTATACACGTAAGTTTCAACCACATCATCTGAACATTTTCTTTTATGGCACACAGATTGTGCTTTTATTTATTCATTACAAATGTTGTTTTTTATGCTGTTTCAGTCCTCTAATTCTAAATGGCAGGCAGCAGCAACATACCATGCCTAACATCACAGTAATTATCAGAATATGAGAATTAACATAAAAGCAATGTACAAACACAAGCCACATAAATCATGTTGCAGTCATTAAAAATCATGTCACCTTCTACCAGTGCTTCCCAAACTTCTCCTTACCCCAAACCATTTATCGGAAGGTTCTTTTTAGCCAATGTAGGTAAAACACTTTAAGCCAATTGAAATGTCCCAGTTGTCATTGGTTAATAGGCTCATGGGTCATTATTTCCCTCCAGAAAGTACCTTTATTCAATTTTGACTAATTTACCCAGGTTAGGGAAGTACTGCCTTATGCAGTACAGGTAGTTTTTGCCTTATGACCACAATTGATCCCAAAACTTTTGTTGATAAGCAAGACAGTTGTTTAGTGAATTTTGAGCCATTTTAGGATGTTTCTTGCCAGAGTTGTTAAGTGAATCGCTGCGGTCCTTAAGTTAACAACCCGGTTGTTAAATGAATCCAGCTTCCCCATTGACTTTGCTTGTCAAAAGGTCGCAAAACGGGATCACGTAATCTCAGGACATTGCAACTGCCATAAATACATGCCAATTGTCAATTTGATCTGAATTTTGTTCATGTGACTGTGGAGATGCTGCAACAGTTGTAAAGTGTGAAAATTGGCCATGTCACTTTTTTCAGTGCTGTTGTAACTTCAAACAGTCAGTAAATGAGTGGTTGTAAGCATTTTCATTCGCACAGTGCCATGCGCTTCCATCGGCAATCCTGCACGGCAAGTATAAAAGGATACCATTAACTGAAAGACTGTTCCTGAGGCTCAGGAGAGGTGGAGAGCGTGGGTCACATACTCCTTCGATGTTCCTTTTACAGAGAGATTAGGGAAAAAGTATTCTGCCAATAATTGCTAGGTATCCTGGCCGATCCAACACTGCTCATCTCCAGTGGCTGCTTAAGGATAAACAGTTCATAACTACAGTGCAGGTGGATAGATTCCATGCAGGAGCACTGGGGATTCGTCAGAAACATGAGTCTAATCCACCATAGTTTTGTCATACAACAAATGTGGCAAACCTTTTGCACTTCTTATTCCTTTCCCTTTTAGTATTAAACTGACAACAGGCCACAGAGTTTATGGATTGTAATTTTAGTATAGTTAGACCATGTATAACTGACAGACTGAATTTTATCATAGATTTTAGTTGCCATTTATTATTTTGTACTAGAATTTTTAATTGTATTTTTACTGAGTATTTTTATTTGTTCTGGTCTCTGGTCTATGACTGTAATAAACTGAATTGATTGAATGAGTGGTTGTAAGTGGAGAATTACCTGTATCTTCAAAATAGCACGACTGATCCGTTAGCATGCCCATTCTTACCTCTTTCTCCAAATGCAAATTGAATAAAAATGAGTTTTTGGAAACTTCCTATAAATCAAAAGTGAAATTATGGTTCCTCTATCTGATGGGAGAGTCTTCCATGGCAGGGGAGCTCCTGCAGGGAATCCTTGTTTCTACATCTCCTCCCTTCAGGCAGCAGAAGGAGTGGGGACCAGTCGGGTGTGATTCAACTGGTGTAACAACCGGTTCGGTGAGCGCGTGCCTCGCACAGCAATTGCAACTCACCTTCTACTGTGTGAAATAGCTGGCGTGTGGCAATCCGCACAGCCACACAAATCAACAGGGCTGCAAAACCAGGAAATAAAGGTCAGTATAGAGCCAGGGAGAATGGGTGGGCCCAACAGCAGATCATCGGAGTGAACCAGTTCATTCCCAGCTGATTGTCGGAGCTACCAGTTCGCCAGAACCGGGCTCAACTAGTAGAATCCCACCATTGGTGGGGACTCTCAACAAGCAAGAGAAAGCAGATTTTACTGGAGCAAAGTGATCTTTGAGATGGCCAGGGCCAGCCAGGAAGGACTTTATTGGAGATCACCAGTAGCTCAAATTGCTCCTGGACATTCATGCGTTGATCTCAATACACTTTTGTTCCTTATTTAGTAATAATATTTGGACAGTTTGGTGCAATAAAACAGTTTCTTTTGTGCCTTCTTCAGAATATTTCAGTATTTTCTTCCACGCACTATTCATTTTATTCCTCTGTACATTGCATTCCGGGGCCATTAAAAGCACTCATCCACTATGGGTTGCAGTGTGAGTATGTATCCCTCAGGGTTTAATTTCAAATACATTTTATATCTCTGCAAATCTTTAGCTTTATCCCCCTAGTTTATTACTTGCCGTTCTCTGAATACGTAACAAATAGCACTTCAAATTTAAACTCACCCCAAGCAGAAGTGATTAGAAGAAAAATAAATAAATAAATAAATTCTTGCCAGCTAGAGATACTTCAGGGCAAGTGATACAACTAAGAGGCACCGAATGGTGTCAATGGGCAGTTTCACTAGTTACACATCAGCACATTGTCACTTTATGGATAAATTGAATGGGCCTATTTTCATTGTCACTGCTTGTCTCTTCATGGGCATTGTTTACCAGAACAATTTTTTCCTAGGTCTCTGTTGCCTTTGCTTTCCTTCAGCTGCTTTTAATGTATCAGCAGCTAACAATTTGTGTTCTGGTTATTGTTTGTTAAGATATTTTTGTTTACTTCATCTTCAACAATGCCATGATTTCCAGTCCAGAGTTCTACAAGCCCTCTGCTCATCAGATATTAAATCTATATGAAATATTCCTGAGATTATATCTTGTTGGTTAATCATTTCTTTTCTTTAGCTGAAGTTTGTGATCTGAGATTAGGTCTTGTATTTCCTGACCATCTTTGCTAAGAGAATATATAGTCAATTTGATTTTTGGGATTGTTCACTTTGTAGTTCCAGATGTAAATTAATTTCTAGGCTATTGGAAGAAGGCATTTCCTGTAAACATAAATTTGTCTCAGCAAAATTCTATTAGTCTGTGTTCTGCTTTATTTTGTACATTTTCCCTATTATTCCAGATACTGCTTTGCTTCAAATGTCTAGTATGCTTCCAGTATGCGTGTGCGTGTGTGTGTGTGTGTGTGTGTGTTGTGAAAACAAAGTAATACAAGTTGCCATAGAATTGCTCTACTTCTGTTTCCTCTCTGTATCTGGGGGAGAGTAGCATCAGGTCATTCTAATATTAATCTTAAAACTGCAATTAAACTTGGATTTTTTTTTTCTGTTGCAGATTATCATAGCCAAGCAGTAAATAAATAAAGTGTATGTGCTTTTCTGTTTATGAGAGAAGATATTCATATATTTAAATCTGATGTATGAAAGGATGGATGAATGGATGGGTGGATGGATAGATAAAGAAGTAGACAGACACCTATATACACACACATATATACATACATACTTTGCTTGTTGGGTAGACCTTTGGAAACATTTCCAGTAGAGTACCCTGAACATTTTAAAATTATGACGATCCATTTTTCAAATTCTTTTTAGTAATATATTTAGATTTCATTGAATTTAACTGAATGCTGCTACCATCTATGAAATTCAATTAGAATTTGTGGTCATACAGTGGTGTAATTCTTAGTATGTTGTAGATAATTTAGTTGGGTATTTTTTTATAAAATGTATTTATCAGACTTATAAAGCTGCAGTGGTGGGATTCAAATAATTTAACAACAGGCTCTGTGCCCTAATGACCAGCTGGGTAGGTGTGGCTGGGTGATCATGTGACTGAGTGGAACTCATGTAACAGTAAATCTGGGAGTAATGCCAAGAACCTTTAGCTGTTATAAGGGTTAACCAAGAGGCAGTTTCTGTAAGCAGGGCAATAAAGATTAGGCTAGAAACAACACCAGAATGTTTCCTTCCTGCCTTCCTTACAGGATTAGCCCTGTAAAGTGGAAAACAACAAAAGGGGATTTCTTCCAACAACTGGTTCTCCGGACTGCTTAGAAAGTTAACAACCGGTTCTTGCGAATAGGTGCGAACCTGTTGAATCTCACCACTGTACAGCTGCCTATTTTTTGCACCACAATCCTGGGAGGCTTATAAACAACAATAAAAACTGCAAGCAAACAAGAAAAAAAAATTAAAACTCCCAAAGGACACACCCTGCACCCACACATCCACATCAATTCTACAGCGTTCCAGCCTCACTGTACCCCCACTTGTGGGAAAACCCAGTTGTTCAACGCTTTCTAGAAGACTAAGAGGATAAGGCCCTGCCAGATCTCTGGGCTAAAGAGGGTTCCAGAATTTATACTTCACCTTAAGAGCTTGTCTGTATCCATCGTTTCTTTGTGGGATGTCCCTTTCCTTGTGATTTAGTCTCCATTTTGCAAGAAAGAGCATTTTTGATGAAAAGCAGCCATTTGGTAGCACATTTTCTTTTTTTTCTTTTTTTAATACTCTGGACCCAGAAGCAGTGGTTGTAGTTTTACAAAGGGGAGAACATTGCGTGGCTGTTAAATGAATGGAACTCCTTCAAATAATTTATAAAGGTCTTCAAGACAAAAACATTGTCGCTTTGCTGCCAATGCCATGATGTACGAAGTCAGGGAGGAAGAAAAATTATTTCCTGCAAGAGCGGAAAGAAAAGTGTTGCATATGAAATAAAAACTCCCCTTGCTTTCTTCCTTAGCTTAACTTGTCCTCGCCTTGATATATGTCTCTACCTGTCACTTTTGCTCTTTTAATTCCCCCATCTTTTATGCCCCCAAGACATTATCCTTTGACACTTTATCTCTTTCCCCAACCACTTCAAGGGTGTCTTTCCTCTTTTTCTTCTTTGTCCTTTTCATTTTACACACTCTAGAGTGCCCGGGATGTTTCTTAGTGTTACGAAATCATTGATGGCCTTGTTTGAAAAATTTATAGGCCACCTATAGTCAAAGGAGCCTCCAGGCAGCAAGGAACAGATGGTGAGTGGGTCTCTGCATGTGCCGATGATCCGTGCAACCCAGTAGCTTGATCCTTTTGGGCCATACAAAGTGGTTGCTTGGATGCATTTCAAAGTACAATAATTAATGCAGCTGTGCAGCGTGATGTTTACATCTGGCTATTTTATTTTTGAGGGTAAAAGACGGGAGGTGGCTTTCTTATAAAAAAAAAGGTAACAAGGCAAATTGTATGCGAGTACTAGAAATGGCTTCAGCTATTATGGCTTCTAAATGGAAGCTGCCTGAATGTTTTGTCTTTCCAGAGGCCATTTTAGACAAGCAGAGGCATCATTCAACACATTCCCACATCAAGAAGGCACATCAAATTTATTCCCTAGGAAGCTCAAAGATCTTAGCCACTTCTCAGCTAAAGTGGATACGTTTCTTCTGTTTTTTGAGAGTCATATTATACATAAACAAAAAAAAACCATATGAAAGTACTTATTTAGTTAATATAGAGTGTATATCTGCAGAGACTGGTACAGTATTTGCAGCTTTGCATCGATTCTGGGTCACAGAGAATCTTCTGAATAATTCAGGCATAAGGCCACTACTTTCCAGACATTTATGCTGTAGAGGTACACAGCTGTGACGGGTTAGGGTTAGGGTCTGCCAACATCAGGGGCAGTCTAACTCAGTTGAACCCAATTTTCATTAAACAGTGTCAATAGGGTTTATTTTTAAAAAATAGCATTTGTGGTGGTATACCAATGAGTTAAATTTAGAGCTATGATCCAGGGAAGGAGTAATAAAACCCCCACAAATACAACCTGACACCACAGACTGGTTTACATCATAATGGAGCAATATGTAATCACTTAAAAGGGGCTCCCAAGAGACCATTAAGGGCAGTTCCATATAAGGATTCAATGCTACTTAGAAAGCAACTCTGGATATCTGTGATTCCACAAGTTCTGCTATGCTGAGAGGTGAGTGTGAGAATCACTGCTCACCTAGTAAACGCAGGGCTTCCTTTCATCAAAACGAGAGGTAGATGGAAACTCAGCCGTTAGCCCAAAGAGAATGTCATCCAACCCAGTGTGTAGGAGGGAGAAAGAAGCAGAGAAACTGGACACTGAAAGGGTGATGGCCCAGGGCGTGGCACGAAAGCAACACAACCAGAGAACAGGTCTACCTTCCTTTTATTGCTCAACTATGCCCCCAAACATTCACACATTCACTACAAGTCCTGAAGCAAAGCTCTCACATGCAGCTTCAGAAGCCTCTGGCTGCAAGTAGTCCAGTAAGCCAGGTTAACTGAACAGCAACAGGGCCAGCAGTCCAATAAGCCAGGTTAGCTAAACAGTAACCAGAGCAAGAAGTTCATCGAAGCAGGTAAACTGGCAAGCCCCATAAGACAACACAGCAATCTCTAGGCTTTGGCAAGTGCACATGAGGCTCCACAGATTCAACATTTGTTCCTGACAATGCCCCTCCCACTGGCACCTCCTTACATCTCAGTCCCCAGGTGTGCCTTGTGAAAGGGGGTGGGGCACTCTCCTCCCTCATAGCTGGCTCAATCTGTGTTGATCTTGCCATCTCCCTTCCGCCCCTTGCTCTTGGATCAGGAGCAGGTAGTCCTTGCTTTTCTCCTGAGTTCTCCCTGTCTTACTAAGTCAGAAAAGCCTTGCCTGGACTGACTCTGCCCTTCCCCAGTTTCCTCCAAGGCCAATGGAGCTGGCCTCTCCATATCTGTCAGTTCGTGTTCCACTTCATCTTCCCCTGCAGATTCAGACTCCGATGGGGGCGTGACAGAGAGCATTTTATATACAGTACAGTAGAGGTGTCAAACTTGAGGCCCATGGCCCGGATCTGGCCCATGGGGTGCTTAGATCTGACCCATGGGGCAACCCTGGAAACAGTGAAGGACCAGCCCACAGTGCCTCTGCCAGCGAAAACAGACCTTGGGAGGGCTGTGCTAGTAGAGGGTTGCAAGAAGCCGTCCTAGCCGAAAATGGAGCTCGGAAGTCCATTTTCACTGGCAGGTGCCCCCCAACACGAGTGATGTCAGTCTGGCCACACCCACCCTGGCCATGACCCCACCAGCCCCCCAAGATCAAACACAACCCTGATGTGGCCCTCAATGAAATTGAGTTTCAAACCCCTGCAGTACAGATCTCTGTTTTGATATACGGCAGTCATTGGAATTCTTTTAGAATAGCATTTTGCTTTTAAAAAAAGAAACCAATGAAAATCCTTATTAGAAATTCCTGCCTGTTGGTTTTGGTTCCAGTCAGGTTTGGCAGGGACAAATGGACCATAGGCCAATTTATCACCATTCTGGGTAGTTGTGGGCAATCTGTTCCTCCATCTGTTGGAACTCCTCACCTCTGAATCTCGGATCTTTCAAGAGAAAGGTGGTTTGTTGTCTTTCTATCTCTCCTTTGTAAGAAGTGCTGTCGTTTTCTTTGCAGTTGACCAAAGAAATGCACAAAATTCAGGAAGAAAGGTCATGGGGAAGGGAGAACAGATATACAAGCAATTAGTTTGACAACCCGTTCTGCACAGAGGGAGCCGAGGGCATTTATGTTATTTCAGGATGTCTGGAAACTCAGTTGGGCAGTGAGTTTCTCCCTGCCTCCAGCATTTTAAAGCTGGTAACTTTGAAGATGGATTGCTTTAAATTAATGTTTCAATTTTTGAGATAGCCCTGACTCCATAATAACTTTTGGAGGCTTACCCTAAACGTCTTTGGAAGGACTGGGGGATGGAAGTGATGATGATGTGGAAAGATCTATAGCCTTAATTGGGGGTTTGCTGCATGGATTGAAATTTTCTTTGCCTGCTAGGCACCTGCAGAAGAATGAATGCAATCCCCCTTCCAATTAGATAAGGAGAGTTTTGGTAAACTGAGGAGTATTTATTAGCCATTCACTTTTTCAGTCATAATAGACTTCTGAGACATCACTTCCCCACCACCTGGTTGCCATGGCACTGTCAGAGATCCATTCACTGCAGTCAGCTAAAGAGGGAGATTTTTATTCTCCTGTTTCCCAGAAAGATGAGGAAGATGGAGGCTACTGCTGATGACTCAAAGTCATTCCCTACTCTCTGAATACTGCAGATTCAGAGGGTAGTGGGACTTTTTACATGATCCCTGCAATCAAAAGTGCAGATGGAAGACTCAACTGATAATATCCCATACGATGCAAGGACTGCAGGGCTTCAGTGCAGCAATGCAAAAAAAGAAAATGATGGCTCATTATCTAATAGGAATGAACGTAAGTTCCAGATGGAGAGAGATGAAATTGATTACGCTTCTTAGACTTCCAAAAGGAAAAAGAAAAGGAAAAAAAGGAATTATTCCCCCCCTTCTGCTCATTCATGTCCAATTCTCACAGATTGCCAGGATCTGTCAAGTCACTGCAGTTTTATTGATAAGGTTTTTCAGAAGTGGTTTGCCATTGCTTCCTCGTTAGGGCTGAGAGAAAGTGACTGGCTGAAGTGAAGGTCACTTGGGTGGTTTTCTGCCTGAGGCAGGACTAGAACTCCCCAACTCCTAGTTTTTAGCCTAATACCTTAACCACTACATCAAACTGGCTTTCAAAGGAACAAATATACGTTGTAAACTCAACTATATGATACCAACTAAATTCAATTGTGTATGACATATTTTATGGAGGAAATAAGTATACACAAGAGAAGGAACTCTAGAATAAGCAGCAAATTAGACATGAACTAAACATGAAGTATTTGTAGCTTTAAAAACCATGGGATGCCATTTTGGTTTTCTTCCCTTCCTGGCTTTATAAGCTAGGATACTGATTTCTGTGGATTAGTGGCTGCAATCCAAAAAAGAATTTCAGCAAAGTGAGGTTTTGATTCTTGTGCGTATAAAACTTGTAATATTTTGGAAGCTTTTAAAAAAATGATTATTTTTAGAGCATTGAATTCTACCGTATTAGTTCTAGTCCAACACCAGTAGCAGGATATCTAGATATATACCAATATTAATAATAACACCGTAACATCTGATGGTAGAGAGAGCTATGTTGCTTGTCATTAGTGATATTCAATAGCCACAAGGGTCATTATACTTGTGTAATAGAGGTATGCTCTGAAAGGAAATAATCCTTTTTCTTGTAACAAAATCCTAATGTTTGAAATGTTTTAAATTTTGCTATGAGATACTTAGTACTGTATCTTAGAAGAATTGCCGGTGAGATGTGCTTCTAATATTTCTAGAATTGTATCAGCGAGAAAAAGCAAGCTATTGAATTAAAAAATCATTTCTAAGCCTTCATGCACGTAATGAAAGCTCCATTTTTCTTCTGGGATTGATAAGAAAGCATTTAAGAACCCTATTTTCCCGGTTCATAAAGCTCTCAATCTTGCCTGTGTTGAATCATGTTTATTTTAGCCTCCTCGCCAGGAAAATTTTCTCATGGAGGATAGCAGGAATGTCTGTGTCTGACAGCTGCCAATCTAGTTATCCCGGGATTTAAACCTGTGCTTAAAAGAAGGACCTGAAAAAAAAAAGCTTCAAATTCAACATAGTGGAGCCATCTATTCTAATTAGTCAATGCAGTTTTACAATTGCTTCATGTGGTGAAGGAAGGCATAGCCACTGAGGCTGCTTCTGAAACATTTATAGCTAGGCTGATTGATGACTTTAGCAATGTAGTAAAGCTTTAAAAAAAAATAAAAAGAAGAAAGAAAAGAAGCCAAAACATTGATTGATCATAGTCTACAGTACCAAATGGATTGTTCTAAATACATTCCTTAAACCGTCATGTAGGAGATACTTTCAGCTGCAATTAATGGATGGACTCACAAGGATTCCATAATTAAAAACTTGGTTTTTTTTTTCTCCTAAATTACTCAGGGCTTGCATAATGTCTTTAGTCTACCTCAGGGATGTCCAAACTTGTCAACTTTAAGACTTGTGGACTTCAACTCCCAGAATTCCCCAGCCAGCT
>JAOYMU010000263.1:22945325-22957270 GCA_025802295.1 Psammodynastes pulverulentus | reverse complement strand
TCATGTATAAACTTTTGAGCATTGAATGGCTACATTGACAACTTTCCAGTATAACTTAAAACTGCATAGTTGCTGCGGTACATAAAATTTTCCTTACATAGATATGGCAATGGTTATTAGCAGATCTATAACAAGCAATGTCAAAACAAAACTCAATTCCTGTGTAAATATATGAAATGACATTTAAAAGTTTGACACTTGTTTTCATGGAAAATATTTTTAAAAAAATCTAACCCGTTTGTCACATCTGCTGATATCAAGTACCTAATTTTTCTGTAGCAAAAGAACTTCAGAAGACGCTGCTGTTCTAGCACCATTATTTGGTCCACCTCTAGAATCTGCATTTGAAGAAGACAAATTGGAAGGTAAATTATTAAATTGTATTTATTTATTAGGTCCATAGCTTGCCTTTTTCCCAGGGGCTCAGGTGGGAATATCTAGTTTTCTCTCTTTTTGAATCTGTTCCTATAGCCCTTGTGTTATTTTTGATTGAAGAACGTGACGGTCTGGAAGTTACCCAATTAACTTCTATGATTGGAACTTGGATCTTACCTCCTTGCAGTTCAATATCATCCCCATATGATTAATCTATGTAGATTTTGCATCAGGCTGGTCCACCTGAAATAATCATTAGATTCATCGTTTGATTAATTCTGTCCATTTCACCAGAGTGTGTTGCTTTTATTCAGAATTACAAAAGCAGTTTTACCCCAGGCTCTGCCTCTTTCGTATAACCTGCATGCAACCTTTTGGTGCAGGTATGGAAAGGGTGGGGTGTGTATTCCAATGCTGCTTTCATTATCTTGTCCCCTGCTCTCCTAGCAGATGCAGCTGACTGTTTCTTTCTTATTGTGAGTGTATCTATGCTGAATTGCTAATCTAAGAAAAACATGGTATCAAATCTATGTTAAGTTGGGTTTTTTTGCTCCTATTTGAATCATTTTTAACAAGCATTTTGATATTTCTTTTTTAAAAAGTGTGCCATACTAGATGAATGAGAAATGTGAACTGGATACGTGCATCAGGAAGCCACTGGTTCCAATATTGTACTGCACATTTCATGGTGAAACGAACACTCAAAATATTACTTACAAGTATTTGGATTAATTTGTTTTTATTTGAATAGCTGCTGTAGTTCAGTCCTAAAGTTCAGAGTTAAACTGCTCCTGGAAATAAAAAAGAATCAAGCTCTTGTGTTATTTCTAGATTAATATGTTGTTATATATCTGCTTATATATAGCTTCAGGTCCCATAGATCAGTCTGAAGTTTGGGGTTCTGTGCAACCAGCGGACTCAAATGTAGAATCTCCAAATGCATCAAGACCCTTCCCATCTGGAAGTAAGTTGGAATAATTCTTGGTAGAAAAAGTGGTTTAATTTGTTGGGCCTGTGTAATTGAAAAAATGTGAAATATAGAACGAAGTAAATCTACTAGGGATCACAGCTCATTATACAGTGTGGAAACAGTGATATTAAATCAACTGTGCAATGAAAACTTACCTTTACTGCCAACATAATATATTAAAAAAGAGAAATTAATCAGAAAACAAGATAAATTTATCATTAAAATTGCTATGTTTATTTTAAAATGTATAAAGTTTAACAACATTATTATGTATGCTTCCATATTAAATATGTATTTCTGATGGTAGAGATACTCTGCATAAAAATTATGGAATGTTCTTTGAAGGTTAGAAGCTAACAACTGGTGTTCATGCACAAGTGGCAATGTCTTCTGCTTGTACTCTGAATTGTAGCTATATCTACATGAGACCGAGTTGTCAATTCTTTGTGATTGAGCTTTGTCCATCCTTGTCTTTGAAATGTTCCTTTTATGTTACAGCACCTCCACCACTTCCACCCAAAAACATTCCTGCTACACCTCCCCATGCTGGTTCTCCTTTAACAATTGGAGTAGGTAAGAATATTTGATACAAATAGTCAGGTCTAATACTTGTATAGTTTGCTGCATAATAATGATGAGCTGGTTTAGTATGCATTATGAAACATTAACATGAATTTAATCATAATTTCTTAATATTATGCATGTACTGTATCTGTTTAAGCAGGTTTCCCTTTTTAGATATCAAAAAATAACTGATGAAGCTTTATACATTATCTTCTAAACCCTTGAAATTTTGAAATGTTTCTGTTACCTGTGCTATATTTAGTACTCAAATTTGAATGTTTTTTGGTAATTTTATTAGTAAGCTTTTATTTACAAGACTCAATTATGTATAAGAAAAGAAGTTGGGAAGCTTAAATATGTTTGTCTTGAATCTCAATGCATTTAGGGTTTTCTTCTCAATCAACAAGTGGTTCTGTTATATAAGGAAAACTGCCATGCAAACAAACTTAATTTTTTAAACATTTTTTTACAAACATATGTAGTAACATTTTGGATCAGAATTTTTTCTCTTTTTATCAATATTTCATTTATATATACATGGCCTATGGTAGATGGTTACCTCCATTGGTGTGCTACACTTTGATAGAAAGGTAGACTACAAATATACTAAAATATATAATGATTATATTTCTCAAACATAGCCTTCTCCAATCTGGAATATAACAATTGGGAAGTGGGGAGAATTGAATAAAAAATTAATATAATTTTGCTTTCCTAAAGAAATTGGGCATTTTGGTTTTATATATATATATTCATAATTACAGAATAATAATTACAGAAATTATATTCCAACAATGAATTTATTAGCTGCGATTCAGAGCTCTGCACATATGGAATAGTCTCTCTTTTCTATGAAAAGAACATAGTTTTACATTGTTTTCTATTTTGTATGCAGATCTGGAAAATTGCAACCATTTCAGATAAAATGGACGCTAGGAATGTATCTCTTGTTGTCATTGGGAATTAAATTTACTTAACTTTTGTTGAATGGCGACTAATCACAGAGATTAAGACACATACTGAACTTTAAACATTTTCTTTCACGGAAGGAAAAGAATTTAGAAACTGTTTATTTGATTTCAGATTATCACAAGCATTGAAATTTAGTAATGCAACAATTATTTGAATATAGCAACCATTAATTAATTTTTCATTAAGAATCTTTTCCTGTCCCTTAACACATCTGTGGTCAAATGTTCTGCTACATTTACTAAAATTTATTTTAGCAATAATGACGATTCAGCTCAAGCATAGAAATGTATTACGAATTATATTCTTTTTGATTTGCTAAAATAATGTCACATTGCATATCACATAATCCCATGCATTATGCAATACACATGTTCATATGTGCACATACATCACCTTGTTTAAATTTTGTATTGTTTTGGCATTTCTCTTGTAATATCTAGTATTAAAGTCACAGTGTCAATTGTGTTGCCTAGGTAATTTTCTCTATCAATATATAAAATATGATATTTGATTTTGCAAGGAGAAGGTAATTTACATGGAATGTGCCTCAAAGTTATATGGATACCTGCACACAACGATGTTCTCAAAAGCACCTTTTAAATGTGTTATCAAAATGTCTTTGTGCTAGAATGTAGCTTGACTTTTAAAAGCCCCATACATACATAGAGCAATAATACAACTTAACTGTACCAGTTGATGTTAAAATTTGAAATCAACTACTTTGACCACAGGAAATGACCAGACAGCAACAGAGGTCAAAAGTGACAAACTACCATCAATCAATGACTTGGACAACATTTTTGGCCCAGTATTATCCCCCAAATCTGTTGCTGATAACGCAGAGGATAAATGGATCAGTTTTTCTGATCAGTCCCTGGAAAATGTAACTCCAGAGGTGACTTCAAGGGAAAAAGTGGTGTCCCCACCTGTGGCATCCGAAATCCCAGAAGAGCCTCCAGAGGCTGAAGTCTCTTGCAATGTTCCTTCTCCACTCAATTTAGAAGAGGTTCAGAAGAAAGTTTCAGAGCAGACCCACGTTAAAGATGATAACTTAGCACCAGCAGCATCTCCTAAAGATTTTGGGGTGGGACAGAAAGCAACACCACCTCCCCCTCCACCTCCTACCTACAGGACAGTGGTGTCATCACCTGGACCCAGCCCTGGCGGTGGCACAGGAAGCACCAGTGGTATGTCTAAACAGCTTTGAGTGTGCTTCAGTGTGGCCATGAATGCTGCCGTGTGAAACAACAAGCCTTTTTAGCTGTTAGTTTTTTTGGTTTTGTTTTTGGCTTTTAGCATCAATCATTCCCTTTTGTTTGATTGTACTGTGCCCAGTGGCCTTTTTTTTTCCTTTAATTCCGTGCTCTTGTGACCCAACTCAACTGTGAATCCTTGATAGTATGTTTTATTTTCCTACCATTGCTGAATGTCTAATTGTTGATGGGAGAGCTTTATGTCTTAAGCACCAGGTAAAGGTGGAAATGTGATATCATTGATCAGGATTGCTCTAAATTTATTAAAGCTCTGAATCAAGAAATGAAGTATTATATTTTACTTCACTTGGCGATTTTCCTCAGGAGGAAAGCATAAGAAAAGAATCCATATTTTTCCAGGTTACCACAGTTCCTACTTGACCTTTTTGCAGAAAAAAAGAAGACTAATAGGACTTTCCCCTTCATCTATATAATTCAGGATCTCTATAATGAATAGTCATGAAAAAGCAATTTTATAACACTTAAACAAGTAGCAGGAAAGATCACTTCTCTCTAAGAAACACTTGCTATGATTTTTATGGAAAGTATAAGCACATATTAATATATTAAGTCTTAAATGAAGGGTTTTTTCTCTCTCTTAGGGCCTGTATCCACTGTAGTGATCTTTGTCCCACCATAGAATGACCTGCCAATGATACAGAAAATATTGAGGACATAGATTGGTGGGCTTCCCTGGCTTACTTCTCCCTACAAACATTATCAACCAAACTCTCATTAAATGGGATGGGGATCTGGGATAGTGCAAATGTTAATTGCCAGTCAAAAGGAGCCTGAGCCTCTCAATTCACTTATATTCACTGATAAGCTCTTTTTTAAAAGATAGGTGTTGCAATGCTATTCAAGAATAGTGCTATATCCTCATGAGAATCAGCCCAGACATCAGCTAACAAGTATGATAAGAGTTATACTGTTAATTAGCAGAGAAAGAGTCAATTTTGTCTTTCTTGCCTCACTAACCTCCAGATGTGTGATTGGGGGAAAAAATGGAAATGTCCATACAGCCATCAGGAGATAAACTCAATTTAATCTTAATATAGTAATAGCAATATAGTAATCCCAATAGGAAATTATATATAGTGCTATTTCGTTGGAAATACAAGTGTGAGTATAGCAGATGATTGTAGTAGCCCAAGAAACAAAGATGGGTAGCATGAAAAATTATTTTAGTCCCCAGGAAATCCATTCATTTACTTCTGAAGCTGTTGTTGTGTACCATGGACTTCAAGGCGCTCCAGATGACATAAAGGCAAACTCCTACCCTTTGTGATGACAAGAAAATATCTGTGGCTATTCTCAGACTAATAGGAGCTCTGATGGAAATTTAGCAGGACAGAAAAGTATTTAAAACTCAAATCAATAATCAACACTTCAGGGGAACAACACTTTGGGTTGCTTTCCCTGCAAATACTTTCAAAATTTGTTATGTTTCCTAAAGTATCCTTTGAGTAGTTTAGAAAATAAAAATGGAGGGATGACAGTGAAGCATGCACCCCATTATTTCTACAAACAACAAGTTAAACTCATCTCCCTTTGTAACTAAAAACAATTGTCTAGTGTCTGAAAAAGTACTGCAGCTTCTTCTTATATGGGAATAATTTCTTGAATGTGTCCAGTAAGTAACTTGCTTTGGGCAACATATGCTTTGTACTTTTTCTCTGGCTCCCAATTCAATTTTGGAAGGTAATGGAAACTATCTATTGCTAATTACAAATAGGAAATCAACAACGTCTCCTCTAAGATGAGACTGAAGAGTTCTTTCTTGTCTTTGATAACCTCTCCCTGTTTATATTACATAACCCCTATTTTCAAAGAAAATGCCTTTTGTGGCAACAGTGAACTCTGAGAGAGGGGAACAGAAAGATATATTCAAACACTATCACCCCATTCTAAGGGGTCTTAGAACTTTTTTTTTTAAGTGTTTCATTTTCCTGAAGTTTGATAGTTGATGATTAAGATGTTCCCTCTGAAAAATATAACTTGGGCCTGGGGTTGGATCTGCAATAGAATTGCAACATTATCTGTTTACCGCAATCTGGGATTCATATTTTTTATAAAAAGCAAGTGCAAAAATAGATGGTGTATTATCTGTATCACTTATTATTCCCACGAGTGAGTGGAACTGGAAGTTAATTGGGCTTATAGCATCTCTTACAGTTCTATATATCAATATGTATAGTTAAGGAAGACAGGGGTCTATAGACACAAATGCTTTCCTATCTCAAAGTTCCTTTCCTGTGTAACTATAATCAATTATTACAATATATTTTGGGGTTGTTGTATTTTTTGCTTGTTTTGGCACTTTCAAGGTCACAGTTGATGGCTATTGAGGAAGTTTCTTGTGTACTTACCACAACAGATTTCCAGGAAGTTTTATGTTTGGATTAAAAAAAGTGTGTACGTGTGAACAGCCATTCTAGCCCTTTGAAATGTCAGTTACCGCCAAAATTATCATAATGATTGATTGGAGTTAAATACAAAATCGTCTCAAAACAAAGCATTTTTTGTCATCAGTCAAATCAGCTTCAATATAGACACTGATTTGACAATTCTATTAAAAGTGTCCATTTCTTGTTCTGATTTTGAGACAGAACTATCTAGTAATTTCTGCACTAAATATTACATTTTAGAAAATTGCTAAGGTATCTGAAGATTCTATAGAAACATTTTCAATTCTATGTATCATCCCTTGAATATAAAGGTTTTTTGCTGTTTCCAGAAGATAGATGTATTCTTCTATAGCATAGATTCATCACGAGGGTGCTTTTTCTAAAGGGAATCAGACTGTGTTTTTCTTTGAAGATGTTTCACTTCTCATTCAAGAAGCATCTTCATTTCTGACTGGAGAAGATTCTTGGTTGAGAAGTGAAACATCTTCAAGGAAAAACAAAGAAAATCCAGTTGCCTTTTGAAAAAGCACCTTTGGGACAACCATGACCTAGATGATTGAGAATCTCCATCGACATAGGTTCATCAATATACATTCCCTCTGTATTTCATTTGTCACTGATAGAGAAACCTGAACTAGACAGCAGTACACAATGAATATTTGTGCAATCATTTTTCAGATTTTTTTTTTATGATATTGAAAGAAAGGAAAGGAAAAAGGGCAGGGCAGGAAGGGAAGGAAAGGAAAGGAAAGGAAAGGAAAGGAAAGGAAAGGAAAGGAAAGGAAAGGAAAGGAAAGGAAAATTAGTTTCAGAGCAAAAAAAGTATTACTCCATCAGTATGGGGGTCACTTAAAAAACCTAAATTATCAACTTTTCCCAAAGCCTCGTCTTGCGTAAGCAAATTATTCAGAGCATGCTTAGCAAATGGAACATTATTAATGCAATAAATATTACATAATAATTTATGATGCTGTATTTTAAAGCTCCATCCATCCACCCTCTCCTCGCAGCTGAGTGTTTTACTGACTGCATGAAGCATGTGATCAGTCAGTGCTTATAAGTTTCATTAATACGGACATGGTAGATCAACCCTCCTGACAAGAATGTCTTGTTTGATGCTAAAGGGTTTAGTTTAAGGCTAAAATCTGATTGGTTGAATATGAACCTCCTCTCTTTACTCCCATGAAATAAAACTTTGCCATTTGATAGGGCTGTGCCAAATATTTAAAATGGGATCTTTGTAAAGTATTGCAATATTTGGCTTATCCAAGCCAAATATTCATCCTCAAAGCATCCAAATCACCTCTTCCTAAAGGCTTTCTTAGCTGCCTGTGAATTTGTTTGCAGGTACAATTTTTCTACACCGACTGCCTCCAAAGTGGCATTGCATGCACACATACACGCAGAAATCCTTCCAGGAGGATGTGGCTGCTGTAACTCTTTAAGGAGGGGCACTTAAAGGATTCACACTACATATTTCACAAAGCATCCCTTCCAAATGCTTTGTGCAGCCCTGTGTATATGCTTAGTATCTTAAGAGAAAGAAGATGTACTATCCATTGGAACGGATAATACAATAAATACAGTATGTATACTTACAAGTTCTATGGGCCATTTTTATATTTCTCCCTTTGGCAGCATGAGAGCAACTGCAGCATGCTTCCTTCCTGTGATACACACTAATCACTGCTGTACACTCACGGTGCATACAAGGAATCCATGCTGTGAATTCCTTCCATGCTGCAACTGTTCTAGTTTCCAGGAAGAATACTGATAGAGTAGAAAGAAGGCACAGCTTGAATTCTTCCAATTAAAACAAACTTTTGACGTTACCAAACATAAGTAATAGCTTGGATGTCGTTGGAAGTAATTTGGATATGATATTGGAGTTCTGCTTTTAAAGATACCTCATATTCTTAAGTTTCAAAAAAGACATTCTAGTCTGTTGGCAAAAAAACAAGAAAACAAAAACGATTTGTATGGTAGCTGGATTTACATTGGCATGTGACTTAAATCAGTTTCAGTATTATTCTTTTATAATGAATGATTATACTTAAATGAAACAGCTTGTTTAACAACTGTCAGTGGCAATTTAGAAAATGTGTTTGACAATTTGGGAAAAATTACCTTGAAAGAGTAAGAAATATATCAATTTCTTAAATTCTGGACATGCATGTTTCTCCAGACTAATATCAGATTTTCACTAATTTTCATGAATTGTCCTTGGTTGTTATCTGATTTGCCAGGTTTTTATTCTTCTTTTTTACTGTGATTTACCATTCACTAAGGTTGCAAATCCATTTACATGGGAGTATATTCAATTGAACCTAGTCAGACTTATTTCTAAATTACAATGTGTAGGTTTGCAGTGTACCTATTTTTAATCATTATTAATTGATTGCAGCATCCCTGATTAAATTTTTGGAACAATAACATACTGTCCATTTATTTACAAGTTAATATTAAAGAAAGAAAAAAATATTTTGGAATGCTGAGCAGCCACACTTAACCTAAAACAGTGCAGTTTAACCAGTGTTCCTTTTGAATTAAACTTTGTAAGGTTTATGTGCAAGCAAATATAACCAAAGCATATATATTGTTACATATGTATGAAAACTGCACTGGCACAAAAGCAGAGAAATAAGCTGTTCTACTTCATGGTGACCTATCTGGTTAACAACTTCTCTATTTCATCCAGTTTGAGTCCACATATATGAATGTATATGTTTACTCAGTAACCCCTGACCCAAATCCCAAGCTGGTTTTGCAGTTGTTTAGCTTGATCGACTCCACACTGTGGGATATGTACTTTAAAGGTACGAGGGAGCTGTAATAAGAGCAGCTTAACCCCATACTGATAGTGTACATTTCTTTCAGGGTCATCATCACCTGCTCGCCCTGCGACCCCGTTGACATCTTGCAGCAGCCCTACCCCACCACCACCGCCACCTAGACCCCCATCTCGTCCAAAGTTGCCTCCGGGAAAGCCAGGTGTTGATGTGGTATGTTTTAGATTTTTTTTTTTTTTACAAATTGCTAACTGCATTGAATTAGGCCTACTATGGAGATGCTAAATAGTGTAGATGTAAACAAATGTTATATTAATCACTGTGGGATGGCTTTGTTGTGAGTATAAGGAATACAAATCTAATAATTAAGTAAATGAATAAAAGATCTAATAATTAAGTAAATGAATAAAAGATTATGTTTGTTAGCTCTTTAGCTAAATTCTTGCTTTTGTTTAAAAATATCCGGAAGAGTGTTATAATTTAACATTATGTTTTTAAAATGAATTAAATTTAAAATTGTGGGGTTTTGTTGGCTTTCATGAAGCTTTTTTTTTTAAGAATTATTACTTTAGCAAGAATATCACGCTTTTCTCATGCAAAGAAATGATAATAATTTATAGTTCTCTATCATTTCAAATCAATCACCGTTGCTACTATTTGCAACTATTTCTTGACGAGGTAATCTCATATTTATTAAAAATATAGGATTGGAGAAGACCTGTACTTAATAGACTGAAAGATAAAGCTGGAATGTGACTTTTGCTAAAATACCTTCACCTACTTTTCATGACTCCAGCCTTACCCAAGAAGGAGGAATAGGAAAGAATTACTGGATAGCTGCTACAGAGAAGTCTAGCCAAATAGCAATTCTGATACAAGGAATTCAGAACTCAGTATACTATAAGATTGTACTACTCTTGCTTTACCAAGAGACCACTCAACCAACAGGAGCTTCATTAGCTTTGGGCATTGAGCTAGAGAGAAAGGTCTATATTTGCACCCTATAGCACAAGGAGGGTTTATTATAATCAATATATGCCTTTCAAATAATACATGGCCTTGAAATTAGAACTGATAGGCATCTGAAGTCATTAATGCTTTGTCCATTATAGTTAAAACTGGACCAGTTTCTTATTATAGCCTTATTTTCAAGGGCCCCTAAGTGTATTACTCATCTCTGCTGGAATTCTCAATTTCTTGCCTTGCCCTTTGAGACCAGTTTCCTGAGATGGAACTCTAGACTTGAACATAGATTGAATTAAACTGTCAGCTTTCCATACCAATTAATTAAAAGCACTTAGTTAATTTACAACTCTGGACACTGTGCTCCTTTGATAAACTGTTCTCTGAGAGCATGGGAGATAGGGTTGAAGTTAGTGGGAGGCAAAGGGAAATCATTTAACAATTTAGTCCCAAACTCCTATCAGGTGAATCCTTATTACAATATTCCCATTTCCTGAAAGACGAGTCTGAATTCAAAACCTATAGATTAGGCTGGAATATGTAATTGTTGTCAGCTATTGACCTTTCAAATGTGATAAGATCATGCATGGTTTTGGGGGTTGGGGATTTTTAGGAATGAATGGATGGTTTTGCTCCTTAAGAAAGGAAAGATTCCATTTTGATTCTTCAAAATAAAATTCAAAAGTGACCCCTGTCTTTGGCGTCACACTGTTCTTGGATGAAGAGAGGAAGCTGGCAAACCAAAGATTATATTAATTAAAGATGAAACTTGCAATCAATTGTAGTCAGGAAATGGTTGCTGAGAAATCAGAGTAATCATTTACTATTTATGAATTAATCCTCACTTTACCCCTAAATCTAAGACTATGTAGAGTTATGAATATCTTTGAGTCCTGAGTGAGTTCATTAAGTGATTATTGTGTGTATTTTTAATGTTCTTTGTGTTTATCTATAGTCCAGACCTTTCAGCCCTCCAATTCACTCATCTAGTCCTCCTCCAATAGCACCTTTAGCTCGTGCCGAAAGCACCTCTTCTATTTCATCCACCAATTCCTTGAGTGCAGCTACTACTCCTACAATTGGTAACAACTTTTTTCTTTTCTTTTGAACAATAGTTTCTGTTAGCAGAATGGCTTAAATCCTTTGGTTTTTGAAATTTTTCATTTCGGTTATGTTTTCTTTGTTTCGTTGTCATCATCATGCTGCATGGAAACAGAAAAAAACCCAAGGAAAAATCATAACAGAGAATTGCAGCTGTGATTCTCTTTAGACCACTACATTTTTTACTTATCTTTATATACCTAATAGTAGGATCTTATGGCTCAGGGATCCCCAATCCCTGGGCTGTGGGCCAGTGCCCATCTGCAGGCTGTTAGGAAACAGGCTGCACAAGTGTTTGGAGGGAGCAAGTGAAAGTTCATCTGCACATGTGCAGGATCTAGGTTGTGCATGAAACCATCGGTCCCACTGTTTCAAGGAAAATATTTTTTCTTCTGAAACCGCACCTGGGCACCAGAAAGGTTGGGGGCCACTGTTATAGATTATAAATAGGATTATACAGACAGTGGCGTACCTAGGGGGGGCGGTGGGTGCGGTCCGCACCGGGCGGCACATATCTTGGGGGGGCGGCATGTTTTATATTTAGCCGCTC
>JAOYMU010000263.1:22933380-22945225 GCA_025802295.1 Psammodynastes pulverulentus | reverse complement strand
CCATTTTGATGACGTCAAACTGGAGACCGTCCGCTCAGTCGCCATTTTGATGACGTCAAACTGGAGACCGCCCCGGGTGGCAAAAGTTCTAGGTACGCCACTGTATACAGATTATATATGATAGTAGGATCTAAAGGGGAACACATTCATATTCTGCATACACGTTCATTTTTTCCTAAGTTATACAGACAGAACACACATTGGTACAGAAAATTACAACTTTAACTATGCTTTTTTTCCAAGAAGGAATCAGAGCAAGCAAGGAATAGTTCTCATGCAATGTCAGATTTTTACATTAAAAAGTTCTTAGTTAAAGCCAACATAGTTTTAAACTACTGCTTTGGGCTAAATTAAATTGAACTATGTGTTTTCTGATAAGCTGTTCAGAAAACGTATATGTATAGAATTGTCATGTATATCCCTTAATATCTTGACAATTTAATAGAGACCGAGGGAAGAAAGAAAGGGAAGCTAGCTTTGTATCACCCAAGTATTCTGATTTTACATTTCAAAGGAAACAGAATGTGAAAGGGCTGCTGTGTCTAACCTTTGGTGGCATAGTGGTTAAAATGCAGTATTGCAACCAAACTCTCCCCACAGCCTGGAGTTCGATCCTGAACGGGCTGAAGGTTGACTCAGCCTTCCATCCTTCCGAGGTCAGTAAAATGAGGACCCAGATTATTGGGAACAATGTGCTGACATTGTAAACTGCCCAGAGTGTGCTGTAAAGCACTGTGAAGTGATATATAAATCTAAGTGCTATTGCTATTATAAGCTCTTCTCTGCTACAGGTCTATGGTAGAAAATTAATTGCATACCAGAATGTGATCTTTCTAGTCAATATAGGAAGACAATGGTGCATTGATACGTTCACCACCTTGAATGATTTGTAAAAAATAATACAGGTGGAATACTAATAAATAAAAGTGATGGCCAGCATCCAAGGGTATCTTTCTTGTCCCTTGGTGTCCATCCTCAAAGAAATCCTCCCCCTCCCCCCCAAAAAAACAAAAACAAAAAGGAGTCATCTGAAAGGTATTTTAATATAAGTAGCTCAGGTTGGTAGTTGGGCTGTTGGTCTGAGCTCCAAGCTTGGCAATTTGGTTACAAACATTTTGTCACCATTTGAGGAGACATCAATGCACTTTGAATTGTGCTCGTCTGTGCACAATTCAGACGAGCACAATTCAAAGTGCACTGATGACGTTGCCTTGAAATGTTTGCAACCAAATTGCTAAGATCAGACCTCAGACCAACAGCCCAGTCATCTTGTCATCATGGTAGCACATACCCTGGCAGACTATTTCTGGAATTTGGTTTATTTAATCATGTCCTTCAACCCTGTGATGTTATGGGGAATGTAGAAATTGGGAGGTGGGGAATTGTCAGGCATTTCCTCTTATGGCTATATGAGGTGCCCTGTTAAAGACAAGATGTGGATTGCCACTATTTGCTGCCTGCAGAGAGAAACTTCTCGTTTTTGTAGACCATGACCACAGGTGGAGGATGCCCAATCTAAGTAAAACAGCAATTCACCAGCAGTGAGTTTGTTTGTTTGGGAAAGACTTCCAGGTAGATAGTTTGGTGCCTTCTAGATATTTTTTGAAGTTTATTTCCTCTGCCTTGATTACTGTAGTTTTAATAGCAAAGAACTATAGTACTTAGAGTTGAAAACATCTAGAATGGGTCAGGCTTATACTTGCTCAAGAGTCTATAAAGAAGAACATCAGTCTGACCATTTGATATTTTTAGGAAACACTTCTAAATTAAATATACTTATACTAAATACATGCAAGATTCTGGAAATGCAATTGTGAGGAAAAAGCAGGAACTAGCTACATATTGACTTTGTCAAAATGATGTTATGAACAAGGTGCTTTTCTTTTAAATTGAACTGCAGAAAATGAATAACAATAAAACTTTAAAAGATCTAAAAATGTTTGATATGAACCTTCTAAGAATTTGAAATGTGAATTTTTTTTACTTATATTATTCCGCCCTAAAGAAACTGCATTGTTAGAATCATAAATTTTCTATTTACCCTCTCCTTTTATTTCATTGTTTCTTTAGTATTTCTTGTTTTTCCTACCCATTTCTTTGCTGCTTCTTTCACTTCTGTTTTCATTCGCATCTTCTTGAATCATATATTGTGATTCTCACTGCCATCCTCGGTTTCAATTGCATAACTTTATTTATTTTTTTGTTATTTTATCAGATATAGTTCATTCTGCTGCAGATTTCAGATTTGCTCTTTTATCTGCTTCTTATTTCATCAATATTTGTGCCCTTTTATGCATTAGTTTTGTGACATTTAATTCTCATTCATTGCTAGGCTACATCCTTTTCTTTGCTGTTATTTTACATAATTGGTCCCATTTTACTATTAATCAAAATTCTGCTTTATCACCACTTCTGTTATGCCCCTCTTATGTCAATTTTCTCTCAACTTTTTTCTAGTCTATGTGGACAGAAAAGGCATTTTGACTATCTACCTAATTATTCTGATTGAAGTAGAATGGCAACAGTTTCAATTTTCTTTCAAAATAAATCGAAGTTGACAATATGAAAAATCAGAATCAACTGATATGATTATATTTTTCTTAAGACTCTGGACACTGTGATTTCTTACCCTTTATAGAAAGTTTTCCATCTTTTAACTCTTATTTTATTGTAATTGCTTTTGTTTTTAGGAAATGAATTTACTTTTGGCTAGGATATGCATTCAGCTAATAACTTGCTAAACATTTAATCAAGTGCTTCAAAATCTTTGTTGCCTTTCTGAAAAATTTAAATACAATTTCATTGCCTATTATGCATAATGTGAAAATTGGGAAGAAGGTCAGAGGCACTTTTCTGACTTCTTTGCATTTCATTATTTATCTCTATTTTTATTTGCTGTTGGTCAATAAAATCGTGGACATTTTATCAGTGTATATCAATCAGTGGAATGAATAGCAATTCACTTAATGCTATAATGTTGTAAAATTTGGTCTTTTAGTAGGCTGTGTCATCAGTGATTCAAAGGTTGTATTGTACATGAAGCTGAGTGTTTCATGTGTTAGTACATTTTACAGAAAGCTGAATTTATTCAATACAGTGTTTAAGGAACATGCATCAAATCTTCAAACAGCAAGAGTATTTCAGAAATTACAGTTGCAAATCTTGCAGACTGATTTGTGAAAACTATAAAGATAAAACAAAAGCACGTTTAATTAACCATATATAATTTACTTTAGAGTAATTACTTTGTTTAAGACAACTGCTCAGATATCTTTAATGAAACCTTCTATAGAAATTAAAATTAAGAAAATATACCAGTTGTATTTACAGTAGATTGATGGTCTTGGAGATTTTGTTAAATATATAATGGGATATAGACAGGCTGTAGTACAAATGCTTATTGAGAATTATGAAAAAAATGGCTAAGAAATCATATTGGCTCTTATTTTATCATCATTATATTTAGTAATTACTTATGTGTTACAAATAAATGGCTAAGCATTATTTATGCTTAGAATATTAAAATAACTCAAACTAAGTGTATGTGTATATATATATGTAATTTAAATTCTTGGTTTCTATATTTGAAATTCGTTGAATCTGTATTTCTGTACTACAGAGATCTATAGGAATGGTCACATTCTTGGCAAACCACTTTTAAGACTATTTTTAATGTGTTATTGAATGCAATTATATAGGTTTTTCTTGTATTAAAGCGAGCTGTTTTGTCCTTTTGATATTGTTGGATGTCTGTGGCCATGCTCAAAAATTTGTTTCATTGTTCTAAATGAAGAAAACAATCATTAAAATGTCAAATTCTGTATTCTCCCCATGCTCTCCCTGAGCAGGGACAGAGGGAAGGACCGTATTTCCCACAGGTACCCGAATTTTAATAATCTCCCTTAAATTTTTCTTACAAGATGATGGGGGGCGGGGAAACACACACCAGGAAATGTTTCAGAATGTATTGGCTTTGGAAGAACATAAAAACAAGAGTGTTTACTTACCATATTTGTTCAAAAGCATCATTTACTCCAAAAGCCTCTTGATGCTGTCAAAATTGGTAAGGTCGGTTATTGAATGAGAGTGAACAGGCTTGGCCAACTGCATATGTCACAAGGTGTGCTGAATATCTTGAATGGCTTAGCATGTAATAATGTCTAGCTGAAGGCAAAAACTTGATGGGCAGTTTCTATTGTGGGGCTGAAGTGGCAATTACAGTTGAACCAATCTTGGTTGTACAAAGATTAGTTTGGGCCTTTCATTTGAACAATCAACATAGATTTCAAAATACATGCTAGGAACTTGTCCCTTGCAGCAGGACCCCTTCTTGCTGGGACTTCATCACAGCTGGATCACAAAACATGCAAGCTACTCCCATTTACAGCAAAACAGACCGGGGGGGGGGGTATACATTGGGAAAAATCTTCATATTGCAAGAAGGATTGAATGGAATATACTTGAAAACAGAACTCCATTAAGGTTTTGGGTTAACGAAAAATAACACTTCAACAGGTATAATCGCAAAAGGCAGGAGGAGGTGGGAAGGACAAGATTTTAAATCTATGAATGTAAAAAAAATATGAAGTGGTTGCCCACACATTCATTTGAAATAAAGAATAATGCTTAGCAGCACAGAGATTTCATGCTTCTCACATTATTTTGTCCTGCATTGTTCTTTTAATTTCTGAGATTTATTCCATGCATTTATACCTTGTCCAAAAGAATATGGCATAGCTTTTGTTCATTCATTTGCCTTTTCTTATATTTATTTTTTGTGTTGGTGGTGGTATTGAACATGACTTGGATAATAAAAGAAATGTGTCCATCATTTCTATGTAAAACTTTTTTTTTATTGTAATATTTGTGGATAATAAGACGCTCCTTGGTTTTCATTTAGAATTTGTGTTTTCATCGTTTTTCTTTTGCGTTTCTTTTGCTTGTGGGTTTCGGAAGATGATACTTATAATGACAAATTGTCCATGTTTACAAGGCATTGTGAAACACCTGCAGGTACCGTACAAGCAGAGTTGTGTGTTTTGTTTTGTTTTGTTTTAAATCTAAGCCATTGTCATCCAAATGCTTTCTTCATTACCACTCTCACTGCTGTGAGAGTCAAATGCATTAAATGCATAGCTGGTAATTATAGAGGAACTCATGTGACACATAAAAATGCAGTGTTCTGAATGCTTGAATGAGTTTCTGAGTGGCGACATAATGTTTGATTCTTTGATACAGGAATAACAACACTTATTAAGGACTATGCACAATTATATATGCACAAAACTTATTAAGGACTATGCGCAATTATATATGTTCTTCTTCCAAACCTGAGACAGAAAGACATCTATGCATACATACATGCATGCCTATATGGATACTCAAATTGTTTCCAGGATTTTCAGAACTAGGTGTGCATTAACTTCATCATGCAATTCCAATTGTTAGTCATGTTGCTTGAATCCTTAAGTAATGAAAGTCAAAGAAACTGCTAATTGCTGACAAGTAATGTTAAAAGCTTCTCGTTTGGAATTTTAATAAAACCCTGCACTTAACTAGAATTACAGAAATTATGTCTAACAGTTTATTAATCTCAATTAAGCATTGCTACTTGGATAAACTCTGAGCCAGATATGTCCCTTGGGAAGGCCATCAATTTTGAAGGTCCATAATATTAGACTTACAATGTATGTTACCTTTATGAATAGTGCATGTGGTTCCAGAAACTTCTTTAGGCCTCCCCTCCCCTTGATTTATGATTGTTTTAAGACATAAATGTAGCATTATTTGGTTCTCTATTTTTAAATGTTTCTTGATCAAACAACTTTGCAAGATTGCAGCTTCATCTTTCAAAGGGAAAAGACACGTAAATGGCAAATTCCACCCAAAGCTATTGGAATTAAACTATATTAAACTGATATCAGGCATTGATATTATACTCCATCAAGACAAAATAAAATAGCATTAAAGAAGAGAGAAAAAAAATCTCAATCACTTTTTCAAAAGTTTGCAGTTATCCCCATCTGGTAGGATTCCATACTTGCTTATTTTGTTTCTTCCCAAAACAAAACAGGACCATTGTCAATTAAAATCCTCTCCAATTTTCCTTGCACATTAACAATTTGCAGCACCTCCTCTTTCCCTGTAGTGAGATTAATAACCTGCCTTTCTGACTCACACTTATGTCCTTCTCTCTCCTCTCCTTAACCTTTCCCATTCCGCTTCAACTCCCGGCCATACAGAGAATGAACAACCTTCTCTCGTCTGGTTTGACAGAGGAAAGTTTTATTTGACTTTTGAAGGTAAGTAGTGCATAGCATATTGGCTTGGACCTTTAAACATCCTTTTTCTTATATTTTAATAGAAGCCCATTGGCTTCTCCTAAATAAAGAAATCTGTCCTACTTTTCAGCATAGTTAATGCTATGGCTACTTAGTGGACATGATAGGCTCAATCAGAATCATTTTTAAATTGGGTTATTGCTACAATGTCCATTCGACTGTTATAATTATTTTCATATAAAGGTAAAAAGAGAGGCTATTTATACAGTAAATATAAAAAACAACAACTTCAGTTACTGATCACCAAGGAACTTGACTCTGTCAACCAAGGCTTCTGGTATGCTTTGAAAACAAGTTTGCATTTTATAGTCATAACACTATATATACATAAAGAGAATGTTTGTGCTACTACTTGTAGAATTTGCCATCATACTGAAAATCTCCCAAATAATTAATAAACTATTATGTTAATTCATTAATTAGTGTAATTAATTATACTAATTAACTGCTTGAATTGTATGTTAGCATTTTTAGAAAGTAAAAGTGTTTTTTTTTTACTGTAAACTAGTGTTCAGTTTATAAAAATTATTACCCATTTATACTTTAGCATTATGCAATGACACTCATCATGTATGGTCATCATGTAAACTACGTATGACTTTTTCCCAGCTTTGCTATTCATAAGATTTACATCTTGCCTTATAATGAATATTTCATTCCATGAACTTATTCCCTGTCGTAGCTGGAACAAGAATCATCTAACATTAATCTATGGCATTTTGTACTTATATATTCATGGTATCTATGGGATTTTATAGTAGTTCTGTATACTTTATCAATCTAAATTAAAAAAAAAACTTAGAGAAGTGAAGAGTTCAATCATGATCCAGAATTTTGTCCATGATATCAGGTACTAGTTGGTCTCCAGTCCTTTATTATTATTATTATGTTGCATCTTCATAAAAGCTTCTCTAGAGAATTGGAGTTTCTCTTAAGGAGCCTGAAGGGAAACTAGTAAAATTACTTTCCCTTGACTACCTGCAGAGGTTCTGTCGGAGGCAATTGCTTCCATGAATCTTTAATTTTTGCAGAGAAGTCCCTTTGTTGACAAGTCTTGTAATTGCTCTGTGCTTTCTTTCTTTTTTTTAATGGAATTAATATATCTTGATCTGGAAGAAAAAACAACTCATGGCATAAGAGGAATGAAATGTAACATCAAATAATTTCTTATATGTGCTATATCTATTTTGCCCATTTGTAAGAAAAATAATGCAGTTTGGTTGCTTTAGGAATCAACCCTTTCTTTTTCATCTATGTGCTAGATACAGCATATGTGAAAAAGAGATTTTCCTTAGTTAAGAAGCATCCACCTAAACCTGTACTAAGAAGTCAAGCTAATTTATAGATAGTTATTTGTTACTTTTGGGGTTTCTATATTTCAGGAAAATATTTCAGGGTTTTAGAGGCCTAGACTTAGCACAGCCATTCCAATTACAAATGTCATATCCCTTCTGTGATCAATAGTTTATAGGTTGGAAACCACTAAGAATGGAGTAATTGTGCTGATCTAAAAAACAGCTACGAAACAGGGATTTTAATTGCATAATGTGTGCATTTCTCTCAATCATTCAAACATTGAGTCAATCTCAAACCTATATCCTTGCTTCCAATCATATTGTTTCCCACCTAATCTTAAATTGTTCACATCCTTGTTTGGTTTTAATAGATATTCAAGGCTTCAGCCTTCAACATAGGGGCAGAAGGAGATTGCTAGGTGTTTTAGAGTGATCCAGTTGTTCTCGTTGCAGCAGATCTTAATATAATAATGTATTTCTGTCCATGCATATGCATGGTTGATCTTGTGTTTCAACCTTTTGCAAAGGAGAGTACTGTATTTACCAGTATCCATAATTGCTGTCTCATTTACCTTCTATTACATTTAACAATGCAAGCTGGTGGCAGTTGCAAGCAATCTCAAATTCTCATAAAACATATTTTTATCATTGGGCCTGGGGTTAACTTTCTAATAGGAATTTGCAATGCATATATTATCATTAAAATGTTTATAATATCACTACATTCTTCATTCTTCCTGTGCTGATCAGCTTGTTCTTTCTGAGATTCCTATTGTATTTTCAAAACAATAGCACCACATAAAACATAGTTTTCAGGGTAAGATTTTCATTTACTTTTCCTTTTATAACCCTTTGCACAAAAGGTGTGCTGAGAATGTGTTGTTGATGATAACTTAGCTTCCTGAGCTATTGAATATTTGATTCCACCAATTTACTTAATAATAGTAGAGTGATTTAGTGGTGCAAATGCAGTAAAAAGCAATACAACATATACATGTACATATACAGTGTTCTTGACATCTGAAAATATCTAAGAGTCTTTTATATAATGATATTGCTGTTAATTGCCTTGGGTGTTATGGAAAAGTAAACAATTTTAAAAATTAAGGTTTTGTTTGATAGATTGTGTGCCATTTAGTTGTTGTTGACTTTTAGTGACCACACTGATAGATTTTCTCCATGATGATCTTCCCTAACCTGTTCCATCACGTCATCCAATGATGCATTCATCACCACTGTCACTGAATCAATCCGCCATAGTGCTGATCCTTCTCCTCTTTCCTTCCACTTTTCTCAGCATTAGAGTTTTCTCTAGCAGCCAGGTTTTCTCACAATGTGTCCAAAGTAGGATAAGAGAGAACTGTGGGTGGATTTGCTTGAGAATCCATTTGTTTGTTATTTTCGTATCCTCAGAAGTCCTCCTCAACACCAAAGTTCAAAAGTGTCAATATTTCTTGAACCTTTTGCTTTTATTCTTGATGGTTGATCTTAAAAGGCAGAAGCTACCTACCGTTTTAGTACCTTAATTGTCCATTCAAAGGCTGTTGCCATACCTATTGTAATTACTTTAGTTTTCTTTAATGTTAATCCCATTTGTTTACTTTGCTTCTTATTACTAGAGCTTGCAAATCCTTTGCAATTTTGGTTATTATTATTATTATTATTAAATTAAATTTCTATACCGCCCCATCTCTGAAGACTCGGGGCGGTTCACAACATAATAAAACAACGACTATATACAATTAAAATACTAGTTAATAAATCTAATATCATTTCTTTTTAAAACCCATTAAAAACCCCTTGGGTTTTTCTCTCTCTTTTTGTGGGGTGGGTGTGGAGAATATAGTTGATTTGCACCTTATGGTCAAAGGGCTGAATGAAACTTTTCTAATGCCAGCCAAGTCCTTACTCAAATTAGGTTGTTGTTTTTTCTTCCTGAAATATTAAATCACAAGAAAATGATATGACCGCAGACACACAATAATGGTTTCAGCCGCCTACTCCACTCCGCAAAACAGTTGAGTTTTGCACCTGGGATTTCTGATCGGCTATGTTTAATTGCCCACTCTGAACCATTCTCCTCCCCTCCTCTTCCTCAGAGCTGACAAGACAACCGAAAGAGATTGCCTTCTGCCCAATTCCTGATGCTCATTATGTTGGTTGTGATGGCCTTTCTACCCTCACCGTTATGCCCGGAACACTGAAAGGCGAAGACCTTTGTGTGTGAGTGAATAGTTTTTGTCAGCGTTCAAGGGTGTTACAGGAGAAAGCATAATACATTCTGGCACTCAATTGAATATGACATGATAATGAGTGTTAACATCATGTGCACCCCTTTGCCAACAGAGGGGGAAAGTCACGTTAGATTACAGCAAAACACGGCAGCTGGGTGAATTCCATTCAGTTGCTTCTCTGCCTCATTCTCCCTTCGATCTCAGGACCGATTTGGTAAGTTTCCCCAAGAACAGCAATAATATCTTTTACTCTTGATTCATTCGGGAGCTTGGGAAAGTGCTTAGCTCCACTGAATTGAGGAATGTAGGCTTATTATGCTGCTCCCTAACTCCAGTTGTTTATTAAGACTGATGACATGCTCTTAGCCATCTCAACTAGTAAATCAGCAGAAAGGGAGGGAAACTTTTTCTTCTGGCTTACAGAGAAAGATGCTCCTACTAAAAATTACTATTGTGCCTCCACTATATAGCAATAGCAATAGCACTTAGGCTTATATACTGCTTTTACAGTGCTAAGCGGTTTACAGAGTCAGCCTATTGCCCTCAAGAATCTGGGTCCTCATTTTACCCACCTCGGAAGGAATGGAAAGCTGAGTCAACCTTGAGCCATTCAGGATCGAACTGCTGGCAGTTGGCAGAGTTAGCATACAATGCTGCATTGTAACCACTGCACCAACACAGCCCTTCCTTCCTTCCTTCCTTCCTTCCTTCCTTCCTTCCTTCCTTCCTTCCTTCCTTCCTTCTTCTTCCTTCCTTCCCACTTAGCAATAGCACTTAGACTTTTATACCGCTCCACAGTGCTTTTACAGCTCTCTCTAAGCAGTTTACAGAGTCAGCCTATTGCCCCCAACAATCTGGGTCCTCATTTTACCCACCTTGGAAGGATGGAAGACTGAGTCAAGCTTGAGCCTGGTAGGATTCGAACTGCCAAATTGCAAGCAGCCAGCCATCAGCAGAAGTAGCCTGCAATCACTGCACTCTAACCACTGCGCCACCGTGGCTCAAATGGCATGTATTTATGATAATTGCAGCACCCCCCAAGTCATGTGATCGCCCTTTGTGACCTGCCCAGCCAGATTCTGACAAAAGTCAATGGCGGAAGCCAGATTCAGCTAATAACTGCATGATTCCCTCAACAATTGCAGGGATTCAGCTAATAAGTGCAGCAAAAAAAAAAAAGGACATAAAATTGGACATGACTCACTCGGCAACCATCTTAACCACAGAAATTCTGGCCCCAGCCATATTCAAGGACTACCTGTAATTTCCTACAGAAATTCATTTTGAAAGCACTATCCAGATGGGGTAGTTTTGCCTCTGAGTGAATAATTAAAAGAATCTTGGCTTTGCCAACAGTTAATGAATGAATGAACATTACGGTAGTTGATTTCTTAAGTATTATTCAAACCGCACTGCAGATTATCCCTCTTTCCTGAAGGCATTCAAGGTTATTTATAATGGATTGAAAAGGCATTTTTAAAAAAAAAAACATTAATTATGTCAATCTGTAAGGCTTATTGGTTAACCTCAAAAGTCAGTTGAGACGGAGATGATTATTTTAAGACTGGCAAACACTTTGGGGAAGAGTTTTCATTTAATACTAGTACACAGTTGCTGCATTTTTTTTTCTCATACAGATAACGCTAACTTGGGTCCCAGGCATATAAAGCTCTGCTTTAATTTTTCAGCAACAGATGGCCTCGCTATAAAATTGGGAGAATTGCTAGCCAAATTGAGCTGGGTAGGGCAAGGAACTTCAAACACTGTTCAACTATAAGCCTCAGCAAAACAACATGGCTAATCGTGAGGGATCATGGGAGCTGTAGCTTATCATCAGCTGAAGGACCACAGGTTCTTTTGCCTTCTGTCGTTCTAGAGAGAGAATGTGCAGCCATAGTTCAGGCTATAGCCCAGGGGTCTTCAAACTTGGCAACTTTAAGACTGGTGGACTTCAACTCCCAGAATTCCCCAGTCA
>JAOYMU010000263.1:22874155-22885131 GCA_025802295.1 Psammodynastes pulverulentus | reverse complement strand
GGAGAGTCTATTCCAAATATTAGCCTCTACCTAGGATCGAACTCACAGCCTCCTGATTGTGAGGCGAAAGCTCCACCCCGAGGCCACTGCATTACCCAGAGGCGAAAGCTCTCACCTCACAATCAGGCCCTATATAAATACTATAGATCTCTTTCTAATTTTTTTATTAGAAAAAGTAGCTGAGACTTGTTGCTCATCTATTTATGCTTTGAGACACATAGTAGCTATAATATAAAGAAACCTATTGATACCTTATATCACACATATTCTCCAACTTCAAGACATAAGTGTTGATGACTGTTAACTTCAACATAGAATACCATTAACCTTGATGATATTCTTCAGTTTACAAAAGCATTAAAAATTATTCAGTTCTTTAGTAGAACCAACAAATAAAAAGGATCTCTATCTGCTCTTAAAAGAAAGGATGCATCCTTTTGTCACTTTTAGAAAGATAATGATTAACACACTGTTCACTCTAATGCATGCCCTCTTTAGAAACACGACAGGAGACAGTTGTCACATAATTTCTTCATAAAAATGTGTAAACTGCACTTAGGGATAGGTGTTAATGCTTTCTAACCAGTTTATAATTCGATCTGTTTAAACATTCAGTACTTGTTGCCATGCTTGGGAAGCCAATTTGATGATACAACTAAAAATTATAATACTCGTTTGTGGCAGCTGCCCAGCTTACAAGGTTTAGAATGATTCAGTAATGTAGAACTTTTAAATCAGTTAAGAATGGAAACGCCATATGTCCTACATATGGAGGGACTGGTTTAGACTGGGCTGGAGATTTCCTTTTAACTGCAGATTATTGCAGACAAGACCAGTTGAGGTTTTGTGTTGCACAAGGGGAAGGAGAATTTGTTCATCAACAGCCCTTTCCCTTTCCAGTGCCCAGTGCTGCTTCTCATAAAACTCTGAAGAATCAGCAATACTTCAGAGCAAATCCTGATAAACAGCATGGCGCCAGGTTAAAACAAGTTCCATTCCTAAATTTGCCCTTAAGTTGAATTTGTATGTAAAAATGGAACAGGTTATTTAGTTATGTATTTGTCTAACTATGAACTGCTGAAAACAAGTTTAGTGTGCCAGATGTCCCAAATTTGTTTAGCCCAACATGCCCTTAAAAATATCTTTAAAACCCCCCACAACCCACAAAATCAAAAAATTCTCCAGAACTGATCTCCAAACCTCCTAACCTTCCAATCTCCAGCACTCACTTGATTTGTCAGAGCACACACACACACCCACACCCACACCCACACCCACACACACACACATATACACACAAAAGCAGGAACACATGCAAAGTGTGAGCTGAAGAAGAAGGGTTGGAAATATAGCAGTGGGACAGTAGATGGGGCTGTGTTGCACAGCCATGCACAAGGGAGAAACACCACTAGGACTACCCCATCTGCAGCACAGGGACTCTCCTTGCCAGCCTAAACTTGCCTTTCTTCTTTTTTTGAGATGGATCTCTTTGCCAGATGGCCATCCACCATTTTGAATACTGCAGGCAGCCTATTCATAACTAGGAGTTGTTTTTTAGCTGGAGCTTCATAATCTGGAAACTTCCTATAGTTCTGTGACCAAGTTATAAATTGGCCTCCCTTACTTTGATGCTTATCAATCAATACCAGCGTGAATCTTATGGAATCTATGATGAATCTATGGAAGAAAATTTGGATTTTTCTTTACCTTTCTCCTAACATCCCATTTCCCTCCCAATAATTTAAAAAAAAAATTAGAATAGTATCAACAAAAACAATCCTGAATCAGGCACAATTTAAACACGGACTTGCCTTTTCCTGGAGGTCATTCATAGCAACAAAAGAGAATATCTTTCATTATTTGTGTTTGAATGCTTGTGTTTGTTTCTGAGGTACTATTGGATAGCAACTATTTATTCAGAGGCCGCATAAAGTTACAATAGTGCTGAATGCGGAGACTTATCTACAGTCCTTGAAATTGTGGCCGTTGCAACATTATGTAATCTTGATCGGGGTGATGGCAATTACAATGGTTGCAGTGCTCTGCAGTCACATGATTGCCATTTGTAGCCTTCACTGCCACCTTCTGACAGGCTAAGGCAATGCAGAAACTGGCAGGAGGAGGCACATGGTGCTGATATGACATCTCACAACTAGAACTATTAGAACTGTCATCATAAGTTGGCGTGGACATGTAATATCATGCTTTACGACCCTGTCACTTAGTAATGGAATTTCTGGTCCCAATTATAGTAGCTAACTGAGGATTGTCTGAAATCAATTATTAGTACTTTCCATAAAAACATTTAGGGGCTTTTAAAAAACATTCACCTACAGATTGTCTTTGTAGATGTATTATATATGGAAAATGGTCACAGACATATATACAGAACCATGTACATATTTAATAATTACATTTTTTGTGGTGAACTATTAAATGCCATGTTTTACATCATCTTCACTTGTATTAAATATTTCGGTTAAAAAAAACTACTCTGGACTGGCTAGATTAGAGCCGATCATATCATGCAACATATCCATCTGAAAAAGAAAGAAATATATATATGTATACATATAGGTATAAAACAAAAATATTGAAAGGCATTTTGAATACATTAAGAAGAGTCTATGCACTGTGTACTCAAAAATCTTGAAAAGAGAATTAACGTTTAATACTATAAATGAGAATATCCAGTATTTATGGTATATATTAGTCTTTCTCTATTTCTGTCCTATTCAAAACCACATTTTGATTGTCAACAATAAGCCCAAACCTAAACATTACAGTCTTAGCACAAAACAATTTAGTTGAAATTTATCATAAACCACATATTTACAGGCCATTTCAGATGTTACACAGGTGTTCCACTTATCCCAAGATTCACTAATACATAGTTCTTAAACCTTCTTTTTCATATTCCCCATTTTGTAAACAAGTTCAAAATGATAAACTTGGATTTTCTATTTACAATGCATCAAAACTGTCAATCCCAGACTAAAGCAGCTGAATCTCATTATCTTGTACATCATTTTTTGTCAATTGATTGACTGATTGATTTTCTCCTGAGACAATATTACTGAGCTCAAGCAACAGCTCTCAAACCTTAGGTGATCCTAGTGCTGGTGCTTTAATAACTTGTCTTCAATTTATAAGCAGAAACAAGGCCTTAAGAAAACACCTGTTCTGCGGTTTCATTCCATTGCCTTAGCATCCACAGCAAATACAGCCCTTTCTTAACGATGATGCAGTTATAGCCCAATATTTACAACCACAAGCTCAGCAGATACAAAATAATAAATTACTACCAAGGAACAGGAGGTTTAGTTGCTTGCATCAGGTGCAAAGCAATGCTGACTTTTCATGCAGCGAAACATACCTTCTTTTTGTCTGAGACAGTCATATTTTTCAGTGCATAAACAGTGACTAGTCCATCACTGTCCCCAATCAGAAGGCAATCTGCACTTTTAGCAAAAAGTACAGTTGTGAATTTCAAATTGCCAGCAGCAGGATTCACAATCAGGGGATCCAACCTATAAATTAGGAAAAGATGTGTAGTTGGAACTGGAGAATTGTTTGGCACGTTCCGCTGCAAGGCATTATTTATCCGATTATTGTTTAATATTATTTATTTATTGTTTCCTAAAAATATGTTCTATGTATTATTTTAATTATATTACATTTTACCTACTTTTCAGACAATTGTCTTGCAAAATAGCGTACTACTACTTAGCTTAATATTTAAGAGAGACATACCAGGGAAGGGGGGATGTAGTAAAAAAGATAAGTTCTTCAAGATCAGAAATATGAATAATGTGCTGGATAAATTTATTAATATGCAGGCAACGCAGTTGGTGTTAGTCCAACTGTAGCCACGGGACAATAGAAATGTAGTGTATGATCTTTATTCTGTTTAGTGTTGGTCGGACGTCATTTGTAGGAAATGCTGTTACTTACGTGCTCACACTTAGATCCCAGATTTCTACCCTGGTTTCATTCACTGCTGCAAACACATAGGCAGAACCCGGAGACCACATGATATCATAAATAACATTGGTAGTGGAAGTAAAGGTTAAAACTGGGCGAACTGAATCCTGGCGCCACAGCATGATAGTCCAGTCTGCAGAACAGCTTAGAAACACTTCCGTGCTGAAAGGATTCCATGTGATCTTATACACCGGGCCCTTAAGGAGAAGCGAGAAAAATGTAGCGATTTAAATGCAAAGTTAGAAAGGTTTTGGAAATAATCCTATCTGGATATATTCCCGAATAGGGCAGCAAAGATCAAGAATGGTCTAGCAATATTTATGCAAAAAGCATACTGCTCCTCTACTCTAGAAGCTCAAAAAGATTTTAGAAGGTAATTGAATTCTGAGCAATAATATGCTCAACGACATACTTTTAACCAAGTTAACTATATTGATTACAATCCAGAGAAAAAGCTGAATAAAGACATAATTGGATTCTTTTACATTCTGAATTCTCACGATACTGTGCAACTTCCAGAAGGATTGGCAAAGGAAGCAGGTTAACTTTTGGTTCAGTTGCTGCAGAGAGAGTTTTGTAGTGCAGTGTAGTGATGACAACAGGGAGCAAGGTATTGGCTTAGATGTATGCTCCTCCACTGACTGGCCAGGTGGTTGTTCTATTCTCTTCTTCCTTATCTCCCACCCCCCAGTGAAGATCTGTGTAGCCATGCAAAATTACTGAAGAAAATAAGTGGTGGGCAATGGGTGGATAGAAATGCCCTTGGGTACTAGGCAAGAGATGCAAGGAACCAATCAGTCCTTCTCCTAGGCTAACATTTACAAAGAAAAAGGAAAGAAAAAAATGAGGAAGATTTCCTGAATGCAAAGCTGACTACAAAGATACCATTCCTCTTGCCTTAAAGAGCTGTGGTGGCGCAGTGGTTAGAATACAGCATTGCAAGTTAATTCTGCTGACTGCCAGCAGTTCGGCAGATTGAGTCTCACGGGCTCAAGATTGACCCAGCCTTCTATCCTTCCGAGGTCGACAAAATGAGGATCCAGACTGTAAACTGCTTAGAAAGGGCTGTAAAGCACTGTGAAGTGGTATATAAGGCTAAGTGCTACTGCTATTAAAAAAACCTCTTGTGGGGAATGAAACAATAGCAGCAGCATTTGCAAATCTAAGCACATTTCTCTCTCTTTTTTTTCTTCAAATCTAAGTATATTCTCAAACAGACCAAATCAGGACTGCATATTTCTGAAGTAGTTAGAATGAGGGAGAGTATGTATTCTAAACAAGCCTACAGACAGGTACCAAGAAAGATTATCTTGAGTCACAAACCAGGGGAGACAATAGTTCCTTCCCACCAGTGAAGGAGGGAAGTGGGGCAGCAATCCCTAAGCTTTTCAGAACCGGAACACTGTAAAGAGAAAACAACAGCTTTGCTCTGGTTTCAGGTAAACTGGTGCAGAGTCAGAAAAAAAGTAGAGCCATTTCCCAAACTAGCCCACAGCATGAGTCTGGAAATCTCGATTTTGCTGTGAACTGCTGGAAAGCTCTCAAATTGAGATATTTTAACAGAGAAAGAGAGAGGGAGTTTTTTTTTAAAAAAGAACAGTGCAGTTTATTTTATCAGGTTTGTTTAATTTTTCTTACCTTGTGTCCTCTGTAGGTCTCCAGGTACTGCTCATTATAAGAACAAGAACATTTATGAATATAACCTTCTTCAGTTCCTGCCATGTAGATATTAGTGTCCTGAAACAAAACCAAATTATTATGGTTCTTTTTATTTTATTCAACTTGGATGCAGGGGTGGGATCCTACCAGTCTGACTACCGGTTCGGTGATCGCACATGCGCGTGAGCAGCTAGGACAAACCCCTGCTAAACTGCCTCTCAGCTGCTTTAGTGCGGCAATCCGCTCTGCTGCACCAATTAGCTGAGCAGATAAAGAGTACCAAAGCGCAGGGGCAGGTGGGAGGGCCGCAAAACCGTCCCAACACCGATTGTCAGAACTACCACTTTGCCTGATCCAGGCCGAACCAGGAGGATCCCATCCCTGCTTGGATGCCTTTATGAGAATTGTTAATGCAGGAAGGTTGCTTTTCTCCTTTCCAGATAACATTTGAAATTCTTAAATTCTAATATAGAGGAAGTTTCAAATGTTTAAACAACTGAGCTGACCAACGGCATAATCAGATGTTTTACTAAAACAATATAGCATAACCAACCATATTTACAAAGGCAAATAGTGTGGATGTCAGAAGATAGGAGAAGGTGGGGAGGGACCTACCATCATTTTCCAGCATTCTACTGGACATCAGGGCAGCATAACAAAATTGCACAAGTGCATGATGTATAAAGAGATTCGTATGTCTCCCAGTTTTCACTTCTTGGGAAGTTACCATATATAAGGTGGGGGGGAGGAGGAATCCTGCATGAAAATATACCTAGTCCATATATCTAATGGATGAGTTAAATTCCTATTTTCTTTCTTCTTCTGGAATACGTTGAGCAGAATGCGGTGGTGATTAAAGGAGACACTGCTTTCACATTTCCCAAAAACATGACTACCCAAGATTTATGGTCTTTCTATCAGATATCAGATAATAAAGAGCCAAAGGTGTTTTACCACATTGGATTGCGCATGAAAGCTCTGCTGTCTTTGAAAAGATGCTCATTTCTCTGCTTAGTTTGGGGATCTAAAAAACTGTGCCATGCAGCTTGTTCCAAACAGTTGATAGGAACAAGCCATCTCTATCAGGTGCTTCGCTATTTGGGGCAATGTTGTTGCCCCAAATGAATACTGACGAAATATTTCAGGCGAGGGAGTCTGAATTAAGACATTATAATCAATTAAATACCTTTGGATGAAAATCGAAGCATAGTCCTGGAGCTTGCCGAGAGATAAGTGCTTCACTTTTCCTTTCTGTTCCTGGTTTTTTCTTTTCAGCTGTAGTTCGCTTTAGCTTCATTAGATCTGTAATTTAAACAATTGCAACTATCAGGCCGGATTATGAGAGCTGTTTATCCTTTTTCTCATATACAAAAGATGCAGGATTATTTGTCCAGAATAAAGGGGGAATGTCCTTATCTTTTTTTAAAACCACATCCCAAAAATGATTGTGCACCAGATGAACATGAAAGAGAGTTTAAGCTCCCCACTTACGATGCCACCCCACTACAAAATCTCAATCATGAGGACAATCTCATGCTTATACAATCATTGGGGGGGACGACTCTCATTCAATGAAACTGCTCTCTATGTATTTTAAGACAGACAGTTCTAAAATACTACAGCATCCCTCCAGTCCCAACTCAACAAAATTATCCAACAATTTTCCCAACTTGATATCATTTGACTGGGTTGGATTATGACTCCCCAAATCCTGAAAGGTCTCAGTCTAACATTTCTCGAAGGCGCAGATTGGGAAGACTGATCAGTGCATATGTGGAAGCAGATTTCTGAATAGATGCATTTAGCAGTTTTGTGAATAAAAAAACATGCAAGAAGCAAGAATGATAATATTAAGCCATATTAATTCTTTTTAGAAAACCGGATCTTGTCACTCCATTATCAAGAAGAGAAGTGATAATGTAGATTTTATGACATTAATGTCAGCTATTCTGCGTGTGTGCTCAGCTTCATCAAAACTTTTATGTGAATAAAATCACCTTTATTTTTAATTTCAGTTTTAATTTCCACCAGCCTGCCTATAGCAAAAAGCTGCAGAAGGAAAATGAAAGAATAATGCAGTACTTTATTTCATTGTTGCTAATGATAGTAGATATTCCTGAGGATATTTTTGCATAAACGTGAAAAAAGTTCCTATTGACATAAAAATCTATAATTATAAAACTATTTTTATAAAATCCATTAACATTAAGATAATAAACCACAAATAAAAATCAATACGAACCACAGTCTTGAAATACAACCCTCAAATTATTTCAGATAATTGTATAACGTGAATATATTTACCTGTGCAGCTCAGTCCTTTCCGAACAAACCATTTAGTTATTCTGCCATCTGCTGAAATGGAGACGAGGATCTCCCCTTTGTCTTCTCCACTTGTTCCCCTGTCTTGCTCTACCCATCTCAGCTGCCACACAGGCCCTAAATGTTTATCGTGGGATTCGCTGAAACAAATTTTCGTAAAAACACAACTCCTGGATTTATATGGCAGCTAAAAGCATCATGGTATAAAAGCATAATGATATAGAAGGGAGATAATTATATTATATCCCTTGTTTTTATATTACATATTATATAAGGAGGCGTATATGCAGATTATGAAAATGCATTATCAATTTGGGACAGTTACCTGACAGGTAAGCATAAAGTTGGAATTCTGTACACACCAGCAATATATCTCTTACTACAAAGAAATTAAAAGAAGATAACCTCTGATGGTGAAAGTTTTCAGGGTTTAGACTAGATCCCAACAAATAACTTCTGTAACTTCAAAAGTTTCTTAACATTGAAGAATGCTTATTTAAATAGAAGAATGACAGGCTTACATAGTTTGGAAATTTCCTTAAAGATTTAGCCTTAAGACACTTGAAGAGGAACATGTTTCCTATCCACCACCAGCTCATTATAATTAAATAAAATATACATATGGACATTTGAAAGAAAATAAGACTCCTGCTTTTTTGAGAGGCATACTCTAACTCTTATTTGTTTGGAAGTGGGAGGAGATATCTCTGTTAGTGAATACATCAGTGAAATGGTGATATCTCTCTGGAAAGTTGTTTATTTCAAAGAAAACTGGCACAGTAACACCAGATTCTTAAAGCTGCTTACCATTCAGAGAAACAGGAAGGAAAAAAAATTATACCTGTTATCCTTCCAAATTTTCAAAGGAGCCACAACCATAAGACAAGGAATTAAGTATTAAATTAAATATTATAAAATGAGGCCTTAGCACTACTTATAAACCTGCATTTTTTCCAAAACAATTCATTATAGCAATAAGAAGTTTGAGGAAGAGCTTAGAAGACTTATAATGTCATACCTGTTATCTAGAACTGAAGTTTGATTTCGGGACTGGACATTATAAACTTCTATTGTCCCATTAAACAGTCCAACTGCTAGGAGGTTTGGATTGGCTGTAGAGAAATCCAATGCAGTTACCCCATGAACACAGTGGTAGATACGTTCTGGCCACTGAACAAATTGTAAAAATAAAAAGTTAAATAAAAGAAGAGTCACAAAATTCTTTTTTAAAAATTACTTTCACATTTCTAATTAAGCATATCCCTATTTGAAATGTGTGTTTGTGTGTGTGAAATTATTGATAGGCATGGACCCCATCCCTTTAAGACAGGCTACAATAACAACTGTTTACTTTTTAGACTGATTATTATATAGCTATTAGATACAAAGCCATAACATCAATGTACAATGGTACGTACAGTACATTAATAAAAACAATATAAGCCCTAGTAATTAATGTAAGGAACATTTGTTTTACACCTTAAAAGTTTATGTCCTAAAAAGTATGTATTTTAATAATGTTAATAAACCACAATACTTTTAAATAATTTATAAAATTAGGAAATGATTTCTAAATGATAAAGGTAAGGTAGGACTTCTGAGATAATATGAATTGAATTAGATAATTTATTAAGCGGCCTATCTTTCAAAAGACAGGCAGGCTGTCAATGAATCACCTGGATTTTGCCAAATATTTTGTTATGTCTTCAGATATGCATTGGTCTGAGATTCTAAATAAACTTTTAAGCAAGCATGAAAAATGTATTGTCTCATTATCAATTACAATAAAAATGCAAGCAATTCAATTAAAATTATTTTAAATGTGTGCATTACCATAGGGTTTTTCAGTGACCAGCAGCATGCCAAGCCTTTCTTCTGCTCTTGAAAACGAAACTGCCCATAACCAACTGCTAAAAGATCCTAAGAGCCAAGAATGTTGATTACTACCAGCCAACATAGCATTGAAATTGCCATGACTTTCATTTTGAGCAGTTCAGTAAAGCAAGCCAATAAATAAGAGAGCTTTTCCCACAATGAGATGCCCTCCGTATCCATAGACTACCACTTCTAAATTTCCAGTCAGTTTGGCACCAAATTGATCACTGCATTCTTCTACCTAAAAGATATCAGGTTGAACAAGTTGTCTTATTGCCACAAAGCAGCCTTGATAGTGTTAAATTAATACTAATACAATCACAATTCTTTAGACCCTTTGTTTCTTATTGAACAGTTGTCTGGATTTGACAGAAGATTTCCAGACCCAACGCTGCATGTTTACCATCTTCAGAGGTGGGCTGCTGGGGGTTCGCAGGGATTCGGGAGAACCTCTAGCTAAGATTCTGTGCAGTTCGGAGAACCCCCAAATCCCACTCCTGGCTGGCCCCGACCACTCCCCCCCCACTCCCAGGAGTCCCCACATGGCTCATTTTGGATGCAGGTAATTGCTGGGTGCACGAGGAGGTTCAGGGAAGGTGAAAAAAGGGCCTCCAGAGCCTGGGGAGGCTGTTTTCGCCCTTCCATAGGCTCGAGGAAAGCCTCCAGTCCGGGGAGAGCAAAAATGCCCCCCCACCATGGTGCAGGGGAGTCGACTAGGCCATGCCCACCATGGCCATGCCCACCCAGCAACTGGGCAGAGAACCCTTTGCTAAAAATTTTGAAGCCCATCCCTGACCATCTTCACTGCAGATAAGAATGAATATAAAAGCTCTTTGTAGGAGGCAAAGAGATCAAAAAGTCTTCAAGGTTTAAACTTTAGGCATCTCTCTCTGGCGCTTTCCACTTGGGGGCCACTTGATAGCCTAGTTGGTTAGGATATGGTTACATACTGGCCTTCTCTAGCGTAAGAACTGCTGCTTCCTGTTTTACCAGCCCTTACAAGTAAGGCCAGCCAAGCAACTCAATAACAACTTTGCTGCCTAGGGTAGGACAAAAATAATGTATTATATATACATACATACATACATACATACATACATACATACATACATACACACACACACACACACACACAC
>JAOYMU010000263.1:22837489-22848742 GCA_025802295.1 Psammodynastes pulverulentus | reverse complement strand
TAGGAAATACTAATGTTCTGATGGTCATTTCAAAAAATCCTTTCTTAGCAAGCACCTAGAAGCCAAGAGGAACATACATGCCAAATTTCAAGTTTCTAGGCTTTACGGTTCTGGAAATTTTGTGATGATGGGTGAGTGATATTTCACACACACACATATCCTAAAATAACAATTTGTGACTGTACCTATGATACTTAAATTATTTGTACAAGTTTTGCCTTCTGCTGAGAACTCCCTTTTGATTAATATTCTTGTTAAAGACTGTTTCATTTCCTTTTACATTTTCATTGAATGTTTGCTAGTTATCAGTGGCATTCTAATAGTCTTTTTATGCAACTCAAGTCTGTGTGTTTCTTCAAGAATCATGTTTTTCAAGTGAACTAGAGCTAGATCTATTCAACCGGTTTCTGATGGCATTTTGGGGAGAATGTTCAATTCAGTGAAACTTACTATAAAGCATGCGATTAATAGTTAAATAGTTAAAACAATGACATTCTTACTGAACATTTTATTACCAAGAACATAAGAATTGGATTGGGTTGAGATACTCTTTTCTTGCTCCATATTTAGTTGTGAAGACATATGTCAATTATTGAAGCAATGGAATCTATAATTACAGTGAACCAGTTTTGAAATGTAACCTCATTAGTCAAGCTATCAGATCTGACCTGTATTAAATCTAGAAAAGCACTAAATATCAGCAGAAAATATAAACACCCTTCTTATGCTATTGGTATCTCAAGATGTTTTCAGGCAAACTCTGATAGATGTATCAGTAGTCATTTAAAAAGATCTAGGTGAAATTAAAACTATTAATGCACAGGGCAGACGCTAACTTGTGCGCTAGTTTGCTCATAGAGGGCTCAGATTTGGAGTCAAACAAGGGGACCGACAACAAAGAGCCAGGCCCAGAGACAGCTTCAGCAGTGCCAACAATGAGCAGTCAGCTCCAGCACTACCAGACAGATTACTGTCTGAGTATACAGAAGAGGTAGGGCAAAACAGCAAACAACAGATACAACTGCCATCTGAAGATGACAGGGCAGAATTACCACACCTCCCAATACAGAAGCTCAGTAGGGTGCAAAGAGAGTGGAGCAAAGGCTATGTTCCCTCAGATTCTGAGTTCCATCACTTTCTTCCTCTTTTGTTTTGTGAAAAATTTATCAGATCAGATCAGGCTATTGTAATTCAAATACACTGAACAAATACAGAGCTGAAGTAGACACACCTTTATTCCTATTTCTGACCCAATACATTATCAACTAGTTTTATGCCTCAGTTGTTTTTTGCATTTTTACTGCATAGAACACTAGCAGAAAGCAAAAAGGATGAAAATGTTTACACATATTGTTTTTAGTTTTTAGAATTTTTTTATGGTCCTGTAATCCCTTGGCATAGAGTTGGGGAGGCTAAATGGAACTGAGCATCTACTGGCCAGATGCCCTTCCTGATGCCTATGTGGAGTTTGCAGCAGATATTTTCTCTGTGCACTCCACAAATAACTGCCACCATTTAAGGATCAAACTTTCAACTTTCTGAGTGGGAAGCAAGCTCTTCATACTAGACCACCACACCACTCATATATAGTTTTTAGTAATTATACAATTATACTTTAGGCTGCCTAAAGCCAATTAGGAGTGGGCAGGAAATAAATTTGCTAAATAAATACAGACAGACTTTATGAATAAATTTAAGCTTAATACTGGGTTAAGCCATAAAAGGAGAACCAGTTTGGTTTAGTGGTTAAGATGATGGCCTAGAAACCAGGAGACTGAGTTCTAGTCCTTTCTTAGGCATGAAAGCCAACTAAGTGACCTTGGACCAGTCTCTCTCTCTCTCTCAGTCCATGATGTCAGTGACAAACCAGTCAAGTCAATTCCTACTGCAACCAATGGGATCAACTCAAAATATAGAATCAAAAGACTGGAAGGGACCTTGAAGATCTTCTAGTCCAACTCCCTGATCAAGACAAGAGCTTACATCATCCCAGTTAAACGATTGCCCCATCTCTTTTTGAAAACCTCCGTGATAAAGCACCCACAATTCTGGGAGACAAGCTATTTCATTGATTAATTGTTCTGTCAGAAAATTTATCCTTGCATCTAGGTTGAATTCGTTTTTAATAAGCTTCCACCCATTATGTCTTGTCCTCACCTCTGGTCTTTGGAGGCTAAGTCAATGCCCTCTTCTCTGTGATAGCCCTCAAATATTGGAAGACAGTTATCATGTCCCCCCAAACCTTCTCTTTGATAGGCTAAACATACCTAGCCCCTTCAACTGTTAATCATATGATTTACATAATTCCCCCTCCCAAAAGCAGACCCCGCACCTGTGGGAAAATGCTAGGAAGGAAAAAAACTTTACTATCATCCATATGTCATTTTGTTATGAATTTAAACTATTTCATTCCATTTAAATGTTGAATTCTAATTTGTTAAAAGGTATTATCATGAAGTGGTAATAAAAAAAATCATACATTTTTATTGTGTATCCCAATTCCATGACCTGTTTACTTACTTGTGAATTCCTTTTTAGGTTACAATTCTACTACCTACGAAAAGCTACAATAAATTTCAAAGATGTGTACTGGATTGTACTTATTCAGTGGACACACAGACTTGCAATATGTTAAAATATATGGCTTTATTGTGACAGAAGCTTAAAACACTAAGGATATATCAAGCACTATGCTCAGGTGTCAAATTTTATATGTGTGTATACGGTATGAGTACAAATGAAAAAAATAAAATAAAATGTGTTCAGAATATTGTGATAATTAAGATCTGTTCAGTTACTATACAAATCCTAAACACAAACAAAATCAACCAGCAACTATTCATAGTAATATTGCTCTGCTAGTTCAACAGAAGGAAAAATCTATTCATTAAGTTTAAATGAACAGAATGCTGATAAAATCTTGTCACTTTGAAAGACCTCTCATCAGTTATTTTTTTAGTAAGTTAGCAGCAGAGTAAAAAAATTCCCTTTAGTTTTTGAATGCTGCCTTTTCTATATCATATTTGCATCCATATCATTATTTTCATAAAAAGCCCGTATTGTCCCGCTGACCACATAATTGTTGGTCAAGCATCCAACTATCATTTACTGCATAGTGGAGGCAGCCCAAGTGAACAGCTTCCTTTCTAGAATATATTTGGTGGGACTTCTTTTTTTCCAAATAACTAAATATTTTAACCTTAATTGTTCTATTGTCAGCTGTAATTCAAAGGAAATATTAAAGAAATTAAAATAATGTAGGTACATCTTTTATTGTAAACATCCAAATTGTTACTAGGAGCTTATTCAAATGACTACTATTGCACTTTAGATGAAATTTCATACACTAGGAAGCCATTTAAAATGATATGCTATTACAGAACAAGCACATTCATAGAGCAGTAACCAATAACTACCCTAACAAAGAACATTTCAAAAGTAAAAAATAATAACCAATAATAAACCTAATAAACACTGTTGAAATATAAACAACAAAACCTTTTATTAACATTTTAATTTAGTTTATGCACATGTAACCCTTGAGTTACAACATAATTCATCCTGGAATTATGATCACAGGACATCACATGATTGGTTCCAAACTTACAACCATTTTTTACAATTGCCGTTAAGCAAATGCCATAATCATTAAGTGAATGCCATGGTTGTTAATCAAATTCATTTTCCACACAAGCATTTTTTTGCCAGAAACAGGATGTAAATGCTGGAAACCAATAAAAACATTGCAAATTATGGTTATGCGACTACAGCATCCGTTGCCAAGTGACCAACAATGCGATGACATGACTGCAGAGAGAGGTGCTGCCATCATAATTCCGAAAACAGGACATAAATAACTCTGGGGAAGTCCACCATAATTTCAAACGGTTGTTAAACAATTGGTTGTAAGTCATATTTGTCTTACTCTTATTAAACACATTTATTATTTAATAAACAAATTTATATAGCTGCCCAACTCACACACTGGTTATTCTTGGCAGCTTATAACATTTAAAAATCCACTACATAACCCTGCCCCACCCATGTTGGATAACAGTGATAAAGTAAGAATGGTGCAGACAAAAATACGTATAATTTGTATTTTAATGTTACAAAAACCACATAGTTTCAATAAACAACTACAGAGCCCATAATCAGTCGAGTTACCTTTTCAGAAATATTTTCTTACTTAAACAGAGAAACAAAATGATAATGGGCAGACTGCTAAAACTTGGGTTTTAAAATTATAGGGGAAAAAAACTATTTTATTAAGGAAAATGCATAGCAAGACAAATATAGATGCTTTTTGTTTAACAAAGGATGCTTTTCATGACGATATTTGTGGTTGATTTACCATGCTTTAAGAATATTCTAATGTATTCACATCTTTCTCCTTGACTTAAAGCCACATGCTGCTAACCATGTTGGAATACCAGTTTGTCCAGATAAATTAGCACATTCACTGTGGTTCATCTTTGTGCTTTTATGTTTAGTGAGAGCAAAGTACCACAGTATTGGGAACATCTTCACCTTCTGATAAATCGAACACAGTTCTTGGGACAATGTCATTTTGAATGCATTATGCAATGTTGGATTTGCCCTTGAATAATCACAGGATTCAATCTGTTCCTTAGTGGAAAAACTTCTTTGGCACAAAAGGATACCATTTTGGAACAGGCATTTATACTGTCTGATGTTCTTTGTGAACTCATTTGCAATATTACTGTCACAAATTTGAGTTCATTAAGTAGAGGTTGTAAATTGCCTATCCTGACCTTCTCCTTCATATAGCAGAAATTGGCATTTTTTCCCCAGGGAACAGAAACACACAATGAGGACAGATTTTGGCCATAGCACCAATATCTGCAGAAATATTACGTTGTGCAAGTTATGTATTTTGCCTTGCTCTTTCTCTGTTGAAAGTGGTGTTGTCGTGTTGAAGAACTCTCACAGTAATTAATATTTGCCAGATATTTTCAAGTGGACCTTTCCTTTCCTCTTCCATCTTTTCTTGTCTTCTCATTCTGTATCTTGCCTTGTAATTCTGGAGCTGTGCAGCCCTTTCATCCTCCATTTCTTCATCTCTCTTCCTCCTTGCCACTTCCCAACATTTGGTATCATCTGTTGATTATATCAATCATCTCTTTCTTTATGGCATAATTATGCTGACAATATTTTACTTTATTTTTATTTGTTTTTAACCACAATGTTGTACATTGCTATTGTCAATTCAGAACAGTTAATAATCCCTGTCAGCTTTTCCATTGAGTTGTATGAAGCTGTCAGAGATAGCTTAAAAATGGGAACATGTGACCTCCTAGGCAGGACAGGTCTACCTTTTCTCTAGTAGCTGAAGGAGAGGCCAATCTACATCAGTGTCAGAATAGGAAGCAATTGAAATAAGGTGGATAATGACTAAGATTTAGAGGCTAATGTATTTGATTGACATCAGAGATCCAGTTTCTATTCCATCTGTAGCCACAGCTGCTCACTTCATGAATTTCAGCCCAACTTACTTCACAAGGTTGTTGTGAAGAAAAATAGTAATATAGAACTCTATGTATTGCCTTGAGTTTTTGAACAAAGATGGGATATAGATACATATGCATATTTGTCAGCAAAGAACAAGCACATAAATCAATAAAAAAATATCCAGCCTTTCTTCGTGCACCTTAAAGTTATTGCTTCTTTAAGAGCCACATGATGAATCAATTCATCATTACAGAGTGAATGAGGGAGAGATTGTGAGCTTCACTGGGAAACTGCACAGAATATTTAAAATGAAGATCATGTAACTGCAGCAGCAACCCAACAGAAGCCAGTAGCACTGAAACAGCCATAACTTCCCCAAATTTCATTCATTCAAGAGTCACGGATCCCAGATTTTGGTTACACTTTGTATGTTAGCCAATTTCATGTATCTGGTTCAAAAATTGTTGCCTTATGATGCACCATTTCACCCAGGTAAAAGTTATGACAATGAGTGTTTTAGTGATATATAGTTTAAATGTCTCTAGATAAGATTCAATAGAGGACTGAAAATTGTGATAGTACCCCCATATTTCAGGAAATGACTCATCTTTTTTGCCTGTTATAAAACAAAACAATGCTAATAAAAAGAATATATCAATAACCCATGATGAACTAAATGTCAGTTCAGTGCATTTACTTGATAGAGCTAAGAAGTATAGTCAAGTGTCCTTGACAGGCAGTAACTACTACTAAAACAAGCTGAAAATCCTAAAAATGTCTAATTAGCAGTAAGACAAGTCCAAATCATTTCAATTATTTTTTTTCAATTCAATCTAATAGCATGATGATAATATGTGACCATTATTGAATATTATTTACAAGAGTGGTGGCGATTCAAGGCCATGCTAAATACAGGAGGCATTAATGGCTACAAAGTAGGCAAGACTATGGTGTTGTGATTTTAAGGAGTTTTAAATGTCTATTTTACAGATAACACTTTAATTTTAATTTTCATTGTTTCCCTGCCCAAAATTGGAAAAAAATGTATTTTAGTCAGTTTTCAGAAATCATGTATCATTGCTCCAGGGATCACAAAACTGTTTACCTCTGCTACAGCTGTCCAATATGTACAAAAAAATTTACATTGTATACAGTCACTTGATAGTGAGATGGGTGGCATATAGTATAGATTAAATAAATAAAATAAAATATTTCATGATTTTTTTAAAATAACCTGCCACTTGTTTCAGAAACAGGACATTCAAACTTACTTCAAACATTGCACGAATGACTTAATTTCATCTCTTTCCTTCATCTTCCTGTAACTAATTTTACTTAATCCTTTCAAATACAATACGTACTTAACAAATATGGAATTTCAAAGGCAGCATTGCTATCAGGACCAGAAAGTCCAAATATTAAACTTTTAAGTTGAATTCTAAAAAAACTTTAAAAACTGTTTCAAAAGATTTTAACTAGTCAGAGGTGATAATATAATTATAGAGACTTCTGGTAGAAAACAATTTACTAATATAATCAAAACAAACCTACAACCTAGTATTTTCCTTGTACAGGTTTCACAAATATCAAAATATTAAAAGTGATCCCTTAGGTTTCAGTTGCTACCAAGCTAATCAGCAGAGTCAAATAATTACGCTTCAACTAAGCTGAAAGAACAAATCAGTTATGGAAGTCTATATTCCAACTAACAAGCAAAACTAAAATAAATATGCAGTGCAAAATCTGAAAATTGTTATTGAAAAGCAGTGGGATCAAATCAACTCAATGTATAATATAATCAGATAAGACACTAAATTCTCATATTAAAGATGTATTTATTTCGGCACTTATATAGTCATCCAACTCAAACTATGTGATTCTGGGAAGTATACAAATAAATATGCATATTTGGAAGTAATTGCAAATTAGTTTTTATTTCTATGTTTTGTATTTTATCCTTGTGTTCCTTTGTACTGAAATATGATGTGAACATGCCATATGATAACTAAATAAGTAAGTAAGTAAGTTGTAAATTAGAGTCAGTTTGGCAGTTCCAACAGGCTAGAAACTGGGCGACCGCAAAAATTAGTCCCACCTTAGGTACTAAGTCAGCTAGGCAACCTTTGGCCCATCACTTTCTCTCAGCCCCAGAAAGCAGGTAATGGCAAACCACTTCCAAAATCTTTTCAAGAAAACTGCATGGACTTTCAGGCAGTCATCAGGAGTCAACACTGACTCAAAGGAACACCATCCTCCCAATTGTAAATTAAGGATAACTGTTTATGGCATATCTATGAAACACAATGCATCATGATTTGCATACAACAGGATCTAAAGATATATCTCTTTAAACTTCCTACCCAATATCGCATTGTCTATAACATTCTTCAAATATCCCTTCTACATAGTTGATAATTCATAGAATAATTCTCAAAGAAGAAACATTAAGACACAATAAAACCACATCCTGGATTTCAACATTAAAAGAACAGATTGTGCTGCAATGTACTTTTATGATTAATTGAAAATTCCACTGCTTTCATCTTTGCATTTACAGCGCAACATTTTATGTCCTGTAGGAAATCCTGCTGAGTTCAGCAGAATTCAATCTTATGCATATTTATTGGAGAGTGCAATAGTTGCATATAACTAGAAATCAGTAGATACAAAACAGGCAGCACTGGGATTTTTTTTTTCTAATGGGTTAAAGCACGAGTGTCAAATTCGCATCACATTGCTGTCACATGATGTTTCGTGACGTTTTTCCCATTCATGGAGCTGGGGTGGGCATGGCCTATGCATGCCGCTGGCCACCAGTTTGACACCCCTGGGTTAAAGGGTCTTCTTTACATCCTTAACTACATTAAACAGCTCTGGAAATTTTTAGCCACCAAATGTCAGAAGACCCAGGCTTCCTTGTTGGCACTGTGCCACCAAACTTTGATGGCCCAATTGATACCAGAATTCATTTCGCTTTGGGGGCAGGGATGGTTTGCAAATTGCAGAATCCTAACCTGAACCTTCTCCCCACACATCAGAATGGCAAACCATAAATCAATTGCCTCAATCCTTGTTTCCTATGACACTTGCACTCTTGACTCTTTTCACTTCTTAGTCTTTTAAATATACAGGTAGTCCTTGACTTATGACAATATGTGCCAGTTGCTAAGCATTCCAGTTTTGATTACATGACCATGGAGATGCTGCAACATTCTAAGTGTGAAAAAAAAGGGTCATGTCACTATTTTCAGTGCTATTGTAACTTCTGTCACTAAACAAATGGGTGTAAGTCAAAGACTACTTATATGAGACAGTATACAGGTAGATCTCAACTTACAACCAAAACTGAGTCCAAAATGTATGTTGTTAAGTGAGAAATTGGTTAAGTGAGTTTTGCCCCATTTTATCACTTTTCTTGCCACATTTGTTACGTAAATTACTGCAGTTGTTAAATTAGTAACACAACTGTTACGTGAATCTGGTTTCCCCATTGACTGTGCTTGTTAGAAAGTCGCAAAAGGTGATCACATGACCTTGGGACACCACAACTGCCATAAATGTGAGTCAGTTGTCAAGCATCCAAATGTAAATCACATAGCCCTGGATATGCTTCAATGGTCATAATTGTGAAAAACGGCCATCAGTCACTTTTTTCAGTGCCGTTGTGACTTTGAACAATCACTAAATGAACTGGGGTAAGTCGAGGACTACCTGTAATGTAATAAATAAATGCTACAAAACTAAAATCATCTCTAGTGTGTCCTGGAAATGCGATGCTAGCTAGACCCAGATTGTGGGGGCAATATGCTGACTCTGACTCTGTGAACCGCTTAGAGAGGGCTGTAAAAAGCACTGATAAGCGGTATATAAATCTAAAGTGCTATAGTGCTACTATCCTGGCTGACATAATCTTCCGTTTAGGATAACTTTTTCAGAAACAAACGGCAAAGGAGCCATTCGATGTTGACAGCAACGCCAACGCTTCAAAGCAAGAAGCCGAATCCTCCCCACCCCCACCCGTGCCTCGTTTCCCACCTGTTCGTCCCCTTCTCCCGTCTTCGTGAGGAGGAAACTGCCATTCTTAGACCATGGGCAAACAGGTACGCGAAGAGACGAATCGGAACCAGAATAGAGCTGGAAGGGACCTTGGAGGTCTTCTAGTCCACCCTCACCCCCCACCCCTCGCTCAAGCAGGAGATCCTATACCAGACTAGACAGGGTGGGATGGGGCAGAGGAAAGACTGGGCGAGCCCTGGTCGACTCTTCCCGCCTTTCGGGAAAGATAAAAGGCGGCGGTAACCGAGTCACGAGTGCCCCTCTTCTTGCTCCCTTATCCCCGCGCGTTCGCGATACGGGGAAGAGGCTACGGTTACTTATTCGACCCAAGTCTGGAAAGAATTTGGGCTCCATACTTCCACCGCGGGGAAAATGCGCGAAAGGAAACGTGCGAAGAGAGCGCTCAAGGGGGTGGGGGAGGTAACTTTGGCGAAGCGGAAGCTTTTGACTCACCCCGGCCCGTCTGGGCGGGTGGGCTGAGTCGCGGTTTTGTACAAGGTGCTCATTTTTTTATTATTATTATTTTTTTGGGCGGCCCCGCGTTACGTTGTGGGGAGCTGTCGTCCGCCCAGAGAAGTCGGGACCTCGCCTCTGGGTGGGGACTGCGCGTGCGTAGCCCGTTTTAAAATACGGTGTCCCCCTTTTTTTCCTTTTCTTCAAACGGCCCCCGTCCCCTAAAGAGACCGTTTTATCTTTCCGTGTTCGGGGAAGGGGCGGGGGGAAAAAACAGCGCCTTCCGCGAGCGCGACGCCGGGAAACGGACGCCGCCGTCGCGTGACTGAAGCGCTCGCGCTGGCAGAGAAAGAGAAGGGCAGGCGAAGCGAACAGGCGGGCGGGCTAAAAGCGGGCGGGGGAGCGGAGAGGCGGTGTCGCGGGCGCGCCCACCTCCTTTGCGCGGTGACGTTGGGCCTCTTCCTCCCCCTGGTGGCTTCCCGCTCCCTCCTCCCTGGATCCACTGCTGCCGCTTCCCAGAGCCTGTGACCCATCGCCGCCGCCGCTCCCGCAGCCTTTCCGTGCCCATTTCCTCCTCTCCGCCGCGGCGGCGATGTGATTCCCCTTCTCCAGGCTCGGCCCGCCTCAGCTGAGCGGCGAACATGGCGGAGGTAAGTGAGGGAGAGTCGCGGGTGGCGGCGAGGGGATGGAAGGAAAAGGAGGGGAAGGAAGGAGGGAGAGGAGGAAGAGGAGAGGAGGAAGAGGAGGAAGAAGCAGCGGCCGGCGAGGGAAAAGACATAGGAGTCGAGTGTCTGGGGCCAACCGGGAACTTGTTGCGCGGCCGCTGCCCTCCTTTTCCTTTCGCTTCCCCCACAAGTTAGTTAGGGAGATGGGAGGAAGGTCCCGAGATGGGCCTGGGTGGCGCCTTGCGCCTAGAACTCGCGGGGGCCCCGAGTCGGGGAGGACGCCCCGGCCCTGCGGGACCCCGTCGTGGCGGGAATGGGTTGGGCGAAAGGGACGAGAAACGTTGACACGACCCTTTCGTTTCCTTCTGGGATATGAGAGGTGCCTTCCTGTGAACAGCAGAAGAGAAAAAAGGCTGCTGCTTTTCTTCCTGTTCGGGACAGTCTGGATTCACCCAAGTGGCCCCCTTATTTGTCTCCCTCTCTCCTCCAGCAGTTGAATGGGAGATCTGGGGAGACCCAAAAGCTTCGTGGGGCGAGTTGGGGAGTCAAGAGAGGCTTATTTTGCTGAAGCACCTCCTCCTCCCTCTCCCTCCCCCCCCCCCCCAAT
>JAOYMU010000263.1:22752445-22765261 GCA_025802295.1 Psammodynastes pulverulentus | reverse complement strand
ACAATCTCCCCCCCCCCCCGCTTTTTCACAAAGTCCTCGTTTTGCTTTTCCTTTCTTTGTTGTTGCTGTTTCAAAATCAAAGTCTCTTCCCTTTGGTTTGTTGTGTCAGTCTTTATCTTTCCCAGTTTTATTTCTTTTTTCTCCCTCCGGCTTACTTTTAGGTCTGTCTGCTCCTCTTGTTCTTCTTCTTCACTTTCTCTCGTGCTTTGAATCTCCATATGAACTCTTTCCACCATCTTTTCTAATTTCTTCACTATGCCTTTTATGTTTTTTGCCATTATTTCTTTTATTGATTGTAGTTCCAGTCTTATTTCTCCCCATATTCCAGACATTTTATTTTATTTTGTAAATTGCCCAACTGATCCACAGTCCTTTCAACTCAGTATCTTTCTTCCTTATAAAAGTCCAATATTTCAAATTGTATAATCCAATAATCACACTTTCCACCTCCAATCCAAGGGAATGCTTCCACTCCTTCTCCTCTTATTTATCTTCAGAAATGTTTTCTCTGGGATAATTGACTTGCGTGATTTTGGAGTCTGCTCAGCTTTTTTTTTTTTCCCTCCACTTTCAGTAACACTTTTACGTCAGCTTTCCCTTTTCCACCCAGTCTCCGTCTTTCAAAGTAAAGTCCCGCTTTTAACTTTCCCCTTTGTCTTTAATTCCGCCACCAATCCCTCTTTTATAGGGCTCCTTTCCTGTTGCTCTTTTTGCCTCGGGGTTACCTTAGTATTTCTCCAGAGTTAACACCCACTTCACACACTGTTCGCTTCTTCCTTCACTTCTGCACAATCTTAGTGCCAGTTGCTCCCGTCTTCATGGCAGCCATTTGTAGCTACTGCTCCTGCCTGCCTTCGGATGAGGAATTACCATGTCAGGGAGGGGAATTGCGATTCCTCTCTGCCTGTCCGGTGGTCTCCTCTTCTTCACCACCCCTTCAGGGTGGCTCCGGTCCCATTAAGGACCCTCCAGGGGCTGAGCTCAGATCGAAGCCATGCACGATCACTGTCTTCAGTTTGACACCGACGGGGTCACAAACCAGAAGCCTTGTAAACAGTATTCCTGAAAACGCTAGGCATCTGATGAACCCTGATATGTAATGCTCTAACTGAATACAAATATGATCAATGCTTCATTTTAATATATAACTGGTCTACTGTAAGAAATTGGGGGAAAGAAGAGTATAGCCATACTTTTTTCTGTGTACAGTCCATTCTTTCTTAATAAGTGAGATACCCCACCCAACAAAGTGTAAATATGTCTAACTGAGCACTGCTCTAAGTTTAAAATAATTCAAAGTGGATTTAAAGATTCCTATTAATTCCACCTGCCAGTTAAAATAAACAGAATGAGGCAGTCACAGATTTGTTATGAACCAGGAAAATTATATCCATGGCTGAAAGCAGAAGAAAATGGCCAACTTCCTTAGCCTACATAAGTGGCTATTAATCCTTGAGATGTTAATGAACAACTTTCTGCTTGTCTTGCTAACTTATCTTGCTGATTAAATGTGATATTCAACAAAATACAAAAAGGTACAAGAAAACCTACCACTAGACTGCACAGATTTTTTAAAAAAATAATTCAGACAATACACTCATTCAATACTTTCTAATTCTATTGCTTAATCCTTTACATGGGAATTTATATATTAGAAACAAACTTTCCATTTTTGTTGTAATTCAGCAATACAGCTGCTTTAATGGTGTATTATATCAGTTCTACAATAACAGGAAATAACCTACATTTGCACTCTCTTTTCACCATTGGACAGAATCTAAATGATAGCAAACTATTTAACTGTTTGGTATGAAAACGTGACAAAAGCATTAGCAAAAAAATCAAACCATACCTTGCAGCTACAAATGCACCAATTATCATTGCAAATACTGTCATCCGAATTCTCCAAGAAAATGTTTTCCTAAAAAGAAAGCTTAGTCATTACTGCAGCAAATTTTCAGCAATTCTCAATTTTCTAAATGAAAACAGTTAACTTTCAAGAAATCAAAATAATCTGATGAGCTTTCCACCAGTTCCTGCGCATGTTACTATAGCAATGACAGGGAACATTCGTATCTGTTTCCTTGGGTTCTTTGCACTTAACACAAAGGTGACCCAGACTTTGCAAGCAACCTGACCATGTTTACAAACTGCACATTGAAGTCATTAACCCCTGAACCTACACACAAAATACCATGGTTATCTACAAAGAACAAACAGAATTATGCACTAAAATTCAACCGAATTAAAGAATTTGCTGGAGTTTCCAATATAAGAAGTACTCTACACATCCATGGTGCTTTTTGAAAAGAAAATTCAGAAATAATAGATGGTTCCACAGTGCTTCACAGTTCTCATGCTTGCTACAGAATGACCACAAAGCAAAATAAATTTGGCAGAACTGTGCCCACCAACACAGACACATGAAACAATATATGTCATATTTTTTTTAACTCACTTGAGTAAGATTCCTTCTGCAAACATTGTAAACAAAATGGAAAAACGTCTCAGGACTGTAAACATTGGCAGACTAAGAAAGAAAAGAAAAAAGAATGTTTTAAATAAGCTAATCATTTTGACATGCCCCAAGTCAGTACTTTTATACCAAGCTAATCTAGATAAACCATTATGAAAAGCACAATATTAAAGAGCACAAAAGAAAAGTATAAGCAGGAAAGATTGCCTCCAACACTGGCAGAAAGAGGAACAAGAAAAAAGACCAAGAATCTGCTAAGCCTGCAGTAGTATCAATAACCCCAAAAGTGAAAAAAATATTTTATAAATAAATATGAAGCTCAAAAACATACTCAAAGTACCATATTTCTGCTAAACTGTATATAGACAGATTGTTAAGGAATACATGTATTTGCTTCAAATCTTATTCCCTTGAAAGGAGATAAACTCACAAAGTTCAGAAGATTCTATTTAACAATATCCCATAACCACTTGATAAAGGTCACATGTTCCAGTATCTTGCTATACATAGCAATGTATTGTATTTCTTAGATAAGATAGTAGAACAGCAGTTTGTCAAAGGTAACTTCTCAGAACTGAATGCTTTTAAATGCTTGAGGGTGAAGGTTCTTTCTCCGAGCTTGTGGGTTGGTTTCCAAACATTTCATTACCAGGCTAAGTATCATCTTCAGTGGAATTGAGGGGAATGCCTTCACTTTGTTCAACCGCATGTTGTTTTAAGCCATGATAAGTTACCATTGTCAGGACATCCAAAGTCAAGGCAGAGTCATAACCAGCATACAAACCAGTGTTGACAAAAGTCCCTTTGGCCACAGTTTCCACCAGCTATTTAAGTGGAAGCCATAAATGCAGGGGGACCCAATTCATAGACCAACTTCTTCAGGTGGAGCAAAGCTCCATTCAGGATCATTACCAGGTCCATTCTTAATGGATCAACTTGATTTTTACAAATGCAACTTTGGAACTTATATAATTTAATTTTAGTTTGTTCTGCTTCGTTCAGATTATATTGGGCTTCAGATATCAATTCAGGCCGTTTATAGCACCAGGTGTTCAACTCAGGGTACTAATGTAAAAATGTATGTTACCAGCATACCCATGACAATCAATCCTGAAATGACAGAACCTTGTCAATGGCTTTATAGAGATGTTGAACACCACAAAGGAGAGCACTGAGGCTTGTAACACTCCACAGTGTTACAAGTGCTGCTCTTGAGTGCTGCTCCTCTATTATTACTGACTTGGACCATCCCCTGGATAAAATTAAACTCACCATAAAACAGTACTCCCAATTTGAAACCCTTCTAAGTGGTTGGGCAAAATGCCATAGTCAAAAGATTTAAAAGCACCAAGAGTCTTCCCTTATCAAACTCACAGTTGATCATCAACCATCATGATCAATGTCTATGAACTAAAGTCAAATGTGTCAGTGAAAAAATTAAAGGCACACTAGGATAAGGTGAAAACTCTATGTTGCCCTCCCTTCTCTTGGTGGCCTAAGCATGTATTTATTTTCTTAATGGTTAATCCGGGGCTGGATTAAATCTGGATATTCCAGGATGACCAGCTAGGCATAGAAGTAAAATATATATATAAATTGGAAGAAACACTAGCAAACCACTTTCAGTAAAATTGCTAAACTAATGGCATGGATGCCATTTTTCCACTTTTATGTTCCCAATTACACTTGCAAGATTGCAGAGTAACATATGTGCCTTGGCAGACAAAGACTCCTACACATTCTTATTTGAAAATCCTAGTAAACATCAACAGAATTTATTCTGAGTTCAATAACTAGACGACCGAGATGCAAGATAATAATGTACATGGAAATCGATCTGATATCACCCCTTTCATTATTCTTCAGGTTTTTCCACTCTTCCATTTGTTAAGTACACCCTAGTATTCTTAACCACCTTAGTATTCCAAAAGCAATTAGTATTTTGAAGTAATCAGAAGTAATATCTTTAGAGCTCTTGCTATATAGATGTATAGTTGTAATAAAAGCATAATAAAATTATAATCTCACAAATGTATAAAAGTTATCCATACTTCAATTTCTTTGTGCTGAACAGTCCTGTGATTTGGTTCCCAAAATAGAGAAGAGGTAGTGGAAAAGTCTAGAACAAAAAGTTTACAAAAAGGGGTAAAACAGCACTCAATGAACAGATAATATCAGCTTGAGACTTAGCATTCTAAACAATGACAGTTTTATAATGAACAGCTTTCATCAGGCACACCACAATCCCAATGCTGTTTAAGTGTGGCTTAACGGCTTCAGCACATCAGATAAATATTATTTTGAAATCCAATTTACAACACAAGCACATACATCCTTCTTTTCTTTTTAAGTCTTTGTTCATTTATGAAACCATTAACAGAACATCTATTATTTCAAGTTATGTTGGGCATGTAAAGGCAAAGTATTCATAAACTGAGGTCACATTTCAATCAAGTCATTTCCTTGCTCATATGTGTACATTAGTAGCACACTAAGAATCTATGGCATGACATCGGTATAAATACCCAAAACAGCCACTCTTAATACTGTACCATGATCTGATAAACAAGTTCTTTGAATACGCAAGTTATGTAAATGGTTTCAGGACTCACAACTGGGGGGGTTCTGACACAAACATTTCAGTCATGTGAGACAAAATCTTATCAAAGTTTACTCAGAAATAGGATAATTGATGAATTTATTCCAGCGTACAGAGGATTGTATTTTCAGGGAATATTAATTGGAAGTAAGTTCTTTTGCATTTAAGTGATTGTATTTCTAAAGGGAAAATGTTACATCACTTCAGGAAGAGGCACTAGGAGCCTGTGTGGAAACTTCCCTCATCCTCTTTTAAAAGGGAAAAAAAGAATTTAAAAACACACACAGGGACGTAGTATATTGCAAAAGTTTCTTTTCAAAGAGTATTTCTACTCCTCCACAAGCTCCACAGACTTTTTTAGAAGTGTAAAAAATGGGGCACTGTAGCTTAGTTCTCTCTTAGGAAGATTGCCAATGCATACCAAATATATATTTAATATTTATCCCTCTCTTAGGAGAATAACCCTATACAAAGTAAAGGCTAGAATTCTGCATATTTAATAGCACTTTTTACGTATTTTAAAGTGTGTTCTGCCAAATACACCAAACAATATTTATCTTAATGAAAGGATTATTCACTACTTCCATCTCAATAATTATTAGTTTTAGGAGAGGAAGGAGAGAGACAAGAAACACGTCATACCTTTCGAGGTATATGTCTATCAAAATCTGGAAACTTGACCACCCTGAGTGCCTTTCCCACCCAAAGGACAACTACGGTAGCCAGCATCTGTAAGAGAAGGAAGAGAAATCACTAGGGTGTCTCCAATTCTCCCTGCCCACCCTATTTAAAGAATTTCTGAAACGCAGACTTCAACGAACCTGGCCTAGTCCCACACAGAGCGAGGAAGGAAATCTGTAACAGACCACAAACATTGTTAAACCATACTAGACAGCCGAGAAACTTTGACAAATGATACACGACTGTGAATGCTAGCTGGTGGCAGGAAAAATGGCCTGCCTCTACCTTTATCCTTGTTTAAAACTATTCTAAAATAAGGGATGCACTTCATATTCTTTGCCCTTGCAACCAACGCCCTTGCAAACATAGTCCTAACATGTTTAGCACAGATGCACTTACAGTATACCTATTCCAGAAGCACGTCAAAGTGCAAGGACACAGAACGATCAACAACAAGGAAAACTACAGGGCACCTATGGGAGATAAGTTAAAAACATGTAACATTGAAGGAAGGAAGATTTCCAAGGAATTTTTAAAACAAGGGGAGAATGGCAGGGCAAGCGCAATCCCAAACTACCAAAGTCAGTCAGTCAGTTCTCTGGAAATTTAGGGCACTGCTCACTGCTAACAGCTCCTCCGAATTCAACCCGCCAGCGGAGCTCATTCCAGATACAACTATAAGTAGTCCTCAACTTACAACAGTTCACTTAGTGACCATTTGAAAAAAAAGTTACTTATGACCATTTTTCACACTTATGGCCATTACAGCATCCCCATGATCACAATTTACATTTGGATGCTTGACAACTGATTTACAGTCGTAAAAAGGAGCAAAACTCACTTAACAAATTGCTCACTTAACATAAATTTTGGGCTCAATCATTTCTGTTAAGGTAGACAATTGCTAAGTGAGCTTTGCCCCATTTGCCACAGTTGTAAAGTGAATCACTGTAGCTGTTAATATAGTTAATATAGCAACACCTTCGTTAAGTGAATCTGGCTTCCCAGTTGACTTTCCTTGTCAGAAGGCTGCAAAAGGTAATCACGCAATCTTGGAACACAACAACGGTCGCAAGTATGAACCAGTTGCCAAGCATCTGAATCTCGGGGATGCTGCAAAGGTGGCAACTGTGAAAACCAGTCACAAGTCACTTTTTTCAGTGCCACTGTAACTTTGAACGGTCACTATCTGAACTGTTGTAAATCAAGGACTAGCTGTAGGACAGGGGAGTCCTGTTATTTCCAGAGTCCTGCAGAAAAAAAGGCAACGGGCAACTTCTCAGGCCAGAAAGCTTACAAGTGGTTTCATCGGAGGAGACGCTTAAAGCCCGACGGCAAAACCTCCTGCCGGGCATCCACACTGGAGAGATGAGCAAGCGTCGCTCCCCCTTCTCCGTTAACATGGAGGCGGCTTTTTCTCCGAAGGCAAGGTCCGGGGGGGTGGGGGCTTGCAAGAAGCCTTCGAGGCGGATGAAAGCAGCTTCCCCCGCCCCCCATCTCAGCGGTTCATGCAAGAAGAAGCCGCCGCCGGCCTCCCTCCCTCCCGGCTGTCGGACGCGTAGTTCTGCAAAAAAACAACCCCTACCCCGCCGCCTTCTCCAGCCCCTAAAACTTCCACCGGGGCCAGCGCCGATGAACTTCGGCCCGGGCTTGCCTCCTTCCTTACCCACCCGTAGCTGGTGAGGACGCTCTTGTTCACCACCACGATGAGGAAAGAGCTGAAGCCGTAGAAGGCAGCCGCCAGCAGCTTGAGGCAGGCGGAGAGGCTCGAGGCCGCCGCCATGCCCGGCTCCTCATCTCCGCGAGCTGGGGCGGCTACTACGGCGACCGAGGGAGCTTCTGCTTTCACGCCAGCTGCTTGGCGTCTGCGCACGCCCGCCGACATGGTTGCCAGAGAGACGTCAAGGAGGGGGCGGAGCCACGGAGGAGAAAACCCGGGAGAGCGCGACCACTTTGTAGCTGGAGCCGGGAGGCCTGACAGAGTCCTGGGGCAAGGGGGGGGAGGGGTGGAGGAACGGCTGACGGAAAGAGATACTCGTTACTTGAAGGACGGTTTTCCTCAGTGTCGTATCTTCCAGAAAGGCTGGACGATGAGTCACGTCATCTTCATTTGTAGAGTAGAACATACTTAAAAGCTAACGGGCGAGCCAAATCAATGTACCAGTGGCGCTCGGCTTGCAGCGCTTCATTTATTGACCGCTCAAAGTTATAAAGGGACTGAAAACATCGGCTTCAAAATTCAGATGCTTAGCAACTGGTTCCTACTTAACGACCGTTGCACCGTTACAATGATCACCTATTGAGACCTTCTGACAAGCAAAATCAATGGGGAAGCCAGATTCACTTAACAACTATGTTACTAACTTAATTCCAGTGGTTTGCTTAACTGTGGCAACAATAAAATGGAGCAAAACTGTGTCACTTAGCAACATAAATTCTGGGCTCAGTTGTGGTACGTGGAGGCCTGCCTATACTTTTTCCCCATAATAGTGACCCAATCTTCAACTAAATTGAGAACTAGCGTTCGTGTAAGGAAGATTTAGATTCACAGCAGCAGAAAAAGTTGTTTTGGAAGGTGATGTATAAAAAACCCAGATTTTTTGTTTTAATCCAGTCAATTGAAGAACACAAATAACTTTGCAAGAAAAAGTGAATTGAGGCAGGTGGCTAGAAGATCAGAAGTGCAAAGGAAAACAACATGCACACCTAAACTTTCTTTTAATTGAAATTTCACTGATCCAGCTCAGAGCAGACCCAAATCCCATTGTACAACAGAGGTGAGAACAATGGCGTATGCAAAGCACTATGCATTAAAAGCAGGGATACATTTTTATTTGAATGAGCTATTCGAAAAGCCCAGATGTGGAGAAAAACATAGTGAGTCAAGTATTCATAGGGCCTGGAGTACAATGTTCTGTGTTGGTGAAAGAGAAACATTTATACCTCTCTCAGCAAACAATCCATTGAATGTCTGTGGAGATTCCCAGTCACAGCTGTCTCAAATGTGCTTTTTTTCTTCAAAAGGCAATTTGGACTGTTTTTTTCTTGAGGAGGAAGAATAAAATGTTTTGCTTTTTAGATGAGAAGCGGAACGTTTTCTTCTTCCTCAAGGAAAAAAACAGTCCAGACTCCAGAGGCGTTTTGAAGAAAAATCACCTTTGAAAGAATCCACTGAATGGAAATTTTCTCTATTCCCTCATCCCATTGCCAGAAGAGTAAAAAAAAAAGATGAAGGGAAGGAAAGGAAAGGCAAAAGATTCTAATCCTTTGAAGTTACATTCTTCTGCAAATTGGAAAAAAAAACACTTTACATTCACATTTTTTCTTGTTTGTTATTCTCAATAAATCTTGATTTTCTCTCAGAAAAGTGCTACATCCCAATGCCCCACAATTATTGCAGCAAATGACCTGATATAACATGGCAATAAATCTAATGAACCGTGTGGTGTGTACATATTTATTGTCAGTCCCAAAAACTTTTCACACAACAAGAAGTCACTTTCAGAGGTTGGAGCTATGTTGTTTCACCACTGCAGCTGTTTCTTGTTTCAGGCCTTGAAAGGCATGGAGATTCTGAAGTATCAGATGACGCTGTTGGTATACTTATCGCAGTAGATGTGTCTTCACTGCTCTCATCTTTTGAATATAAAGCTACATTTTCTGATTTCTCAGACTCGGAACTTTCGTTTATTAAGTCTAACTGGAAGGATGAACTTGGCATCTCGCTTGATGTCTCTCCACTTTTTCTCATTGAAGAGTCCGGATGCTGGGCTCTGAGGTCTATGTCAGTTGTTGTAGTTTCATTTAAGAAGGGATCCTGGTCAGAGCTGCTTCTATCAACTGATAGTTTGTCACTGGGCTTTTTCAAGGAACAATCCACTAAAAGGGGCATCTTACAGACAACCAACTCACCTGGAACCTCAAAAACTGGAATTGGTTTTGGGCTGGATATGTAATCGACAATTGCGTTATTTATTTTGAGTCTTCCTTTACTTTCAGTCAGTGGTTTTTTCAAAAACTCTGCAAGTGAGGATTTTATTCTTGAGACAGTTGAGAGAGTGGGTTCCACATTACCTATTGGGTTTTTTCTATCTGCCATAAGAATGTCTTTGTTACGCTGGGACATATTTTGAAGAATATTTTTCTCGGTTACAACATGCCTGGTAATTGTTTTGGTGAAGTGCCCATGGGTTTTCTGAACCAAAGATGTCCCTTTCTGAGAATTTACAGAAAGATTACTTAACTGCCTTTCCAAAGATAAAATCTGAATAGTGATGCGCTTTGGTTTCCTAGTAGAAGTGGATTTTTTCTTTCTCTTTGCTCTTAGATTAGAATAAGGAGATGTTTTACTTTTGATTATTGCAACAGAATCATCATAATTATTTTGTAGAACTGGGTTTAGGTCCATACATGCTTCATTGTCCTGATTCAAATAATCAAGTGTCTTCTTTCCATATAGCAAAAGCCATTGATTCCAAGCAAAGTTCCACCTGCTTCTTTCATGATAAACGACGGGAAATGATTCACTTATTTTCTACAAAAGAGATAGTGAAACTTTTATACCAACTGGTAGGACACAACTGTTACACATACCTAAGGAGAGCTCATACTGACACCTCTATCTCTTGAAATTATTTGAAACTAACTGTTACCCATTTCTTAAATTCCCAAAACCGCATTCATATAACTTTCAAGAAGTTCAAATTTATACAATATCCAGACTCACACAAACCCTGCAAGGAAATTTAAGCTTTAAAAGTTTAATCCTAAACCATGGATTGAAGTTTAAAGACAGCAACGGCTCACACTTGGATTTTTCACATATAAATCCAGAAAAGCCCTAGTACTATAGTAGTTGGGTGTTTTGCATATATTCTTTTTCAAAAACAAAGTAAGTTAATCATTTGAGGTTAAAAAAAAAAGCAGTACTGTAGCCGAAATCTTCTAATTTATAATTTTTCTTGATTAATTACAATATCTGGAGAGTAAGGGGGGGAGCAAAACCTGATTTAAAGACAAATATCCATTATCAGGATATGCAAATTTTCAATGGAGCTTGGCAACAAGATCCTCCCCCCTTTTCAACTACAAATACCTTCTACTACTTACTTACTCAGGTAAATGTGCTCCCTAGGTTAGGTTTAGCAATCATAAATTGGTAGAAATTCTCATATATATTTATTCTGAATCTGAAGTCCAATTGATTTCCAGGCAGGATTTAAAGTGATCATATTAATTCATTTTCTAATCCATTTCATGCTCTAATTTTACCAAAGATTTCCAACTGTATAACTTTTATAATGCCAACCCACAATCTCCAACTTCATTTCTTGCACTGAGATAAGTAACATGCATCTTTCAGTAGTAGCATAACACAAATAAAACTGATCGTTTGATACACATATTGTGTATTAGATTCATAAAAGTTCTTGTTTCCCTCACCTCCCCCTTAAAAAAAAGATCCCTCATAAACTCAAGGAAATTTGGATTTTTGTGATAAAATGTCATTAGCTTATAAAATCTTAACAACAACAACAATAATGGTTAAAGAGCCAAGAGTAAGAAAACAGCGCATACCATTTGATTTTGTGATTCTACTTTTACACGACCAGCACTGATTATTTTGGCATTTGGATCTTCTAATTCATCCATAATGCACAGAGGCAGGATTTCCTTTTTTAAACCACTAAAGCCAGTCTGGATGTTTTGTCCATCATTCATTAAATAATCTTTGGGAAGATTGGCTTTCCTTTAAAACAAGAAGATTAATAATCACTAGACAGTCAACATTTAAATGAATAATACTGTATTACTAGTAGTTAATTCTTAGTTCCTGCTTAGAAAGCAGGTGAAAACCACGGTCAGGGGAGCCTTTGTTCATCTCCAGCTAGGATTTCAGTTGCAACCCTACTTGGGCTAATATGCTATGGTCAGCACTCAGCTGGGTTACTGGAATATACTATACATGAGTTGGTTGGAGACAAACCAAACTCTACAGCTAGAAGAAAATACAGTGGAAGACTCTGTTAACTCATCAAGTTAGAATAAGAACCTATTTTACCTGTTGGCTTTTGAGCCCAATAGAAAAAAAAAAGCTTTAAATCCCTAGTGTGGCAAAACATCTGGATATGTTAGGCAACATCTTGCAAGATCCTAATCTGCTGGCCTCACCCTGTTACTAAGAGAGGACCTGTTTCAACTTCCTTGACCATAGGAGAGTTTCTGAACTACATCTTCCTATATCCTCAGTCAGTAAGGAGTAGGTCAGGATGCTGAATGTTTAGCAAGGTACATTTTTTTCTCAGCGGTTCTTTACCATGTTGAATTAATTATGGCATAAATAGGGAGCGTGAAGTCTATACATTGTATTTTTTTAATCAGGAGGAACTTTTGTGTGCATTTTTTAATAGACAGCTTCCACTGTACAAATAATATTGGAAACAGGAATACTTCGTCATGTTTGTACAAATCACAAGAAAAGCCTACAGTTAATGAGCTGTCATCTTGGGGTTTCAAGATGACAGCTCATTAGAGAGACAATGGAGTTGTTTCAGTGGAGATACTGTTTCAGATTTCTTCTTTCCGGACTACAGAGAAAAATACTTTTAATCACCATTAATTTTCAAGAATCTGGCAAAACAGCAATTTTCCTTCTGCGGAGATCTAGAACATTATACAATTTTCAAGTATTCTATGAAAGCCCTCTACAGTTTTGGGGTGGATGGTGAACAATGACAGTCAACTAAGGTGCCTTTCAAGTTTTAATTAAAGTGACAATTTATTTTTTCTTTCATCATATCTCTTTTGAACAGCAATGGGATGTAACCGGAGCACCTACCAGTTTGGGAACGCGCGTGTGCACTAGGAAAACGCACACGCACAGTTTTTAAGCCCCTAGCTGGAGCCTGCAGTAACGAGCAGCTTCAGGAGCTCTCACCTCACAATCAGGAGGCTGTGAGTTCAGTCCTAGATAGAGGCTAATATTTGGAATAAACTCTCCTGCTGAGCAGGGGGTTGGACTAGATGACCTCCAAGGTCTCTTCCAACTCTGTTATTCTGT
>JAOYMU010000263.1:22671555-22682299 GCA_025802295.1 Psammodynastes pulverulentus | reverse complement strand
TTTACCCACCTCGGAAGGATGGAAGGCTGAGTCAACCTTGAGCCTGGTGAGATTCGATCTGCCAAATTGCCAAATTGAAGGCAGCTGGCTGTAAGCAGAAGTAACCTGCCATTACTGCACTCTATCCTCTGGGCCACCAAGGGACATAATATCCTCCCTGAATGTGACTGCAGGGGCCACACATCAAACTTTAGATCAGATCGCAACCGGCTGTAAGCTGAGGCCGCATATTGGTCTAGTATCTGATTTTTCCCCTCAATAATGATACTGCGCTTCAATTATTAGAAGGCCTAGTTATGAATATAGATCTTTTGAACATTCATATTTCTCTGTGTTTTTAATCTAGGTGAAGTATTAATACAGTATATACTGCAAGTCCATGTATGATGTGCCATATGCTAAATAAATAAGTAAATGCAAGTAAGAAGTCCCATATCCCATATTGGCATCTCCTGATAGATGGAAAAAGTATCTATCTCAAACCTTAGAGAGACTCTTAGAAGTCCATAATGACATTCCCAAGTTAGATGGTCATTGAATTATCTTGGAAGAAGGCAGATTTCTATGGCTTTGTCTATTTCTCTCCTCTGAGGGTTTTCTTCTTTTATCCTCTAGATCAGGGGTCTCCAGCATTGGGAACTTTTAAGACTTGTGGTCTTCAACTCCCAGAGTTCCTCAGCCAACCTTGAAATCTTTAAAATTTCACTTCCCATGGCTGGCTGAGGAATTCTGGGAGTTAAAGGCCACAAGTCTTAAAGTTCCCAAAGTTGGCTAAGGAATTCTGGGCATTGAAGTCCACAAGTCTTAAAGTTGTCAAGGTTGGAATCCCCAAGTCTAGATATTCTACTGAATACTCTCAGTAGATTTATTTGTATCTTTTCTGGATACAGAGAATTCACATTAAAGGATTGGCCTTTATTTGTCTTGATCATATGTCTAGTGGATGTTCTCTTTACATTATGATCATGGAATAACATAATAGGGTTTTGCCAACAGAAAATACGCTCTTCTTATTATGAGGAACATACCCAGAGTTTCTGCCCATCTGTATAGGAAAGTATTAGTTTTAAATTGGATATTAACATCTCGGTGATATTTTAATGTCGGTTTAGCTTTCAATAACATCATACATAGTTAAGATAGTCAAACTTTCAAATGAATGGGGAAACTGCTAGCTCCAGGCCACATTAAAGGTTTAGAAATTATAATGGGAGAGGTCAATAAAAGAAGAAAATCAACTGACGGGTTAATATTTTTCCTTGATTTTGTTCTACATGGCTAATGCATCAGTACAAGCGTTGTTTGATACAGCATGCGGAGTCGCACGGATCATAAATCAAAGGCTGCATACATTTATGTAATTAAATGAACAAACATGAAATATTCATTCTGGTCACCCTCCCAGAGGTCAAGGGGTTAAGGAGGAAACAATGACAAAGGGCAGAAAACATAATGTTAATACAGAATTCTGTGGCACTTGTGCGTAACAGTCTTCCAGCTAAGTGCCTATCAAGGCAGATAAAACAAAACTCGTGCCTGTTTCCATTTTGCTTTCAGAAAATAGAAGACTTATGTCATTTCGCGAACTAGGATTTGATGAGTGGAGGTGGGATGTGGGGTTTGCAGAAGTCTTCCTCCTGCCCAGCTCTGTTATTTACATAGAATAACAAAGGTCATCTAGTCCATCCCCCAGCAGGAGAGTCTATTCCCAATATCTGCCTCTATCTAGTTTATACATGGCTAATTCAAATGTGTTACATTCTGAGCCTGTACGAGAAAATTGTCAAGCGCCAGGGAAATGAGAAGATTCAGGCAGTTCAAATGAGTATAAAGATGTATTGCAAGCGTAAGCTCTCGACAAGAATCTGGCCAACTAGCGGTCAAGGGAAATGAGCGGGAGATAAGAAAGGCATTCAAGTTGGGCTGAACTTAGATCCCTTGGGCATGCAGGGACTCATGGCTTATGATACATTTGACCCCAAGGAGGGGTATGATAATGGATCTGGAGGCTAAACCATATGATGAGGGAACTAGGTATGTCTAGTCTAATGAAGAGAAGGACTAAGAGTGACAGGATAGCAATCTTCCAATACTCAAAGGGCTGTCACAGAGAAAAGGAAGTCAGCTTATTTTCTGAAGCACCTAAGGGTAGGACAAGAAGACTTGTTGGGTGGAAGATCTTTAAAGAGAGAACCATCCTAGAATTAAGGGGAAATTTCCTGACAGGGAGAACAATTAATCAGTGGAATATTTTGCCTCCAGAAGTTGTGGGTGATCCAACACTGAAACACTTATGAAATAAGTGGTTTAATTTGTTACGCCTTGGGCCATAACCTTGTGCTTGAATCAGCTGGTTTAAGCTGGTCCTATCCAGTTGGTTTATAACTGTAGTTTTCAGAGTTTCCAACATTCAAACTGAGACTTAGTTGTATTTCTTGCCTGGTGAATTTCAAAGGCACTTAATTTATTTCAGGGCGGGGAAATATTAGTGAAATAATCAAGTTGAAATAATTGAAAGTGGTACATTTTGATTTACTAATATAAACAGGAAGAAGCTGGATTATATATATGCACACACACACAGAGGTCATTTAACTGATTAGATTTTTTTTAACCTGTTGCAACCATGTCTTTTGACAGTTTACAACGAGGTAAGGATCCCTAATGGAGTGGGTACAAAGATAATTAAAACAGTTAGAGCTGATATTTAAAACTATTAGCAATGGGAAACAATTCTAGCATGGTGCTATCTAAAGTCACTTGAAAAGGTCTTCAGGAAGAGCTTCATTTGAACCTGCTTTTGAGAGACCAGCAGGGATCTGTGTCGCTATGCCTGGGAAAGGATGTAGATCTTAGCTTGCTGCCAAAACAACAAGAGTGTGGGAGAGACCAGCAAGGACAATTCTCAAACAAAGGGAAGATCCACTCACTCTCTTGGTTCACTCAACGAAGTTTGTTTGCCAGATGCTGAGAGCTCCTGAGAATTAAGTGGGAGGTGAGCCAGTCAGGGCATTTGCCACAGATGTGAACTTCAGCCCCCAGAATTCCCCAGCCGTCTTGGCTATGGCTGATAATGATTCTTCTTGTTGTTGTGCCATATCCGCCATCGGACGTTGGCGATCATGTTGGCGATCCTATTTTTATCAACAGCCGCACGAAAAAGGGCTGTTGAGTTTTGTCTAAACCGGCCCCTTAGATTTTGAAGCCATGAGGTTCTTCTTCTGCCTGGACTTCGTCTGCTTTCAATCTTTCCTTGGAGGATTAAAGTGAAGTAGGCTGTATTTTTCCGAGTCTGATAATGATGGAAGGTGAAATTCATACCGTAGTTAACAGATAACAGATAATCAGAGTTGGAAGGGACCTTGTTGTTGAGGAAGGTGGCTTTAGAATGTTCTTCTGGCTCCTTCAAAATTGATGAGAATAGTCACGTTGGGTCTGAAAATAGACTGGCAACCATCCCGATCCATTTAGAACATAGAGCAATAGGTTGGAAGGGACCTTGGAAGTCTTCTAGCTGAGCCTCCTGCTCAAGCAGGAGACCCTATACCAGGGGTCAGCAATCTGCAGCTCAGGAGCTGCATGTGGCTCTTTCATCCCTCTGCTGCAGCTCCCTGTCGCTCAAAATATGCATCACAACTGCCAATGTGCGACACCCACCGGCACGTGATTTATTGAGCTTTTCGACCCCCGGTAGGCCAATCATGGATAAATCCAAGAAAAGGAAAGTTTCAGAAGAAAACAGAATGTTTAATTCAACTATATATGCTAGTTTTGAGGCCGCGCAGGAAATAGTCAGGCACGGGAAGATTTTTTGTGGCTCCCGGTGTTTTCTTTTCTGTGGGAAACAGGTCCAGATGGCTCTTTGAGTGTTTAAGGTTGCCAAACCCTGCCCTATTCCATCCAGACAAATGACTGTCCAATTTCTTTTGGGGACATTCTCAATAGGAGAAAACTGAGCTAATCTCTACTCTAGAAGATCAGGGATTGATTCAAAATGCTCAAATGCCTATTGGACCAACAAGATCATTCTTAGATCTTATGACCTAAAGTGAAAAACGTAACTATCAAAGATTCCCCTTGCACCCAGTTGCTGTTTTAATATTAATTATTAATAATGGGTCAGCAGCCTGAGAGACTCACAGTTCTCTTCTAGGTTCTTTAATCATTATTCATTGGAAGCTGATTGCTCTTCTTGGTTTTGATGGAGTTGTACATCCTTCCTTACCTGTTCGTGTCGCTTCTTGAGTAAATATTTAAAAAGCTTTAGACTACAATGTATTTCACCGTATTAAAAGCAATGCATTATTAAACATAACTCGTGTCTTCCCTCCCTTTCTTCCCATATGCTATTTGAATTGCAGAATCCCCCTCCTGCGTGCAGCTTTGATCTAGTCTTGTCATGTCTGATTTTTGAGAACGGAGCAATAATGTGGTTTTCATGTTTTCTTAAGGTAACTATATCAACAGCCGTTCCTTTCTGAGATGCTGAGAGTTGCAGAAAGAAGAGATTCTTTCAAGAGCTTTAGATGAGATTCTAAATCAGAAAGGCCCCTACAGGTTGAGACTGCAAAAGAGTTCTGCTGAGACCTTTAAAAAAAATCTTTTTTAACCGCTTTCTCTTCTCGATCTCTCCCCCTACTTCTTTAAACCCCAACTTATTGTGAAGAAAACTTCCTCTCGTTGTCCTACGTCGCTGGAGAGCAACTGGCACAATTGGGAGAAGGGATCAAGCAGGGAATTAGCATGGACTCGTTACGTAAGCACAAGTGGGCAAGGTCTGACTCCTCTTGAATGCCTTTGAGCCTCCTCTGGTTTTTGGTTTTTTTTTTGTAGTAAAAAGTTTTATTGGTCACAAATATACAAATATATGTCGAATTTTCAATTATCTTTTCAGATAAAAATATTTTCCCAAAATTTTCTTACACACAGCCGTACTTCCCATTTTAAAATGGCATTAAAAAAAGGAAAAGATTCAAAATAACCAGAGTAATAACATATCTTATCACATTAAAAGAGTCTATTAATCGAATTGAAGTTATACAGCTTTAAAATACCAGTATGAGAGATATCAGCACATTACAAAATGCCTTCAGAGAGAAAATAAAAAATATCAAAAATTAAATAGGCCCCCTCATCATTTCTTGGTTCTGGACCTCAGGACTCTGGCTTCGGCCTGACCCACCCCCTGAGCCGCCACGGCACCACCGACTCCCACACCTTGATCATCCAATACCTCACCTTCCTCGGTTCCTGCCTCATCTGATTCCAGGAGGGTCTTGTATTCTTCCACGTAGGCCTTAGCCAACAAGAATTATTTTTATAATAGATTAATGGGACCTCCTTTGTCCATAAATTGTTGGTAAAAGTGTTATCACTTGAGCACTGTTAAGTTGAACGTAATTACAGATCTTTGTCTCTCAATGTGAGTGAATGTCTTAAAAGCAGCTTGCAAAACAAGTTGATATAGAAAAGCAACTGAGCCTCTTAGCACTTCCTCTCATTCCCTTCATATTCTTCCCATCATCTTTGAAGATAAAAAAAAAGATGAATGGAGAGAGGGGATTGAAAAGAGAACATTCAAGGGTAAAAGTTAGTAGCAGAAGTAGTAATAGCCGCTCAATAGCTTTTTCCTGCTAACTTTCCCAAGTCCGGTTGATGATCCATATTTAAAGACAAGAATCTACAGCATAATAAGTGTTGAAAATTACATTGATATTTCTCTCAGTTAAGAATGTGAATTCTAATCCATCATTTAAAAATGCAAATTAACATGTTGTGTTTTTGTTTCAAGGGTTAACAAAATGGTTAGTTCAGTAGCACCAAAATGGCTTTTTGAAGAATATCCTAAGATGCAAAACAGCAAAGTAATCAAATATCTCCAGGTAATTCTTTGGATTAAAATGTTTTTATGTTTAAGAAAATCAGGGAGAAGGAAGTACTTAGATATCCATCCCCCACTTTCCTTTTTGAGTAGAATATTATATACATCCCTCGACTTACAACCATGCATTTAACGATGATTCAAAGTTATGAAGGCCTCGGAAAAAGTGATTTATGGTCTGTACTCACACTTATGACCGTTGAATCACCACTATGGTCTCCTGATTGCAATTTGGTGCTTGGCAACCAGTTCACGTTTACAAGTGGTTGTAGCATCCTGTGGTCACGTAATCACAATTTGCAACCGATTTTGCTGATTTATGGCAAACAAAGGCCAAAAATGCCCATTGGTATGCAAAATTCACTTATCAACCACTGTAAAAATCGCCATAAAATTGGGTCCAACTCAACTCATGACTGCAACAACTCCCAATTGTGATCATAAGTCAAAAGCTATCTATACTCAGAATCCTGTGACACTGCAAGTACCTCAATAGGTGTTTGCTTCCTCCGTGTCCCAACCTTTATGATGTGCCCGCAAGAGTGCTAGAATATTCAACACTTTCTATCTTATTTTTCTGCTTAGGAAAATGATGCTGAGACAGACAATTTTTCGGAGCCATTTTTGGATGTTGTGGTAACTGAAGTTGAAGAAATATTGGTGCAACACCACTATAGGGCTGTGGAGAAAAAAAGAGGGGGAAGCAACCCAGTTTCTGAGAAAGTCAGTAGCTCAGAAGATGTACCATTTGCCAGCAATTTGGATGTGACTGTGAGAAATGGGTACAAACCTCAGACTTCTAATAAGTCTCAGTTGGGAACTACATTCAGCACCACCAGTGAAAACCCTGTTCAAAACTGGGACACCAAATCAAATTCAATTGTTTTGCCCATAAGTAATTTAAGGAAAGATTATACCAGTCCTGTGGCCCCCACATGGCCTATTGTTGACCCCAGTGAAAATAAGTCTTTATTTGATAAAATCAGTCTTATTCTCAGGAATAGTGGAAGTGGGCAGAGCAGGGTCGGCTCGAAAAATGAAGACCCAAGCACCCAAAAGGCACACCAGTTGAGGGTTCTGCTTTCAGATGAAGATATTCAAGAACAGACTTTAATACCAGATAGTCTACTTTCTTGCTTAAAAACAATACGTGAAGACCGGACCGACATGTCTTATTTCCCTCAAAACTCTGTTTGCTATGAGGAGTGAAGAAAAAGAAAAAAAAAGATACACGTTTTGCACAAAGAACACAAACTCTGCATTATCAAGCAGCGTAACTGAAGGTTCTCCGTTCATTGTTTGAACAAAATTGAAAAAAGTAAGTCGCAGCCACAATCTCAGTTTTCATCTCAGATTAATTCATGTTAAAACATATAAAGAATTGGGTATGTCCAGTTTAATGAAAAGGAGGACTAGGGGTGACATGATAGCAGTGTTCCAATATTTCAGGGGCTGCCATAAAGAGGTTATTCTCCAAAGCACCTGCCCTGAAGGCAAGACAAGAAGCAATGGATGGAAACCAATCAAGAAGAGAAGCAACCTAGAACTAAGAATGAATTTCCTGACAGAACAATTAATCAGTGGAATGACTTCCCTCCAGAAGTTGTAGGTGCTTCATCACTAGAGGCTTTTAAAAAGAGATCAGACAGCCTGTTGTTTGAAATGATATTGGGTTTCCTGCCTGAGCAGCAGGTTGGACTAGGACCTGTTATTCTAATTCTAACTTCTAATTCTAATGTTAATATTGTAATTAATGTGTACATTGAAATAGGGGAGATCCGAAAATCAACTGAATAATCTCAGAAGGGAAAATGATTTATGATAAAGTTACTTTACAATTCAAGACTATGAAATGAAACCACAGTACATGAAGCCCAACTTCTTACCCAACAAGGAAGTATACAACTGAACCATAGCAACAGGATGCATGTACAAGATATACCTCAGAGTTACAATCAATATAAAGGAAGGGAGGGGGGAACCTAGTTTTCAGGATCAGCCAGAAAAATCTGACTAAATCCAGATATGTCATGTCAGCAATCTGACATACAGTACCTTCTTGGCTCTGAAGTCATCAAAAACCATGCCAAATATCTATCATTTTTCACGGGGTGGCAGGAAGGCTCCTCAAATTTAAAGTTCTGAAGGCCAAAAAAGTTATTTACCACTATTGACTATGATGTTTCATTACCCAGCTAGGTAGCACCATCAGTTTTGAGAAAACACCTATAACACCACAGTTCAACCCTGGGCTACAGATATTCTCTGTTATTGGAATTATTCACTAGCAGTGGGAAATAAACTGTTGTATATCCTTTTATTCTCATCATAAGGACCCTAATCAAGCTGAGCTGCATCTTACTAAGGCAAACCAAGGAGTCAAGCTTAGCCTTAGTCAAGTTTAGGAGATGACATATGGGCCAATTTGGCCTTGCTTGAAAAGCTACTGAGGACTGCTTAAGTGGCCATTTTTTCACTGTGGATGAAAGAGCAAACTGCTCTTACTATCATCCTAGGAATTCTCCTGACCTCAATGACATGGATCCCTCACTTCCAACCATCATTGCACTCCCTCAAAGGATGAGGAGGTACAAAGTGTTTTCTGGTATCCAACCATTAATGAAGCACGTTTGCACCATGCCATAGAAATCTACAGTGTGACCATATGTGGAATAGAGTATGTAATTCTGGGTGCCCAATTGCATACATTGTACTGGATATCTCAAAAGGTTAGAGGAAAGGAGACTGGAAAAACTCACTGTCCAAATTAGAAAAAAATAATAGTTTGTAAGAGACATTTTAGAATTATAAACACTTATGATGTAGAGAAAATGGACAGAGCTGATGTTGTTATTTTGTCTTATAATACAAAAACCCAGGGATACTGAATGTTGAGGGATATGGAACAGTAAAAAAGAAAAACATATGAAGCATAGTTGGATTATAAATGAACTTTTTCAGAATGTCATGATGGCTACCAACCTAGAGGGCTTTAAGAGGAAATTAAGCAGATTGATTGAGGACATATTGGCGGAGGGCTGCTAGACACAATTGCTATTTCTAGATTTTGAGGTTAAAAGCACCGAATACCAGTTCCTGGATACAATAGTGAAGATTCTTCTATGTGATGGCTTCCCTTTGGAAGTTAATCATTTGCAAAAACAACATGGTGGATTACATAGGCATTTATATGATCCAGGAGAGCACTTGCCTATACATGGCATAGGAGTATCTGAACCAGGCTTCGTGGTCTTTTAAAAGAAAGCTAGGTATTGATGAAGGACTACATTTTGAGAACTCTAAAATGTATTAAATGCCATTTTAACATTAGCCTTGAGATATCATTGCCTTTGAACAAGTCACCTTCAAAAATTCACAAAAATATGAATGGCTTCTTAGAAATGGAAATACCGCTACCTCAATACCTCTAGAAACTAAAATTAGTAGCTGTTGATGCAGGAAGGAAATTGTAAGACAACCGCAACAGCCAGTTGGAGTGGAAATAAAAGTAATAAATTATCTTTTTTTGTCGTTCTTTTTTTTTTGAAACTTGAAATCCATAAAATAAGAATGCATGTCAGTCTTTTTATAAACTGAGAATGATTTTGTTCTGTTAAAAGAAATTGTTAATGGTTAGGGAATTTAAAAAAGAATCCTTATATACCCATCTAGATAAATTCTCCTTATATCACAAGAAAAAAAGAGGGTATTTTTATGATTCAATAAAGACTTAAAACACAAGTTTTGTATGATTACTCAGAAGTAAGTCCCGTTACTTGGATTCATACATCATGCACATATAAGGCACAGTTTTAACAATATTTCACAGAACAAAACATATTGGTTCACACATAATGCATAAACCATGCTTTAGAAACTACCATGGCAGAGTTCATGCATCATGCTAAGCTGAAAACAAGCCCTGGGTTTAATACAAGATATTAAAATTGTTTACTGTTGCTTACTATGCATATTTAAATATATAATCCTCCCTTTTCTGAATTAAACTCCATCTCCAAGATTCAATTTTATCCTCAACTTCAACTAAGACCCTGATGAAGACAGTCTATACCACCCCCCCAAAAATGCTACAATCCATTAGCTTTTAACCTGCTACAAGCTTTTTTTTTTCATTTCTCTTGTATAAAATTAATATAGCTATTCCTCTGGAATTTGTTAGAGTCGCCTGTTATATACAGGTTGCACAAATCCACGCAATCAATAGATACAACAGCAAAAAAATTAGTGCTCTATCTCATCTTTTGATCATTCAGAATTTTATTTTATATCATGATCGTCCAGATTTGACAATTCTAAAATTTATTCTTCTATAAGCTTCTGGATGCCTGGCAGGGAGAGTACTGAATAGACTAGGTTATGTTTACAATGAGAGAGATACTTCTATGAATTAAATCTTATTGACATCGAATATTGACATGAATTAAATAAGAGCATCAAAGTGCAGTAGAAAAATGAACTAAGTAATATGATGGTAGTATTTAAATGAAACACTGCTGATCATAAAAATGTTTTCTGCCCAGCCAATTACTGTGATCTGGAAAGCTCCCATTTATCACATTTAGGCATTGGATTATATTCATTTATAATTATATTTAATTATTGAACTCAATAAGATTTCAGTTATCCATCTAGACTGATGTGCCATACAAATAACTCATGGATTAGGTCCTTCTAAATATTCTAAATACCTTCCTTAAACTTAAATTGATCAAGTTGATCGATTGTTTTAATAGTCAGTTCAATTATATTCATAAGTATCAGCAGCCAGTGGCATACCTAGAACTTTTGCCGCCCGGGGCGGTCTCCAGTTTGCCGCCCTTTCTAAGTCAATCAAATAGTGGT
>JAOYMU010000263.1:22616963-22628317 GCA_025802295.1 Psammodynastes pulverulentus | reverse complement strand
AATGGCTCTGCGTGCCACCTGTGGCACGCGTGCCATAGGTTCGCCATCACTGCTATAGCCTATTGGCAATCCCTGTACTCTGAAACAGCTGATGGTCGGAGCTGGATGCAAACGACCATCAGCTGCTTATGCTAATTAGGCTGTACTGAAGCTGCAACAGACTTTTTGCTGCTTGCTGAAAAGAGGTAAATTACTGGTGGGTGGGGCTTCTGCAACATTCAGTGTTATAAGACGCACCCAAATTTTCACCCACTTTTGGGGTAGAAGTGCATCTTATACTCCGAAAAGTACGGTAATTTCAAGAATGGGAAACTTTATATTTGACAGAAAGTAAGTACTGGTTATCTGTAACTCTGAGATTATGTAATACATATGGTGGAAATATCAAAAATTGAGTGAAGTAACTTTAGTGCATGCAAAAGGACTTAACTTCCTCTCCCTTGCTACAAGTTGGGAAGAAGGGGAAGAGGAGTTGCAACTTAAGTGGAAAAGAAATAATTAACTACTCTAGCACTTAAGAAGTTATCTAGTTCTCATACCCTATTCCAATCACTTAAGTGAAACTGAGGAAAAGCTAATTTATTAGACATTTCAGTCATAAAACTATTACATAAACATCTTCCCTAAAGTAACTTCTGAAGTCTTTCAGATATACAAATATACTTTACAAAGTTGTACAGGATAGGCTTGCAATGTTGTGCACCATTTCTAGAAGCAGCTCAGTTCCATAAAACATTTGCCTCAGTTGACATTTCATTTGCATAAAATCAGTTATTACCTTGTCAGTTCTGCTTCCACGGTTAGCCCTTCCCCCACGCCCACGACCGCCTCTTCCACCTCTACCACCACGCCCAGGACGACCAAGATCCCCAAAATTGATCTCCAGTTGGGACGTGATATCGTTTGCTGGCTTGCGGAAGTGGTGATCCATTACAGAGTCCTCAGCATGAGACTATAATGAAATCAAGTAATTCAGGTTTAACTGGTATGCCTTCAAATTTATTTTCGTTCAAAAACAGAAAATTATATAGCACTTTATCCATATTCCTGCAAACCAGACAAATCAATATTAGAATGGAATGAGGAACAACATTTGAATATTGTCAAATGTGTGTCAAAACTGCATTTTTAACAGGTGACATTATGGAACTCTATAATTATTATACTCTCTAAAATATTATGCCAGGACTCCAGCAAAGAGCTCTGGATTTGCAAAGAAGATTGAATTACCTAGATACAAAGAAAACAAATCAGAACACACAAAACACTAGACTTGATTAGAAATCGCCCTATCTTCTATAGATCAAACATAGTTAAAAGAAAATGCCACATCTCAGTATCAACTGATAGAAGTATACATTATATTTTAAATAGCTGACTTTACAGAAACCATCTTGTCCATAAATCTGGACAAAATCCCACTCGAGCCCACTGTGATGAGGCAGCCTCAGAGCACATTTATAAATTGGGTTTGAGACTGTTATCCACAATTACTATTGTACTTGTTACCCTGAAGCTCTTCGCAAAGTCCCATTCCCCTTCATTATTTGCCAAGTAATTTGTCTTACTGCAATTGAATAATCAGTAAGATCAAGTGTTAGATACATAATATACAGTTCAAATCCACATAAAATGAACTATTCTGCGAATGGGAGAACTGACCTCCACAAAGTCTGCCAATAAGCACTGAGTTGAAATGGTTTCAGCTACATAAGCCACAACAAACTACTTGAACAGGAGTAGCAGACGGTGTGACAATGCTATAGTACTATTCCTTAACATCTGACCATGAATACCGCTAATAATGAAAAAGGAACACAGATCAACCTACTAATAATGGAAATCAAATACTGAAATCCCTTCAAAAAATTTTTCTTCAGGAAAAAAAATCAGACAATCAAAGCATTGCCATGGATGTTTACAGTCATGATAAAAATATGGGCTTGAGAAACTAAAATTACTTGAACTCGTGGGCAAGCAGGCTGGCACAAAAAGGAACAAATGTTGATTGATCAACAACAAAACTGGTTACAAAAAAAAATAATTCATGAACAGCTTTATTGACACTTTCAATGGTTTCCTTTAAAAATATCTTCAAATTTGAACTTGTAGAAAGTTTCTTATTCATCAGGTAAAGCTAAATCATAAAGTACCTCATTGGGTTCCAGCTGACTCCCCTGCATTTCTGACATCCCCTTTGTCTGAAGTAAGTTGTATGTCAATGGGCAAGGAATAAAAACAAAAGAAAGTTAATGAGACTCCTACATGTGTATATGGATCTACACGAGTAACTAATTCTACAATTAAGCAGGCAAAAACTCTAGGATGCAAGATGCAGGTAGTTCTCAACTTACGAGCATAATTGGCCCCAATTTTTTTGTTGCTAAGCAAGACAGTTAAGTGAGTTTTCCCATTTTACAACTTTTCTTGCCACAGGCGTCAAGTGAATCACTGCAGTTGATAAGCTAGTAACACGGTTGTTTAGTGAATCTGGCTTCCCAACAGACTTTTGCTTGTTGGAAGGTTGCAAAAGGGGATCACATCACCCCAGGACACGGCAACTGTTATAAACACGTCAGTTGCCAAGTATCTGAATTTTGATCGCATGACCACTGGGATCCTACAACAGTTGTAACACAACAAACAAAAATAAGGAATCAACTTTGCTACTGAGAAACAGAGGAGCAAAGAAAAGAAAGAAATAGCTTGATATTTTCAAGATATTTGCAGTTTAGCAACATCTCCAATAAACATACAGGTAGTCCTTAACTAACGACAAAATTGAGCTCAGAATTTCTGCTATGCAAGGTAGTTATGCAGGTTTTGTCCCATTTTACGCTTCTTGCCACAGTTGTTAAGTGAATTACTGCAGTTGTTAATAATGTGGTTGTACTGCAACCATCACACATACATGCCGTTGCCAAGAGTACATATTTTGATCATGTGATCATAGAGATGCTGCAATGATTGTTAAGTATGAAAACAATCATAAGTCCATTTTCTCTGTTCTATTGTAACTTCAAATGATCATTAAACGAATGGCTGTAAGTCAAGGACTACTTGTAATTCTCCATAAAAAGGACAAGCAAGAAAAGCAGATTCACAATGTTGCTTCGGACAGAAAGTTATCATAGTTAAGTAAGATGCAGTGTGCAATTAAATGGTCTTAAATTTTACAGAGCTTATTTTTCATGGAAGTTTTAATACAATGGAATATTACATGTCTAAATAATTATTCAATAGAACGTTTTCTATAAATTGTTCTAGGACTCAGATTTACATGCATAACCCATATCCACAAGCCAACTGAATTTTAAAAACTGGAATGTATTCTCCACCTCTACCAGGCAAATATAACTTTTAGGGGCTAAAAGCCCCACTTAAGCCTGCAGATAGGAAAACCAAGTACTGACAAACAAAATTGAGAAACTTAGACAAAAGGTAACACAGATTTCATTGACATTTAATATGTTACATTTTCTAGTCATGTATTAATCATTTTGTTCTTCCTGCCATATTATAAGCTAACGTTAGGCGATTTTTTAAAAAGAAAGTCTATGAGAGCCACACACAAGGCTAAACAATGAAATATCATAATCCAAGGTTTTGCTCATTGTATTTTTAAATGTTTCAATTGCAAAGGATATAAAATTGTGTTTCAAAGTAAAATTGATGTTTAGTTAACCAAATACCGGTTTGTTTCTGAAATCTGATTTAGAAAAGATTTGGTTACGTTGTCAAGCCAATTACTCTTGTATGTATAAACAAACAATAAAAACAAGTTGTACCTACCTCCTCACTCTTTGACTTGTGCAGAACAAAGCCTTTTTTCCATTGTCCATCAGCACCTTCATTTGGTTTACGGATGTTGAATTCGACTTTTGCACGATCCTTATTCTGAATAGCTTTCCATTCATCAAGAGTCATTTCTTTAGGACCTTCTTCCTTAACTTCTTCTACTTCATTTTCCCTATGAGAAGTATGAATGTCAAGTACTTCATTAATAAATATATACACACTCTTTCCAAGGGATGAAATCTAAACACAAGAAAAAAAAGTAGAAAAACGCCTAAAACCAAGCACATACAGCCTATATATATATTTACCGCAAAGTTTTATTCCAATGATGAAATGTTGCTATTACTGTCTTTCAATTTTATTATCAGCTGTATCTTTCAAGTTCAAAAACAATGGTTGATACTATATAGACTTTGATGTTGCCTGAACTTGGTTGTTTGCTTACTTAGAGAGCATCAAGGACTCTGCAGTTCAATCCTGAGCTACAGATATTCTCTTCTATTGGATTGCTTGGTATGTATCATCCTGATTTACTCATTGAAGGTAAATAGTGCTGACCATTAGCTACAAATTAGGAGACAGTCCATACTATTAAAGTAAAAATTGAAGAACTGCCCACAGTCATTCTTAATTTCCATTTAATCCTTTATAGTTACAAGCCCAGAAATGATTATTCTTTTGAAGTAGAGGTATATTTTATCCACTTTTCCTCCAATATCTACCCATTTTATGTGGGCTAATTTCTGCTCTATGCCCTTGAAACAGTATTCAGTAAATCATAGACGGCAAAAGTATGGTACATTACTAGCATTTTGGCTGAAATAGTTGTTACACTGTATCTGCTATGAAAGATACTCAGGATAAGTATATCATGATTCTGACTCACTAAGATTTTTTTCAAAGAATAAATATTCTGAATTGCAATACTTAGCCCACTGAATTAAACTACTTTTGTACAAAATAATTAATCCAAATTGCTTTTTTAACTGCAACTTTATTTCCCAGGGAAATTACTGAGATAATTAAAGCTATGAAACAGGAAAAGTGTCCAGTCCAAGTGTTTATCCTATGAGTAATATAAGCCACAAACTGAGTTCCACAATACAGGTGGGTCTTCAATTAACAACTATTTATTCAGTGACTGTTCAACTTGTGAGGGGGCTGAACTAATGGCACTTATGACTACTCCTCAGCTAGTTCCATCCATTGAGGCATTCCCACTACAAAGTGATCACAATCTGGGTGCCCAGCTCATAATTATGGTATTGCAGTGTCTGAGGGTCAGATGGTTGCCATTTGCAATCTTCCTATTTCCTAACAATCAAAGTAATGGGGAAGTAGGCAGACTGATCACAAATGGTAACATGTGATGTCCTTGCTTAGCAATGAGTAATTTGCTTTACCGACGGCAACCAGGAACACCAGAATTGCCACTGTTAATGGAAACCCTGGATTGTAGAAATTAAAACCAAATTAAAATTTGCTGAGAAAACCATCAACCTTCCTAAGCCAATCAATCAATCAATCAATGATAGGTGGTATCTGTGAAACAGAGTTGTCCTGCTACTTTAGCAAAACCATATTGCTCACTGGATTACTCAACCTAATGAAAAAGCTGAAGCTTTAATACTTTAAACACTTGATCAGAGGACAAGAGACACTGGAGAGAACCCGAATATTTGGAAAAAATTGAACTTTAACAAAGGCAACAGAAAAGGGCTAGATAATATCACAGATGACACAAATGTACACTTACTAGAGTTCACAGAAGTCAAAGATAAAATACAATTCTAAAGAGTACCCAATGACTTATGAGAATCAGAAGCTACTAAATAACATTGCAGATTATGAAATTTGTTATTCAATTCATACGTGTGTGTGTATATATATATCTGTGTGTATATTATATATAGAGATATATAGTGTATGTGTATATATATATATATATATAAATAAATATAAATAAATAAAATCAATAGTGAACTTGACATGTGCATGTCATTAGGCAAGGCAGTTTCCAACACTATTTTGTTGCCACCAGCAACAAAAGGATCCAGATTATTGGGGGCAATTGTTGGGAACTGACCTGTAAACAGCTCAAGAGACGGTTATAAAACACTGTGAAGAGGTATGCAAGTCTAAGTGCTATTGCAATTTTTCTCCTCTTCAGCCACTTTGACATGCATTTTCAGCCTCTTTTTCCTTGATTCTACATGTATTAAAATGGTAATATCTGTGTTTTAATATCAGAAGCTAAATGAACCTTACTGCTTACTTATAAATGGAGAATTGTGTTTTGGTTATTTGCTGCCATATGGGATGGTCATTCCTGAAATAGATCTGTATCCTAACTGAGGATTCTATTTTATTTATTTTTTACTTTCAACATAAATGGCAAAAGCAGTATATATGATGAAGTTATATAAGACAGTTTAAATACAGGTAGTCCCTGTTTTACAATTACTTATTCAATAACCTTTAGGAGTTACAATGGTGCTGAATGAGGGGGACTTAAAAGCAATCCTCAGTTATGGCTCTTGCAACTAGTCTGCACTTAACATCACAGCATCCCACGGTCACATGACCATCATTTGCAATCTTCAATGATGGATTCCAACAACCAAAGTCAAAAGCTATATCAATACAATCTTTCAAGTCTGAAGGTACAAACTCCCCACTGCCATCTTTAACTTTTAACCACCATCTGATCAATTAGGCAGAGAGTTCCAAAGTTCCTTCCTCTATCCCCCAGTCATTGGGGATATTCCGCCTTGTCTTGTCTGATTATTTCCTAGGCAGCATCTCTTCCCCCAAGGTCATTCATGCATTCCAATGCATCAAGTCAGCACAAACTTCATTTTGTACAGGTAATTTTAAAAAAACCCAACACTTCAATATTTACTTGTTTTCTGAGTCAGCAGGGGGATGTTCCTCTCCTTCTGGAGTTTCTTCTGTTGCATGTGATTGATCCAAGTCACTGTAGAGTTTAAAATAAAAGTTATTTTTTCCAATTAGTACTTCTAACATACTTGCCAACACAAAGTTTAAATTTATGAAAAATTGTAAGGTCCTTCTCAAAGTTCCAATTTTCCGCAAATAAATATATTCCTTTGCTTTTCTAAATATATACGCCCTAATAAAATACAGGTGATATGATGAAGTTCACATACATTTGGCACCAGCCTCAAAAAGTTAAGACTGAAAAACATTAATTTCTATTCTATTGCATAATATTCTATTCTAGATTTATGCTCCTTTAATCACGACTACTGCTTTCTAGCTAAGGATGCTGAACATTAAACATAATTTCTGCATTTTATCATGTCATCTTGTAATCTTAAACGATGTATAATTTTGCTTATAATTTATATTTATTCTAAATATAAGCTTAAAATAAAATACTAACGTCAGTTCATCTTTGACAGTTCCCCAGTTGTGTGATCCACTCCCGCCACGCTTGTCTTCGTGTTTTAGACCACTGAAATGTGAATGTGAAAGAGAACTAACAAAACTGAGTTAACACAATAGTGCTGGGATACAGAAATTCAAAGGCAAATTTGCAAAACATTCTAATAGAATGCAATATATTTTGAAAGAGAAACTACTGAGTTTTTAAGACTTACGATCTGTCGCTTCCACTATGCCTATCAAATTCACGTTTGCCTCTAGAGTCAAAGCCATCTCCTCTGCCCATTCCACGTCCTCTTCCACCACGACCACCTCTTCCAAGACCACCACGGCCACGCATAGGACGATCGATAATGGGTCTATTGTAAGCAGAAACAGAATAGGGTCTATATTAAGCTCCATAAAACTGTTAATATACTCTAAAAACTATTGCCAGTCTACCTGAAATTAAGTGACTCACAATATTTTAATTAAAATGTATGAAGAAACCTGTTTTTCTAAAAGCAAATATTCTGTGCTTCCTACTTAACTTACTTTGGATTACATTCATCAACAAGTCAATTTATTGATTACCCTAGCACACAATCATCCAAACAATCATAAAATGTACAATCCTTACTTGTCAACAGAAAATTCTCCTCCTTCACCCTTTTCTTCGGCAGGTTTATCAAATCGTCGTTCACGAGGAGGCCGTCTCTCCTGCCTCCTCTCAATAGGCTTGCCCTCTCCCTGAGGCTGTTGCTGATCAGGCCTTCTGCCAATTCGTCTTATCCCTAAAATAGAAGGGAATCTGCATCAGTAAATTATTTACTGATCTCCACCAAGCAACTGGTATTCTTTAACACATAGGTATTATCAATATGTAATAAACAGTAGTTTTCTACTGATAGAGACTGTATTGTATGGCTTTTCTAGCAGTTTCTTACAGTTATTACCTTATAGAAATTGTGGTCAAACTAGCTCTACAGGTATTTATAATCCTTCAAGCTACAAACTGGAAAAGCTAAAATTAAGCTCATACACATCTGAAACAATAATTATTAAAATATTCATTCTCCTTTTTCCATTAAATAAAATTCACAACCGGTATACTTTGGTGAAATAATCAAGTTACTTGTTTCCCTAACTGCAGCCTTACATAGTTTGCAAAAGATTTATTTTGGGATAGAAGATCAGACTAATATCTGAGCCATTCCAGAATATTTTCTCTTTATTTTAAAAAAAAGTAAAATTTAATTAAGTTAATTTGATCAATAATTTCCATTTCAGAAACCTTTACAGAATGTGGTGAATCAGTTGCAATTAGGAAATGGGAGAGCCACCATTTTTCTTATTATGCTTAAATACTTATCAAGTTTGTTATAATAAAGTAAATGTTCACCTACAGAGTGATAAGGAAGCTGGAAATATGACTTTACAGAAATTATTATCTCTGTAGCAATGCACTAATCTGCTACAGTAATCCCCCCTCATATGCAATGTTTCTGCAACTGAAAGTACTAGGTCTCAACATGCAATATACTCTATTCTCTGCCTGAAAGCTGTCACAGTGCCAATAATTCCGCCACACTGCTTGAAACCAACTGGTTAACTAACAGCGCCAAAGTTTCATTCAAACAAAGAAACAGAAATGATTTTTATATTAAAAGTTGGCTTTTCCTCATTCTGAGAACAGTGGTGGCTTCAAATAATGTTATCATTGACAAAAAAAATATGGGCTATAAATCCACTCATATATTATGAATTGGATTCAAAAATTCTGCTCAATGCTAAACCAATGAGTTCTATATCACCATATAAAACAATTCTAAGTTGCTGGAAGGAGAACAAGGAATCTCAGTAAAATATTGCTTATGAAAAGTATTAGCCGTACCTAATACTCACAGGCACAGCTGGAACAGAATTTATTGAAAGAGAAATGTCCACGAGTCCAACAACAGGCTATCCTTAATGACTATCTTTTGATATGGTGAGAGTGCATTTCAGACCAAGCCAAGTCCTGAAGCTACATACTATTATCTCTGATTGGAGGGCGCCAGTGAATACTTGACACTGAACTTCACACCTATCCAGGCACCATTACATGGGAACACGTTCCTTGGCTTTCCCCTCACTTTTAATCAGGTCAAGTTTACTTTTCTCTTGTCACTTTGAATCCACAGAAATTGGAAAGCATTTTTAGTTGCCCTTGCCAAGGCATACTAGCTTTCTGAAGGAGAGGATACCTTTTTGCTATACTTCTTGACTATGTTTTAGACATAACTTATCTATTATCTCATTTGGATTAAAATGCAATTAATTTAGTCTGGATCCAAGCCACTAACTTTCACTGTTGCAACTGTTGTTCAAAATAAAAGCAAAAGTATTTTTTGACTTTGCTATTATTAGTGGTGTTACATATATTGCATATCTGCTAGTAATATAAAGAAATTCTATTGGATGGTATAAATGAAACCATTTTCATGCAGCTCAACTGAGCACACTTTACATTTAATGAAGAACAGCTATTAGATATTCATCATAATGCATATCCAATCATATATAACAGCTACCTCGAAATCTGTGAAATACACCTATCTTTTTCAATAATGTTCAGAACAATCCCAATCACTGGATAAAAATACACAGGTGAAATACTTTATATAAATGAACATTTCTCTTTCAAGTGCCTAGATTATAACTGCACTGTAATTCAATTAGAATAGCCTGTCTAATCAACAATCATTACTGAATTTTTACCAAGCCATGTAAGGTTATTGAATCTATATTAAATTGGCTAATGAATAATCATTACTGAATTTTTACCAAGCCATGCAAGGTTATCGAATCAAGGCAAGTATTAATGTTGAACCATATTGTTGCAAAAAGTTTTCAACCTAATTTTTCTAAATTAAATGTCTTATTCATGAAAATTTTCAAGCAGTAGAATGTAGAACTATCCAATATAAGCTGCAAAACTCCTGACAGGCAGTAGATGGCAGTAAAGGTACGCTGAAAACTAAGCCTTTTGTAATTGTCTCTATCTTGTAGCCTTTACTTCATAGCCCCCAATTTTATATTCAAATACTATCTGAGAACTACAACAAAATTTGCTTCTGGCCATTTCTATAAGTGTTGCAAAAACATCAATACCCAGATTAAATTTTAAAACATCACAAATCTTGGTTTAATATTTTAATAACCATCTTATTCAAGAAAAGCATCTTTACTATTTGAATATTTAAATATTTCTCTGGAGTATACAAAACTGTTAAATAAATTTAAGAACAATCTATTTCAATTACTAATCCCATAATCACCTCCTACTCCTATTGCCTATACTAATTTAACTTTCTCTTCTGCAAGCGCCAATGCTGGTTGGCTGCTGATGAGAAATGTGCTCCATTATACAGGACTCTTGACTGATAACTATTACATAATCTTTAAGTTTATTTAACATATATTATAAGCAAAAACATTTTTGTAATCAAGGTAGATTTAAAGCAATCAAGTTACATATCATACTTTTTCTTCCCACTATTACATGGTGTAGCATGGCGCCATTAAAAATATTACCATGCTTTCAGTCTTCTGCTTGAATTCATAGAAAATAAGGCTAAAATCATATAATTAGCACTATTTAATCAATATTCTCAAAAAGAACCTTTTATTTCCTTTAAATAAGTATTTTATTCAATTAAAAGCACAGTGAATTTTAACACTTTTAGGCTACTTTATTTTATTTACATAGTTGCAAAATGTTTAAACAATGGTTCCACGGATCCTGCCTTTCACCTTAAAAATATGCCCCAATTATACGGATACACTCAAATCAAACAATTAAGGCAAAAAAACCCAAACAGGATTCAAACCTATTTGGATTAGCTTTCACGGGAGAAAGAGGAAGAAAAAAACAAACACCCCACCAACGTGGAAAATCCTTTTGGGGGGCGGGGGTTTACAAGTTACAGTCCAGAATGCAAGGCAGTCAGTCATTTCACCTCCACAGTGCCATTTTGTCTATTCGTTCAGCCCTTAAGTAGGCGGGCAGCAGGCAAGCGAAGCCAAAACGACCCGCTCCAGCAACACGCGGGATATGCACGTGGCCCAGGTACAAATGGACTCAACTTGGTTCCTCCCAAACCCCCGCGTGGTCCAGGCGGGCTGCT
>JAOYMU010000263.1:22510114-22523582 GCA_025802295.1 Psammodynastes pulverulentus | reverse complement strand
GCGGCTGCCACCTCACAGCTGGGCAGGGAGGGGACGGGGGAAGGGGGGAGCCGGTCAGGCGCGGTGCGGACGCTTGAAGGCGATTTGGGAAAAGGCGTTGCGGGGAAAGGGAGATTTGCGCCTGTGTGGGAATAGAAACTAGGGGAGGCAGCGTTTTTGTGCGTTCGTGTGTGTGTGTGTGTGTGTAGAGGGCGGCATGGCCTTTTCTGACAGGACACAGGAATAAGGCGAACAAGTTTAGCCAGCGGTCGCGCCAATAGACAGAAATGCCCCCCCCCCCTCCCCCAGCGCTGCTGCTGTAGGAGCTGATCGGTTCCACTTGAGAGGACTTTTCTATTCGGCTGCTAGATCTTGAGTTGTGCAGCATAGGCTGCGGGGTGAGGGGCTGGAGAGAAACGTGTATGATTGTGATGATCTTTGATGACATTTTGGCTGGAGTTTGAGTTTTGAAACTTTTTTTTTTCTCCTCCTGGGGCTGCCAGCATGGAGAAGGTGGGGGATGCCCTGGAAGAAGTCCTGAGCAAAGCCCTGACTCAGAGAAGCATCACCGTTGGGGTGTATGAAGCTGCCAAACTACTCAACGTGTAAGTGGAGATTGAAATGCTGGTGCCTGACTGTCTTGACTGGGAGCCACAACTACTCCCTGGTTCTTCATGGTGCTACTGCACTTTGGTGTTTACGGGTTGATTGATCTACCTCAGGAAATATCAGGGCGGGGATGGTGATCTGTCGGAAGCAAAACTCCTGAACATGCATTACGTAGTCAGGAAAAAAAAATCCCTGAGTTTCTTGCCGAACGCAGATGCGTTGATCATATTAAGGTCTGCATTTGCAGTTATTTTATTTCTCTCCCCTATTTCCCCACAGTGCAAGAGTTCTAAGAGCCAAGTGACAGTTAAACTAATGAAACTGCTGACCAGGAGTTTTGCTTATGTGCCCTTTGATGCTAAAATGTCACCAGACTTTGCTTTTTTTAAAAAGCCCTTTTTTCACTCTAAACTGGAATTGTGGATGCTGAGCATTTAAAAATCCAGTTCCTGTCATCTGAAGTTCAAGTCCATATAAGACAATGTCTCAGCTTCTGCTTATACCCAGACAGAATTATTTCCCATGTTTGTAATATGCTCCATGACTTCAGTTCCTGTTTTGTCTCAGTTCCCCATTATAAAACACACCTATTATTGTTTGTCAGGCTGTGAATAATGCAATCTGTATTGTTTTACCCCTGCAGGGATCCAGATAATGTGGTGCTTTGCCTGTTGGCAGCAGATGAGGAAGACAACCAGGATGTTGCTTTACAAATTCACTTCACTCTGATTCAAGCTTTTTGTTGTGAAAATGACATTAATATACTTCGAGTGAGCAATCCAAGCCGCCTTGCAGAGCTCCTGCTTTTAGGCGCAAGTGGAGGGCTTGAACAGCCTGCAGACTTGCACTGTGTGCTAGTAACAGTAAGTTTTGTTTTTCTTAAAGAGATGGGGCGATAAAACCTACAGGGACAGGATAATTTCTGTTGTTTCTTCATGGCCTGCCACTTAGCTATAATTGTAGCCAGAGTAAAAGCCTGAATTTCCAGCATTCTCACCTTTCTGCATCTGGTTCCAAGTGAGAATTTGCATGGCCTTTGTTTTAATTAGCCTTTTCCTCTGCACAAATTGTATCACAACCCCTTTCTTTGCTTATTGAGCATTTGAAAGCAAAGACCTGTACAAACATGTTTCATCCTGTTGACAACAGGATTGTACAACCCCATGAGTCACCTTCCTACAGTAACTCCCTGCCTATATTTGTCTTTCCTCATTACTAATTAGCCCAGAAGTCATTATTAGATAATTCACTTGGCTGTGATTAAAAGACTGGTCACTGTTACTTAGCAGTAATTTGTTTGTGGCCTTGATGTAATTTGGGGACTGCTAAATTATTCATAATTTCCGAAGTCATACTTTAAGAAGTAGGTTTATAAGATTTAATATTTTTTTTACATCCAAGTTACAATAAGGGAATTTAGTCAATATTTCTGTAGGTCAATCCATTATTTGCTATGAACTGCAAATATACTTTATACAGTTACTTGGCTGTTCATGCAAAGGCAAATGGTTTTTTGTAATTGCAAAGTATGTGCATAATGCTTAGCTTGTGAATAAAATATTAAACATTTATTTTTTATCCAAACCATACTGCAGACAGTTGTTTTTTTAATGTACTTTTTATATTAAAGAGCTCTTTTGCTAGTTTTTTGGGGGTAGGAAGAGAATTCTATTAGGGTGAACTCCTGGATTTTTTAAACAAAAGTTTACATTTTCCTCCAAATCACTAAAGCAGCTGTTTTTATACAAATCAGTTGAAAGTATAATTAAACAACTTTCCTCCAGTAATAAATGTTGCATTGCAGTCTTATCTAGAGCATTTTGTCTTTTATATATAGGTCCTTTTATTGTCAGCAGCATTTTACTTTGTGCTGACAGTGAACATTGTCTGTCTCATTTTCTCTTGCAGAATCCACATGCTTCTCAATGGAAGGATCCAGCCCTAAGTCAGCTGATCTGCTTTTGCCGTGAAAGCCGCTACATGGATCAGTGGGTCCCCGTTATTAATCTGCCTGAACGGTGACAGCAGGCAAATAAAGCTGAACTGAATAGAGAAAAATTGCACTGAAGTTTCAAGATACTTTAGTTATTTGCTCAGGAAGTAATTTCCCAGCCTGACACAAGGATTACAGTAATTGAGGTCAAGTCAGTGGGCTGAGGTTGAACTGCACATTGTGTGAAACTGAAGGATGTTTGACAGCACGATTGGCCAATGATGGACTCAAGGCAGAAGCCATGTTCAGGGAGCAATAGGAACTCCCCAGAGGAAGTTAAGAGTTCTGCAAGACGGTTGTGAAATCAAGTGTGGCAGAGTTCCTATCAGAAGCCACCAAGTGGGCTTAGTTGGCATTGTCAGAAAGGAAACTCCTAGTTTCTGTTTTAAATACCTTTCACTTTTGAGACCAAAAAGGGTTCGTTTACTCTAGCAACTATTCTCTTTGGTTTCAACATGCCCATTTCTTCAGTTTTTCTTCTAAGAAACATTAAATTATTTTGCGAGACCAGTCATTTATTTATGCTAGGGATTTTGTGCACCACTTGTATTAAAATGGTTGAACTGCTGCCTTTTAATGTTTGAAATTGGACTGTGTTCACTGAAATAAAACATTTAAAAACCACCAGGAAATAGTTGTTTTTTTGCATTTTAGGCTAGAGGCAACACAAAGCGTTAATGTTGGTGAAACAATTCATGAATCATGACTGTGACTGTCCTAAGGCATGGCAATCAGAGAAGGCCCTAGCTTTTAAGTTTCTGCACAATACTTTGGAAGTTTTGTGGTAACAGCATAAAATCTGTGAATGTGAGAATATGCCATGAATATGCTGTGATTTATAAATGCCTCTTATAAAATAGAACAGAAGTTTTCCCCCCAAACATAGCAACAGAAATATGCAAAAGGTGAATTACAAGGTCTTGCTGTTTGCGTTCAAAAGATGGAGCAGGTAACACAGGAAGACTTAACAAAAATAATAATTAAAAGAAGTTTTCTGGTTCTGCAAAGGTGTTAGCATTACTTACACACCTGAAAATAAGAGTAGCTGTGCTACGCTTCTCACCCACATGCTTGCTAGCCAAACATGCACTCTCTCGAGGAATGATAAATAACACTTTTGCCCTGAATATCTGGGTAAAAAGGCAAATGAATCATTAGTAGAGGAAAGATGTATGGTAGCAAATGCATCTGCCCTAGTTAAGGGTCTAGAAAAACAGCTGAAGAATAGTAATTGAAATAAAACCCCTCACATTCTGCACACGCCCTCTACTTTGTCTCATTACAAAGTATTGAAAGTGAAATGATCCGAGTGTGGAGGGATTTGAAATGCCTCCAGATTGAATTGCTATTACTCTTTAAAGAGCCTTGAAGTATATTTTATATAATTGGATATTTATTTATTATTACCCTGCCTTTATAAGTAATCAAGGTGGCAAACATACCCAGTAGTGGTTTCTCCTATATTCTCCACAACAACAACCTTGTGAGGTGGGTTGGACTCAAGAGAATGATTGACCTAAAGTCACCTAGCTAACTTTCATACTAAGGTAGGAGTAGAACTCACAATTTCCTAGTTCCTAGCCTGTTGCCTTAACCACTATTGAAAACAACAAATCTCATTAAAGCAATGGAAATATTCTCAGCAATAAATGGGTTAGGCATACCTGTTCTATTATGTTTCGGATAAGACAGCTTGTGATAGGTAGAAAGTGTTCCCATTAGCAATTATAATGAACAGTATTTCATAATCTGTTATTTTTATAGACCAGAGACTGCCTGATGGCTGGATCAACTAACCAATATATGCCTCTTGTAAGAAAATGCATTAGTCTCTTCTTTGTAGAATTCTTCATAATGGAATGTGCTTCAGAAATAACTTTTAATACATAAACAATAGCGTGGCCATGTTGTGTTTTAGGATCCCCAGCACCAGTAACCTCTTCCATTCTAATATTTTGAAAATGTGTTGGATCTCAATTTCTTAAATCAGCTGTGCCACAGCAGGAAAGAAACCTTGAGACATCCAGAAGCAGCTGAATTGTTTCATTCTATTCTCAAGCGATAAGAATAGGGAATCTCACTCATAAATTGCTTAATTATTTGTCTAGCCCAGGTCCCAGTGCTACACCCTACAAAAAAAGCTAAGCTGCATAAACACCTGAAGTTGGGTAAAAGGAAGATAATTATGAATTAGCTTGGGATGCAGGGCATCATTTGTAGCATAATTATTCAGTAAATATAAAGCATTTCTAACAAGTCCAAAAAATAATCCATGTTACAGGAAAAATAGAAAATGGGAAATAAAAGTATATCACACCTCAATGGTGAGTGGCATCAGCTAATCAGCTTTCTGAGAGCAAGAAATTAAAAACACCAAATATGAAGCAAATAAAGTGTTAATAAGAAATGAAAGCATACTATTATTTGAAATATGACACTGTCCCTTGAAACCTCAAATAGCTGCTTTGCCGGCAATTTTAACTGTCAGCCATACAAAATAATACCTAGAATTATGGCTGACTTGGCTTTAAAAATATTTTCCACTTTCCTTTTAAAATACTTAGAAAGCAGTTATTAAAACATGTAAGTTTTTTTAAAAAGTTGTTTTTGAAAAGATGAGAGTAAGGAAAAGCATTATTGCCTAAAAATGGTTGCTATAGGACCTTGAACTGACTGAATGAAATGAATGGAGGCTATTCAGTAGCAAAACCAGATGGCTGAAACCAGATGGGCCAGTATCCTGCACAAAGTTAAAGATCTATGATTAACCACAGTTTCATCAGCAATTAATGTGTGTATACAGCAACAAAACTTGAAAGCAGGTTGCTAAATCATCACTTGAAACTGCTGGAATGAAAATCTAAAAAATATACCAGTCCGAATCATTTTGTGCTGCCTGCAGTACGGCTACATAAATTAGATATTTGGGACGAAAAACCTGCCTTTGTTTACTAACGTCTAAGTGTGTGATGCAGTATTGATCCAGAAGATTTCAAGACTGTATTCCCTTGGTCAGTCTGTCTCTGCTGTATTGGACTACAGCTACCATCTTCGTATTAAAAGGTAATGGGAATGGCCATACGACACATATATGTAACGTGAGGCTTGTGGGGGTTGCATTGCAGACAAACAAATAAAAACCACCAGGCAAAACAAACTGCAATTTCCCCAACGAGGTGCCCTGCAAGGACCTATCATCCCCAGCTCCTATAATCACTTTATGGGCCCTTCCTCATGTAGGAACATTGAGCAGAAACTCCACTCCACTGGTGCAACAGGTTAGTGGGGCAAAAGCTCACCCTCTTACTCAGCAGCCTATGTTAGCACACCCACACAGAAATTATCACAGGCAGGAAGACGGCCATTGCTCAACACAGACAAGCTTCCAAAATGTACCATTTTAGGGCAATGGAGACTTTCTTACTTGAATATTTGGTATTCCATTCTAAAATGGGGCAACTATAAAGCATGTCTTTCTTAGGGGTTCAACCTTACTTTGTATAGAGTTCAGTACCCTCAGATAAGTGCATGGAATTGGATGGAAAATAATATTAGAGGAGCTGCCAAGAACAGCAATCAACAGAATTGGGCATCTGAAAGGAGAAGTGAGACTAATCCTTGTTCACTAATCTTAAGCAGAATCTAGTCAAAGGAAGCATTTGTTGGATAAAACCTATCCAAGGATCCCATGCTTCCACAGGGCAGGTGAACATCTAACATGAAGTTTACCCTAGTCACAGATCCACAGCAAAACTACCTACCAATAAAAAGGCAGATATTCTGAGTGGTGGAGGGCGATATGGACCTTATCCTATCCTTCACTTTTTCTTTCCTCAAAAGTATACCAAGCATCAGCGTACCAAATGCAACATCACCTACTAGCAAAGAAGGCAGGGAGTGGAGATTTGTTACACCAGTCCTATAATATTACCGGGATTATCACCACATTGTTGAATAGAATCTGACTATGGCAAATGCTATTCTTGTTATTCACAATTATCCCTTCAGGATAGAGCATGCAGAATCAAAGGTGAAATATGTTCACTATTCTTGAAGCTAAAAGGTCGGCATGCTTTGCAAACCATTTGCAAAGAAAGAATGTGCAGATGTCTTTACAGTTCAGTGTTCCTCTGAAACGGTTCAGTGAAGTCAGGCTGTAAAAGTACAGGTCACCCCTTGGCTTTCCAACCGGTGCCTTAAGACAATAATTGTATCCAATAGCAGCAGAATGTGATCGCAGTTACATGTCTGACTCAAATCAATTTGTCATGTCATTATTAACTGATGCAACTAAAGTGATGTATTGTTTCTAACACGCTTAAATTCAGTGCACTACAATGAGAGGCAGAAAACAATATGAAAAGAAGTGATATTTAATTAAAGTATTTTATATCCATGATACCGTACTAAATATATTAGCTGTGAAAAGGAATCTTTACAGTTTTTTAACCCTTCTAATGTTTGCAAGAAACCACCTTCCAAGAGCGATCACATTGTATAGAGAGGTACACTGAAAGCAAACAATTACAGACTGTTCATGAAAGATAAAACTATTAAAGTAATTTCATGCATTCTTTTTTTACTTCAAAGGCAAATCATGGTATTACTCTGTTCAATGCAACATTAGTGATAATACAAAAACAATAATTTTGTGAGAGCAAGAAAAAAACAGAAAACTGTCTGTAAGAAATAAAATAGTTTACTATTATATTTAAAAGGGATAAATAAAGAACAGCGTGTTTCTAGAATACAGTATTGTTTTTCTTCCGTGATGTTTCAATCAAAGCACCAAAATGGAGGCTAGTGGTACAATGACTAAAAACTCCTTCTTAAGTTTCATACTCTTATTTTCAAACTTCACAATAGTGTAGGAGTTACTATTTTAAATTAGGTGTTCCTTTTTTCCCCCTATTCTGTTAATCACATTAACCTAAGCACCACTGCAGCAAGTCCCACTGAAGTGAATCCAAGGCAATAGATATGAAGGCAATGTTCTCAGTTTCTTGTTGAGGTATCACCATCACACACAAGCAATGTGTGCATGTTTCAACTCTCTCTCTATATAAAAAAAAGTTATGAAAAGCTGGTGAAGGGTGTGGAGACATCTAGCAACAACTTAAACTTGGAGGAAATAACCCAAAGCAGCTAGTTTACCTTTTGGTTCTGAATTTATTGTTGCTTTGATTGAAAACTGCTACATCTCAATCAGTACAAGAAACCAAACAAGGGTCAGGTTGACAACCCATGAGCCTTTCCAGGGGAAGTCAAAATGCATTCATAAATGGAGATTGGCACAATATTTTACTTGGCTCGAATGAAAACATCTGCAGTTTACAACACCGTGTTTCCAATAATTATCTTCGGTTTGTAAAATACCTATGAATGATAAAAATTTAAAGCACTGCTGGTGAAAATATTGGTTTGGATCCAAAGCACCACAGCGTAAATTGAACTGCTGCTTGCGTTGCTCTGCAAATACAAAGAAAGCAGTTTCTAGACTACTTTAAGGTGCAAGTTTATAGCAGTTCCCGCGCTTCCTCTGGCACATGTAGAGAACCGTCTTTGTTCATATCATACAACACTGGACATGCTTACTCAGAAACAAACCCCATTATAATGATAGTGGTTATTCCTTAATAAACCATGAGAGACTGTGGCCTCTGAATGGGCTCTTATGTATGTCCTGTCAGCACTGCTCACTGGTGAAAGAGGGCTTTTTCCCTTGCAAACATGTGTTGGATTCTTGGATTCTTAGTTTTCCTTTTTCCTGGGAATATATATGGGTAAGGCTAAAACATAGCTTTTGGTGATATAATATAGCTTATCCCACACATGGAAGGGCATATTTGGATCCAATCTATTTTGGCCTGGTGCTATAACACTACCAACACAGCGAATACACAAGTACTGTAAGATTTTAACAACAAAAGGTCACATTATGGAAGAAGGCAATGACGAACCACTTCTATATTGCTACCCCAAAGCTAGATGGATGTGTCTGTGAAGTCATCAGGAGCGGAGCCCAACTTGAAAAAGACTAAAATAGCATGATTAGCAATGCAAAAACAACAAAAAGTCCAGAAAATAGGCCCAATGTCAATGTGTCATAACTCAAGGCTTAATTTGGAAAAAATATCAACTGAGAAATGAGTAGAAGAAATTAGAAAAAAAATAATGGCACTCATCAACTGCAAGGCAACATCTAAAGATTTCATTCTTTCTTTGGGTAATGCCTTCTCTAGCCAGTTTGGGTTCTTTCCTGTCAGGCAAAAGGCTTATTAAGCTGGATGCTTCTTCAAATACCTGATCACCATCTTCTAATCTTAGTTTTGACTAAACAATGTAACAAGTCAAACTTCATTTATTTGATACTCAATCATTGAGGGTATCTAAGTAAGTTACAGAGGTCCATCTATCATAATCTGATTTTAGAATTTAAGGATATGGGCCTTCTAATTTTACATGAAGTAGAGCCTAAATGAGAGGCAGGGAGCAATCATAATCAATTTAAACTTCTCACTAGTGAGAGTAACTGAATCTGTCCAAATTTATTCTACATTAAAGCATATGAAACAACATTTGCTGGTGACAGTGTAGTGTTTGCAACATGTAAAATGCTTTTGTTTTCATATCGGTGTGTGTGTATGTATATATAGATATATATGTGTGTGTGTATTGAATTCATTAAAAATTATCACAGTCATTTAAATAGCATATTAATTTTATATGAAAATATAAAATCGATGAACGCGCTGAGAACGTTTTAAATTGCATTCATCTGATGAATAGGTCTAAAAAGAGCAACATTCTAATTGTTTAAAAAAATACTGATATTTGGGATAAGATTTGTAGGAAACAGGTTGGTGATGGGTGAGAAAACGTCCAGCATCAACTTCAGCTTTTATAAATAATATAATGTTCAGGTGCCCATTTACTAATGGCAATACCGATTTATTCATTACAAATAATTATACCGACTCTCTTGACAGGCCTGACAGTGCAGTCTCTCCTCATTTATAGGCTTATTGCAATGAGTATCAACTCTGACACTTGAAAGCTTCAATACTTTATGGCCATCATGCATGAGCTTAGCTACATGATCTGTACATTCTTATCTCACCAGAGGACCATGTCCCAGCACAAATTAACCACTTCCATGTAGCAAAGTCAAACATAGGGTTGACCTTTTCCTCTGGATTTTACTTCCTATGTTAAGGTCATAACATAAACCTAACTACTTCACTATATTTAACAGAAATGCAAGTTAACCCATGGTGTGGTTGCCACGGATTAATAGTTGCAAGGATCATTCTTTATAAAGCAGATTGTATAGCTGATAAATCAACTGCTGCCCAATGTCTTAAAATAAACCAAAAGATAGGTCATCTGTATTAATTTGGGGACACGGACTTAAGACTTGATATCAGAAGACAGTTTTAAATTATGATAGCAACTAAGATGGCACCAAATTCCAGGTAATCTAATTTAATGAATTGTATGTTGATTATGTGATGGCCAGACTGACATAAAATAAGCAAAATCAATGGAAAATTGTGGCTTTGTTATCAATTCTGTACTATCTTTAGGAAGCTATTTTAGTTTTTAAAATGTGTTAAATTTATCTTTTGGGAACATGAAGGCGAAAAGAAATACAGTATAAACACAGCAGCATGCAGCACTAATACAGTTCTCCACAAGAGCTTGATTATAATGCAGTGAAGAGCACCAGTAAACTGGGTGGGGGCTTTGGCTTACCAGCTCTGCAGCTAGTTTCTCAATACAGTTACGGTGAAACGAAGTATGTGTTAAGCTGTCACCAAGCAGATACAAACACTATGGAAGTCTAGGTCTTCTTATCAGAAAGAAATCTTTGTGGGGGTGTCCCTTGGCTGGTCGAAAATGAATGCTTCTGGGTGAGCACTAACGGTTGACTTTGCATTCTGCGCTAAAGTTTCTAGGAAGGAAATCTAACCATGCATCCGAGGGCCTCTATATATGGGGCAATGCTTTTCCCCACTTGAGGAACAACAACAAAAAGCTACAATTAACCCACCTTCGAAATACAGAGCTATGGCAGATCACAATAATACAATAAAAATTAAAAGGCCAAACAAATAGAATACAGATACATACCCCTGGCGTAAAATGTATCAGTGTTGCTTCTTTCTATTCAGTATCTCATTACCGCATGAACGGTACCCAAATTCTTTAATAATGTTAATATATACAAGGGATTAGCTGCTGCCGCCGAGAATTGCTATAATCCTTCAAGCATTTATTTAGCACAACCATTGATTTTAATAGGTCTTGTGCAGAAGCAGTAGCACCATAGATTTCACTCAGAGTCTCTCTTCCTACTTAGTGATTGTTTGACATTTATGAAATGTAAATTTGGGGATCAAACTGAAAAAAAAGCCTCAAAGCTTACAAAAATCAGTTTACTAGAAACTGTGTAGGAAAGGCAAAGGACAGCATTCCTCTTAAAGACAAAAAGAAAGGGAGGAGAAATTTTTTAGACACCATAATCACAATCAATCTGAATTTAGTGTAGTCTACATTTCAGTGGAAATAAAGGATAGATTAAAGGCGATCGACGTCACTTTTCAAAACTATGTTGAGAACCAGAATTTATAGTATGTACAAATGTGTAGGTTCTTAAGACATTGTTGAAAGCTTAAGATATACTAAATAGTGAAAGCATGAAGTGCAGAAATCCTATCAATAAATGGAGCAATGAACTCTGAAGAGTGCAATTAAAAGAATGCACTTTGGAATGTGTCTATACATCTAAACGAACATATGCATACACCCTAGATATAGACTCCATTTACATATACAAGGTACACACTGGTATCAAATCAAATGCAAAAGAAAGCTTGATTAGCACTCTAGGCTTGTCTATCTCACTACACTGTAAATGAAGCTCAGGCAACTTTGGTCTTGATAGTTCAACCCTTGGATCTGTGAACACTCACTGCATTTTAAAATCAAGCCCAGCCCAGCCCAGTTCAGCCCAGCAAAGCCAACAGAATCCATGCCTAACAACATTTGTAGAACCCTTCCATTTTTGCAAGAAGTAACTTTTAGAACCGTGTGCCTGGCATTTAGAATGGGACAAACAAACATTCAAGGAAACTTAAAAGTTCATTCATACACAAGGTGAAAATAAGTTGCTGTTTTATGCAATGGCTACCAGGTGACCTTCAGGTTACTTCTCTAAGAATTGGCTAGGTTGGTTTTGCAGGGGAAGGTTTTGAAGGCATTTTGTTGCTTTGCCTATAGAATAATGCAGGTTTTTTTATCCTTGAAGGGATTTTCTGAAGCAGGGATGCCCATTAGTAAAGGATCCTTCCTGGCATGTTCCTCACAATAGCACATAAGGTCTGCTGATGCCTTCGACACCTGCAGAGGAAAAAAGGTGAAAAATTATAAATTTTCCAAAACGCTTCTTTAATAAAGCGAATTTGAATATACATTCATTGAATATGTGCCTGTGCGCGCGCGCGCACACACACACACACACACACACACACACAAAATAGGCTGCTGTCTTTTAACTTTTGTTTATGAATGAGGCTTTAGTGATAAATAAACACATTGCAAAACAAGGCGGCACATAGCTCTTTAGGTTTATGCTTTTTTTTGCTTTTTTATTTGTAAACAACAAGTAAGGGGTGGTACAGGATTAATTGCTAAGAAACTTGAGATGAGATTAAAAGCATTTTCTGTTTTTCACATATGCATCTTAATGCCTGGGAACGCCTATGGCATTCTTATCTTCTACACAGAAATCACAGCCCTGATGCTCTACAGGACCATATTGATCAAGATATAACAGAGACGTAATCTAGTACATCTTAACAGCAGCTTTCTACAAATGGCTAGAGAATCACAGAGTAAGAATTGGATGAGTCCATTCAGACCTTCAGATCAACCCCTTCCTAAATGCAGGAATCCCAATTAAAGCATCCTAGGTAGGGGGTTGTCCTTCTCCTTCAACATTCAAAACAGGGGAGCCTATCACCTCTTTGAATAACTAGTTCCACTGTCAACCTGTCTTATGATTTGAACATCCTTGCTAACATTCAATCAGAACCTTATCTTTCTAGGCTTTAAATCTGTTTTTCCACGGCCTGCACTCTGGAATAGGGATGGACAGGCCCTGGCCTTCTACGTGACGTCCCTTCAGGTATTTGAAGAAGGCTATTAAAGGTCCTCTCAAGCATCGTTTCTGAAGGTTAAATTAAATATCTCCAGCTCCTTCAAACTCCCTTTTTGAGATTTGGTTTCCTGTCCCCTGAAATCATTCTTGGTGTCGTTCTCTAAAGCCAGATCTGTAAGATAATGGTGACTGAAAATGGCACAGTACTTGAAATTGGGTCTGAGCAAAGCAGAACAGTGATGACTACTTTCTGTAATTTGGAAATTATACTTTTATTAATTGTATTTGCCTGTTTTGGTAGCCTGCTGTCTTGTATTTAATTTGTAACCAGCCACTATTCCATTTTCTTTGCAAATACAAGTAGTCCTTGACTTATGACCATAATGGAACTTGCCCATTATGGTTGTAAGTCGTGGAAGTAGTAAAGCAGGTCACTGCAGTTAAGCAAAAATCGCAGTCATAAAGTGAGCTCATTGTTTGCTATGGGCTATTTTTGTCAAAAACCAGAAGTAAACCATACGACTGCAAGTCACTGCAAACGACTGCAAATGTGGGCCAGTTACAGAACATCCAACATGTGGTCACATGATCATCGGGGTGTGTGGGGGGGGCATTGACACTTTGGAATTGTGTTGTAAGTACCTTTAAGGCAGGGGTGTCCAAACTTTTTTCAAAGAGGGCCAGATTGGATGAAGTGAACATGGTGGAGGGCCGAACATTTTTCC
>JAOYMU010000263.1:22346640-22364272 GCA_025802295.1 Psammodynastes pulverulentus | reverse complement strand
CCAGCAATAGGGCTCTCTGCATTTTCCCTATCGCCATTCGCATGGACGCCTGAATGTCCTCCATCGCTGCCTCCAAGCTAGTCATACGAGACTCCAGAACATCTACTCTGTCAGCCATCTTAGGCGGCATCAAGGTTTATTACTCTGACTTCTCTATCCTTCGAAAAAAAACAATGAATCTTCTCCCCCACTATTGGTATCCGGCAGGTCGGACCAATGTTAGGAACCTCTAGCTTAATAAGCTAGAGACTAGTATATTATTGATAGTAAAACAGTGGTAACACTGCTATTACAAGTGAATCCGAGGATCACTTCTATTCCAGAGCAAGAGTTGCTCCTCAGGGAGAGAAATAAGTCTCTCTCTGTCTAAAATCACACTTTTCACTCCTTTCTTCCTGAATGCCCCCTCTCTCTCTTCTGCCCTCATTTTCTTACCTTCACTCAACTTTAACTATTCCTTTTCTACCTTTTTTTTCTAGTGAAATTTTCTTGTTCATCCTATAGACTACTATATTAATATGGACCTTTCATTGCCTTTTGTTGATAAGAATATAGTGGCTATTTATTTCTCTTCCTGTCCATTTACTATGTCTTTTTGGTTATATTTTTAGTTTAATGCTTTGAATGGTTTCCCAGGTTCACTGGGACTATCATTTTAGCAAGCACAATTTTATCATTTCAAAGAATGGAAATATCCAACTTCAGCATGTACTCTTGAATATTCAAGCACCAAGAGTTAGAACCCAGAAATTTTCCCTTTGACCTAATTCACTGTTTACTATTACATTTTTACCATCACTAACATAAGTATAAACTTTGAGATGGTGACACAGCAACCCTATAAGCTCCCTTTAATGGAACCATAATTCTCTAGAACAAGCCCTCATTCTTGTTTGGACTGCCAAGCTAACTAATGTCATCAGATTCTCAACAGGACTAATGCAACATAGCACCTTCAACGTGGTTGAAACATCCTTGGTTTCATTAAGCTGCCATGTGTCCCATTATCAGTCCAGCACAAAAAAATAGGTTAAAAGTCCATTTTATGTTCAGCATTTTTGTCTGCTGCACATGAAGATGAAAATGAATTATTTTCAAGATTGGATGAATATTAATTCTTGATTTCCTTTGGATACCTATAAGTTGACTTCAGCCCACTTCCATTCACCCACTGGGAAATAGGCAGGTTTGCTCCATGATCTGTACTATACATATTCTACAGTGAACCAGAGTGGAAATGAACGGATTTGTTGCCTCAAAACCTCTACTTCTTCCACCAATTATTTGGAAGACCCGGAAAAGTTTTTGCTTTTCCTCCATCCTCTATCTGCAAAATGATAAGGAGACATCCAGAAAGCACAGTGAGTTATTTTCTGGGTTTATATGCAAAATTTATAAACAGGCAGATTTGGTCTAGAATGTAGCCTTAAGTATAAATAAGATCCTGAGCCAAAAAATTTCAATTGGCCCATATTGGAAACCGGGAAGAAGTCTCATCTGCATCAGTCTAACCTGCATGATATAATATTGTAAAAGCATCTTCCTTAAGCAACTTATAAGCAAAAAAGGTTCCAATTAGTAAAAGCATCAAATACATAATAAATAACTGGCTTTAACCCATGTGCATATATTTATTTGTAAATTAAGCATGCTGACTTTGAACTACCACTATTTTATTATGGTCGATGCATCAATTTGGCTACTTTAACTCTGAAAACTTATGACAGAACAATATTGGTTATCATTAGTCAGAGCATACCACAAAGGAAGCTTGAGCAAAGAATGAAAAGAAAAACTTGTAAGTGTTTTAAAACATGAAAATACTGCTGTCAGTTGGTGGTAGGGAATTTTTTCCCCTCCATTTTCTGCATTTACATTTTGTGACTGCAGTTAAAGAACATTTCACTGCATGGTACTATCAATCATACTTAACCCAGAAATATTCTGTACATTAGTAATGCTTAATTGGCATATTTAAAGTAAATAGCTATTTCACTTTTGCTGTAAATTCTCTGGAAATAATTCTATGATACCCTTGGAATTGTTTGTTCTGAAAATAAACTAGAAGAAATCTAAAGTATGCATTCAGATAAGAAATTATTCAAAAGGCACCATAATGCCTATCTTGCCAGGTTACCTGTATTGTAATACTTACCTTGTCAGATTACTATCAAAATATGCATAATGCTGTAGTCTGACTCCTTCATAAGGAAATAAAAATAGGTGTGTGGTCCTTCAGTTCTTAGCAAATTGACTTAAATGTATAAACTGATTCATATGGTTCTTTCAGTTTGCATAGCCATCCTGATTTGGCTGGGTAGGGTGGATTGTTTTCTCAAACAACATCAAAACTATTCAAGAGAAATATCTTCAGGAACTAGTTAGCAAACCAGGTTTTGCTTCTTGCTTGATCTTTGAAATCATCAAAATACTCCAGATGTCTCAATCTTAGGAATCATAAGATGTGTGGACTGAGGAATTCTGGGAGTTTGAAGTCTACACATCTTAAAAGTAGCTAAGGTTGAGAAACACTGATATAAATTCAAATAAATAGACCAGGAAAATCTAAGTCTAAGTATGCTACTATTCTACTTATCCAGGGTATAATTTCCGCAACATATCATGCAACCCAATGTTCACAAATTATCATCAGCGGGCTAAAAGCCTTACAGAAGTCCCATGTGCTCTTAGCAAAAAAAAAAAAAAAAAGAGAGAGAGAGAGAGAGAGAGAGAGAGAGAGAGAGAGAGAGAAATACAAAAATAGAAAAACACCTTCTCTCTGCAGCTTGCCAGACTTCAATATTTGATCTTTCAATTCTTGAGAACTTACCATTGTATGTGAGTTTTCCCTAGCCATTGGCCTTTAATTAGATTATTTTATTTTGAGGTTTCTCTTTTAAACCTAACATACACATGACTAAACATCATGTTTTCACTGCAGATTGTCCTAGACTTCTAGTTATAATCCATTCTTTCCCAAGCAGTCTCCAAATCACATGCTAACCAAATCTCAAATATCTTCACAAGATTTTTTATTTTCTTAAAGTAATTATATTCCACAAATGGGGTTTTGCTTTGTATAAAAAAAGCCTTTTCCCATTCCTTTTTGGAGTCAGAGTTTAAATCGACCAGTTCTTTCCAGCCAATAGTAGGTCTCCTTCACCATCAGGTGGTACGCAAAGTCTCTTCTATGCCACAATTCAAAATCCCTTTTTTTCTCTTTTAGGGCTTATTTGTCTCATTCCAGCATTCAAAAAATGCCTAAATAATTGAATGACTCTTTAATTAGATAATTCCAAGCCCGATCTTTTATTACCAATTACAATCTTGTTAGTCTCTCTTCTCAATTTTGTCGCTTTCCCAATTAAAGACAAATAAAGTTTTTTCTTTCCTTTTCTGGGGTTATCTTTATTATATAAAATCCTTGTCTAGCCATACAGTGTTCACCTCTACTGCTCCTGCATAATCTTGTTTCCTGAATAGCTTCCTGTCTTCGAGGCAGCCATTTTTAGACTGCCACCAGCGCCCATCTTGAAGGGGAGTTTTCCAAACTGGGGGGGAGATGCAGCTTCCCTCTACCCAGCCGGTGGTCTCCCCTTTTCACACCACCCCTCCAGGATAGTTCCGGTCCTATACAGGAGCGTCCAATGGGTTAGGCCCAAGTAGAAGCCGCACACGATCGCGGACTCCAACCTGTCTTTGAAAGAAGTGCTGCTGGAAGTCCCCAATTGTCCTAGACTTTTGATGATTCATTTAACAACAGTTTGAAGTTACAGCAGCCTCAGAAAAATTAGGCTATATAGCCCATACTTGGTGTTATGGCTGTCATATTACCCATACTATCACATGATTGCAATTTTGACTCTTGGCAACCAGCTTGTATTCACAACAGTTGCAGTGTCTTGCAGTCACAGATCCCAATTTGCAATCTTCCCAGCTGACTTCTTCCAAACAAATTCAATTGGAGAAGCCAGATTCACTTAACAACTGCCTGATTCCGGTTTGTGGTCATAAATCAAGGAATGCCTGTACATTAAGAAGGAGGAAAAAAGTTCCAATGCATTTTTGAGCAAACATACATGCCTACCCAAAACTCAAGTTAAAGCCCTTCTAGGTGTATTTATTCACCTAAACAAAAAGGAGCCTTATTGGCAGGGAAAGATTTGTATAAATAATAAGAGTAGCTGGAGGGTGCCTAAAGGAAAAAAAAAAGCTCCATTTGCTTGTCACATAGGATGGAGTAGAAACTGTAGGGTGGGATGGAAAAAAATAAGTTCCAGCCTTTCTGAGTTAATAATAGAATTAAGGCCAAGCCATTTTTGCATATACTCAAAAAGGTAGCAATAAGTCTTATGTTTGTGTAAACAGCTCTGATTTGAAATTCAATACAGACATGACACAGTTTGTATTTGTGATTTGAAATTCAGTGGTAAGATTAGATTTGGAAAACAAAAGATTCATTCGTAGATATAATAGGGAAAATAGCAGGGATTGTAGGGCCATTCCATCAGCTTAGCTACCCAAGATTTCAACTATATACGGTACTTCAAGGGTTTTATCAGAATAATTTTTTGAAATATTGTTCCATGCTTCTTTTAAGGCAGAAAGAGTAGAACTGAGGAAAGAATGACAAGGAATCTCAAATTGACTTATATTTAGCAAAGACCATATACAGCCACTGTTCATTTACTGCCAACTTCAGTTAGCAACTGTTCATAAATAAAATGGTAATAAATGATAAACAATAGCAAAAGCAATAATTTTATGACCAATGTATGCATTTACTGTATGACCAAATTTTGGATCCTGACAACAGCACAAGTAAAAGTAACACTGGTGTTGCTGCACAAGAGATCTTCCCAGTGTCCTATCCTCCTCTCTTTCTGTCTCTCTGTAACATTGTTCACTTAGTGACCATTTCAATTAGTGACCATTTTTCCAGAACCAGTTGCTATTACTAAATGAGAGAGTGTAGAGAAGTTCACAGAATCTATCCAATTTTCCGTGTATTTTTTAAAATATCTTTTTAGCTTTTCATTTGTTTTACTGATCCACCATAGGCTTGAGCTTTGCTGCCTCTTTGCATGGGTTTTCTGGTGTGCCCAGTAGGCTATCATGTTTCCTCACTAGCCTTTCCCCTCCTGGGAAGATCCCATCAACACTTTGCTGGACGGACACACTGGCAAAACTTGTTTCTTCTCGGTGAGATTGTCAACAATGAAAACTAGCTTCTCCTCATAAAGTGATGTTATTTTTTTATGTCTGATCCTTGGCTTTTCTGGGGTGTCAGAAAAATTGTATACCTTCTTGACATTTTCAAGGAAGAGCCGTCAACTCAGTCTGAACTTCATTGAATCAGCGACACAGCTTGCTGGTAGTATCTATGTTTGTTAATTAGTAGAGTCAGCAGAAGGAAGTTAGCAAGGTGAGACACAATGCCACAGAAATAGGCGGGTTGTAATTGGCACAGAATGAATGGCATTCATAGTTTTGCCTAGTTCCCTTTCTTAAAAGCAGTAAATACTGGTCCCAGCACCTGTCAATGTAAGTTTGGCACATGTTCCCTCACTCAATTATGAACAATGTAAAAATAAGGTTTGACCCATATTCCAAGAGCTGAAAGTCAAACTCCCAGTTGTATTGGCAGGACTAGCATAGAAGAAATGTCACATTTCATTAGCATAAGAGACAGCAAAGTGAGGACTTATACTGGCCACATTTAAAAAGCTGAAACTGAAAAAGGGGAATGAAACCGAAAATAATGTAAATCTTGCAGCCCAAAAGTGTTTTGATAGGAAGAATGCTTAATGATGGCATAAATCTACTTGTCTGGGGTTTATGTCAGTGGCAGAGAAAACCCATATAATTCTACTTACTGCTATTGAATATCAGGTTGGCAAATAATAAGGTTTACTTCATCCATGAGTTGATCATGGAGGAGAGGCTTAACCAATATTACTGAAACCTGGTCAGACATAGAGGTACTGTAAGTTCTCCTCCCTTCATGGAAATGTGGCTACTGGGGATTCAAATGTAGTGCTAGCCATGATCCCTCCCTAGACAATATTCTGTGGAGTAGTTATTGTAATCTGGTTAATAGCTGGCTAGGAGATTCCATTGCTAAGATTGAACTCATGTATGAGCCTTCCTGATAGCCCTTCTTGAGATGCTCAGTGCTGTGCCTGGAGTGGTGACAGACTTCCCCAAACTTAAAGTATTAGGAAAATTCAACTTACCTTCCCTTGTTATAGGAACAGAGGTAGCTCAGGAATTAATGGCAGCCATGGACCTGACTCAGATTGCTAATTTACCAGCATCACAGAATAGAGCTTGTTTTTGTCTTGAAGCAGTGGCAACATGATATGGAGTTGAAGAAAGTTACTATTTGATCCTTTGAGAGATCAAATTACTCTCTGTTGGCCCTGGAGTTCTCTATAGTTCTTCCTTGCTGTAGGGAAGAAGGACTTTTTCAATAAATTTGCCCCAGGTACCTAATAGAGTTCCTTAGGAAATCTGAGGATCTGACACAGCCACTTCCTGGAATGAGAGAACAGCAACAGATTTGGATCAGATCTTGCCTATGAAGATTCTTTTCTCATGAGTCCTTAGAAAACTCTATGGGACTTGGAGGTACATCCAATGGTTCTAGAAAAATTTTGTCCTGTTTTCAATCTTCCCTTTTTAGGCCTTTGAAGAAACCAATAATCTGGACTCTTTTCAGTTGGGATATAGCATTGAAATGTCATTGATCACACTTGTAGATGAACTCTGGTGACACTGGGATGGGGTGATCCATTCATCCTGGCCCTCTTATGTCTCTCACAAATTTTTGATACCATTGTTTAAAGTATTCTCCTGGATTGGCTTTGGGAGTTGGGAGAAGTGGACATGATATGGCATGGAAAAGGTAAAAGTGATTGCTGTTTTTTCATCTGAGTCTGGTTCCAACTAGCTTTGGTGCTGAGATTTAAACCTAGACTTCTGCTTTACTGGGATTCTTGGGACTCCACTCTCACTCTATTCTGACTTAACAACTACGTGAAGCTACTGTGTGAGATTATCCAATGGCACTGAGTTATCTTTAGAAACCTGATATTATGCAGATGTATATCTCAACTCCAGACCAATCAAGCAATGCCATTAAGAGTTTACTTAGTGGGGAAGGCTGCGGGGTCAGAATGGGAAAGAAGGTTCAAGTTCAATGTAAGCCAAACCACCTGTTAGCCCCACACCCTTCAGGAAATTCTAGATAGAAATAAACATATTCATGGATAGGAATGATACAGAATTTAGGATTTCTCTTTGACTTGCTGCTCCTGCTTAAAGAACAAGTAGTAGCAATGACCAAAAGACTCTACACAATTTCATCTTGTGTCTCTCTTATATCCATTTCAAATTTGATACCCTTGCTCAACTCATGCCTTAATCATCTCCCAGTTGGACTACTGAAATATACTTTACACGGAGACTGTCAGCTCTCCCAGGTGACCCAGACAGGAAACATGGCCAAATGAGCAAATTCTACTTTTGTAGGCTACATTAACAGAACGTTGCAAGTCTGAAAGTACAAAACTTCCATTGGTAAATTTTAACAGCCTGATAAATTTGGGCAGGTCCTTCATAAGTTTCTCCATCTGACCTTTGGGGATGGTGAGCGGAGTCCTCTCTGTTATATGATTTTCCCATAAGCAGCATTTTTTCATCTTGTCCCTAGAGGTCATTTACACCAACCATTTCAGAAGTACCTTTGATGAGTATCCAGAATATGTAATTGGTCAAGAATGCAGGATTATGGGTAGTTATGGATATATACCATTATCCGTAAACTGCTTTGGCTTTCTTTTTTTTTTCTTTTTTTAAAGATTCTCTCTCCTTTTTTGATGACATATCCCAGTGCCTTAACTTTTCTTTTATGGGTTTTTCTCTGGTCAAGCTAACTCCTTTTTGTAAAATTCTGGTCTTGCTGTGAGATTGAAATTTGTTTAAATATCTTATTTGATAAGATATATGAAAATTTAACATATTGTAAGCGATGTATTTCTATATTTGTAACCAATAAAACTTTTTCTATATAAAAAAACCAAAGCAAGATTTATTTGGATAAAATTGCTGGGCATTGTGCTGTTAACTTATAGCCCTCTGCTTAAAATTTGCTGGAACTTAATCCTGTTCATAAGAAGTTGAATGTAAATTTAGCTAGGAGTACTAATCAAATCTAAAAAAAATGAACAAAGAAACTTCAAAGGGCTAAAAAATAAATCAGAAATGCACTTATATGACACTCATGCCAGGTAACGCTTGTTGGTTGCTCATTTCTTAAAAAGATCTGTATGGCTCAAGAAAAATCCTGAGTGATTGGACATTTGAATCATTTTATAGATATTAGCTTCTAAATTACATTTTAGCTTCTAAACCACATTCTTACTAAAGGATTAGTTCAAGATATTGAGATGGTTCCAGAATGTGACAGAAAATGTAGTTGGGTATTATAAATGTTTCAATGTAATTTTCTCAAATATATTAATAATCTTGATGTTTCAAATAAGTATTAAACAGCATGGGAGAGAAGATGGAAAGCAGCAGGACATCATAGAAAAAAACAAGCCATTCAATCAATGGTAACAAATGCAAAGTGAGATATTCATGTACATTCAGAACCACTGCAATATTGTGTTTTTTTATCTCAATCAAACAATCTAACTGGTATTGTGGTCAACTCATATCGAAAGCTACTATTAAAACACCATTTGGTCTTGTCCACAATTGTGCATAGCATTTCCAGAGCACATAGGACACTGCATGAAATAGTACACATATCACACTCGTCCATACACAGAGAATAAATTTATCTCAGATAATTTATAAAAGAAGGTGCTTAAGAATACATAAAAACTCAGCTGAAAGTGAAATGACAAGATATGGTTAAACTGTTCCATCCACAGTCTAAATTGTTCCATCTGCAGCTAATTTTCTCTTTGTGGAACAATCAGATTTTTAAAATAAGTGCTCAAAAGTGTTTCACTACTGCCTGATAGTAACTGATTTGTATCCAAATCAGCAAAAATATTAATGTGTTTTCTAGAGAGAACCCCTTCATATGCATTTCAAATTATTATAATTTCTGGCTTTTGTAATTCTAATGCAAACATAGAGCAGAATGTTCATAAGTTAGGACCTGTATGGTTCATTGTTGAATGTCTAAATAAGAAATAGCACGTGCCATAAATGTCTAGGAGATATTTAACTCTGACAATATATTTATTTCATCAATTCTTAGCTCTATGAAAGTATGTTTGCTATATTGGTACATAGATGTACTCATAAATAAAAAGTAAATCATTACACTAAAGATCATGCCCGTGTAATATTGCATATCACTTTTAAAAATACTCTCTTACCTGAAATTCTTTCAAAAATCAGTAAAACTGAATTAGTTTACTTTGTCATTGTACCTCGTACAATGAAATTAAATGCCATCTTCAGTGTACATCATACATAAGAAAACTATAAAAATAAAACAAAAACACACATCCTTCACATTCTAAGGTATAGTAGTTAAGATGTTGAATTAAGACCCCAAGAGATGGTGAGTTCCAGTCCTCCCTTAGACATGAAAGTAATCTGGTTGATTTTGGGTCAATAATATTCTCTCAGCCCAACACACCTCATAGAAATTGTTGCAATGGCAGAAGTAAGCAGGAGCATTATGTATGCTACCTGAATTTGTACAGAAATAAAGGTGGGATAGAAATAAAAAGCATATACATCTCTAGGCAAAAAAAAAACAAGAAAATGAAGTTCTATGGATATTACTGAATTGCACCACTCAGCAGACATCACTATTGGTCAAGCTAACAGGCTGCTGAGTTTTATTTCATCACTGACTGGAAAACACAGTTCTACACTCCCTGTCTTGAAAAGATTCTGGATAAAGAAGCAAGCAGTGGGGAAAAGTCACATGAAAATAGAATTTTAATTGCCAATTCTGCATTCTTCACTTTTACTTCATCAGCAAATGTTCCCTTCCTCAGTGGATTATGACAGCTTGCTACCACTGATGCTGAACACTGAGACACCATGTTAATTAAATAAAAATATGCCAGTGAGTAACTGAAGGAGTGTTTTCCAATCTTGAACAGATGGCTGTTAGACAAAGTGAGATGTTAATTTATTTAACAGGTTTATATATGAACATTTTAAGGATTAGTGATCCAATGGAAAAGCAGTATGAGTTTAATGTAGCTAACCCTGAGATTTTTGAGAATTACTCTTCTAAACATAAAATTATCTGCTAGTCATATTATACAAATATACCAATTTCCTCACATCACTCATTTTACTGGTTGATTAAAAAAAGGAGGGAAGGGACACAATGCTTCTTTCATGTCACATTATCTGTCTCTAGTTGAAACATTAGATATTGTCATTATTGTTCTATGGGACTATTTACTCTTTATACTTTCATTCAGAAACTGTTACTTTCTTCTTTCATGATGTGACAAAACTGATGAAGTCTTCTTCGGGTTGAGGTCAACTATTGATAGTTGATCACTTGATAAACTTAGTCATATTATTTTCTTGGCTAACTTCAGAAGAAATTTGTCATGTCTTTATTCCAGAATATTTTTTAACTTCCTGGATTAGAAGGCCAGTATTACTGCTGAAAAGCAGTAGAGTAGAATAACTTTATTGTCACTTTGAATATACACTAATCAGCATACATTACAATGAAATTTCATCGCATACAGCTCTCAAAGGGTCACCACCTCCAATATACACTACATAAACACGACTAAATAATAAATAAACAAGCATATACCTACAATACAGTCTAATTCGCATATATACATGTACATGGTGAGAAAAATGAATCTTGCAAGTTTACCAGACAGATGGCATAGGGAACAAAGCTGTTACAGAATCTGGTAAATACTATGTGATTCAAATCATGTTTAAGACTACAATTAATCCACGACTTACAACAGTTCATTTAGTGACTGTTTGAAGCTACAACTGCACTAAGTGAATTACGACCATTTTTCACATTTATGCCCATTGAACCATGCCCAATTTTTATCACGTGATAAAAATTCAGACACTTGAAACTGATTCATATGACAGTTGCAATGTCCTGAGGTCATGCGATCATCTTTTGTGATCATCTGACAAGCAGAGTCAATGGGGAAGCCATCTACAATAGTGTTACTAACATCTGCCATGATTCCCTTAATAACTGTGGCAAAAAAATCATAACATCAGGGAAAACTCAGTTAAGAACTGTTTTGCTTAGCAACAGAAATTTTGGACTTAATTGTGGTGATAAGTTGAGGACTACCTGTATCATCTTCCCTCCTTGACAGTTAATAAATTAGAAAAAAATATGTGAAGTAGGCAGTATTTCTTCAATTGTTGTCCTAGGACCACTGAGGGTCCCCCCAAGACTCTTCCAGGGGCTTTCATAATCCAAATGGTTTGAAAGCTTCTGTTGAAAAATAAATAACACTTTTAAAATCCCATCAAGCAATCACGAGGAGTGGTAGCGTCACAGTCCTCAATTGACCACAACCCAGCCCCAAATTTATGTTGCTAAGCAATACAGCTGCTAAGTGAGTTTTGTCCCATTTTACGGATCCTCCGTCCCCTGCCCCATTAATCAGCGCTCCGCTATAACCTCTAGGTTTATTTTTTCATGGAGTGAAATTAAAACGCCCAAAGGAAAATAATCCAACCAAGGTTTAAACGTTTGGTTGCCACCACAGCAGATAAGGTGGTGCCTGAATCTTCACAACCAGATGATATTTTTAAAAAGCGCCTTGTAAAATGAAGATGGAAAAAAAAGGGTGCTATTGCCGTTTGCATGTGGCTTCCAGAAGAATAGAAGAATTGGAAGGGACCTTGGAGGTTTTCTAGTCCAACCCTCTGCTTAGGCAGGAAGCCTTATAGCATTTCAGACAATGGTTATCCAATCTCTTATTAAAAACTTCCAGTGTTGCAGCGTTTACAACTTCTGGAGGCAAGTTGTTCCACCGATTAATTGTTCTGTCAGGAAACTTTTCCTTAGTTCTAAGTTGCTTCTCTCCTTGATTAGGTTCATCCATTGCTTCTTGTCCTGCCCTCAGGTGCTTTGGAGAATAGCTTGACTCCTTTTTCTTTGTGGCAGCCCGAGATATTGGAACACTGCTATCATGTCACCCTTAGTCCTTCTTTTCATCAAACTAGACATGCCCAGTTGCAGCAACTACTCTTTATATGTTTTAGCTTCCAACAATCATCTTTGTTGCTCTTCTCTGCACTCTTTCTAGAGTCTCCACATCTTTTTTTTACATCGTGCTAATGAGCTCCTACTTCAAACTGAACATCTAATGGTGAGGCTCAGGGAAACTTTTAACGGGAAAAGTGCCGAGCTATCGAGCGGCCTGGCAGCAAACGGCACCGGGGGCTCACCTGAGGCAGTCCCGCCTCGGCGCTTCCTCGTCACATGGTGAAGGACTGAGCAGGGAAAGCAGCCGAGCCAGGGACCAGAGCGGGCCTGCGCACTCCGCCAGGGAGCGGCTGGGAGTTCCGGATTTTGGAGACCGGAGTTACCAAGAGTGGGACGGGCGGCCCGTCCGTCCCTCCCCGCTTCCCTCCCTGCAGGCGCGGCGCCGTTTGTCGCAGCGCGGGGTGAAGTTTCTGGGAAGCGTTACGCCTGATACACGGTATAAACAGCCGAGTCTCTGTACGGGCGGGACCGTTTCAAGCCAGTCGGATCGTTACTCGACCTCGGCGGGCTCGCCTGTGCTCCGTCAGCGCTCCTTTTCTCTCGAAAATTTACACTGGTCTGAAGGGTGCCGGGCCTGCTTCTGTTATTTTATTTTTATTTTTTGCATTTTGGTTACGGAATTATAGGATTTCTCAAGGGGAGCACCTTTATTGAGTAATATACCGAGCCACAGCGTGGCAGTAGGCAACAGTTGCAAAGTCAGGTTCAGCGTGGCAGTAGGCAACAGTTGCAAAGTCAGGTTTTGCAGTGTGGGTGTCCTTGTGGATTTAGATATCCAGGTTTTCGGCCTACTCCAAGTGCATTTGCGCAACTAAGGAAAGGCTATAAATTACTCTTTCCTCCTGGATTTATCAAATGCGTTTTATGCTGCGACTTTTATCTCAGTTACTATTGCAAAACGCTCTGTTCAGGTCTGTTTTCAAAAGGATTGGAAACGAATCTGAAACGGGTAGTGGATTTTTGTACTAATGGCAAAAAACCTAGGAGTTGATTTCTGTCTTTATTTTGCAGATGATTCCAACTGGCAGTTATACTATAGTGGACCCCCAAGTATTTGCAACCTTATTAACTGGAAGACTACTCATTTCTAAGCTTGTTCAGGCTTTAAAATGTTTGGGAAATTCTTCATTTTTATCTAGAAGAATGATGCCCAATTCTGCAAAATCCCTGGAACTGGGTATTAAAACTTGAGTATTGTTACAAAATAGTTACTAGTAACTATTTCCTAATAACACTGAAGCTTTGACACCCAGTTACTAGTTGCTAGTTACTATTCTTCCAACAGTATCTTCACTTCTCTACTTTTGCATCTCAGATGTGATAGCCCTGATTCAGAATCTAATACTGTATCGAATAATCTTAGCCCATATATCTAGTTTAATTCTAAAATTCAGGGTCTAAAAATGTAACTTTAAGGTTGCATTTAAAAAGACAATATAGAATTAGGAAAAAATGTAGAAGAGACTGGTACATTTTACCTGAAACGAAAATCTGATCTTGAATTAGGATAAATAATATGACAGATAACTATATATAGTCTTCAACTTAACACCATCAGTTTAGTGGCCAAGTTACAACAGCACTGAAAAAAGTGACTTCTCACAAGTATAGTCAATGAGGAACTCAGATTCCCTTAACAACCACATTGCTACCTTAATAACTGCAGTGATTCATTTAGCAACTGGGGTAACAAAGGTCATAAACCAGGCAAAATTCACTTAACTGTCTTGCTTAGCAATGGACGTTTAGGGCTCAATTGGGGTTGTAAGTTGAGAACATGTATATGAATTATACATGATTTATTAAGAGAAGAATTTGATCCTTATTAAGAATGGCATAATTTAATTGAACAAGGCTAATTTTTGAATTTTTGGTTGCTTCTATTTAGAATTAATTTACAGGTATCACTAGAAGAAATATCATATTTGATATAAGAAAATTACTACCCGTAGGTATAACTAGAGAAGCTTTTTTCTTACTGCTTTTGGCAATTTTGCTTTTGGAAGGATTTGGATGTCATCTACTTTAATAGGTAATAGAATCTTCTATAAAGATATTTAGAATTCTTTCCTTCCTATTAAGATGATATCTTATTTATTGAAATGGATTGAAATTGACTAAAGGAAGTTCACTTTAAATGAAAGTGAATTAAAGCAAATTAAAACAATTTCATATAATTTCATTATGATACTGAAAATGGTTGACCAAATCTATTATACATAAGCACAATGTTCCCCAACTTTATATTCTCCAAATGGAAAATAAGACTCAATACCAGGAAATCATAACTTGTAAAGTCATTGGTGAAATAACCTAGAAAATTGTGGTTGGTATAGCTCAGGGGTCGGCAATCTTAAGCACTCAAAGAGCCACAAAGTTTCTAACCGGAAGTCCCCTGTTCAATTCTGGAGCCGACCCAAAGTTCAGTTACCCCACCATCGAGTTTCCTAGTACAGCGTCCTTTTTCCTCTACCTGTCCTAACCAAAAGCCCTATCAATTGTGGAACCGACCAGCAACAGGGAGACACAGCAGAGGAATGAAAGAGCCACATGTGACCCCAGAGCCGCAGGTTGCTGACCCCTGGTATAGCTCAATCTATTTGGAGACCATAAAACTGAGGAAAGATTTCTATTAGATTAGGTGGTTTTGTAATTATGGGTTTTTTAAAATTAATAAATGTTTTTGTTGTTTTATCAATTCAGAATGATATAGAACTGTATTCCCTTTATTCCATTCTCCAGGAATTCACAGGGCCCTTTGTTTATGTCCTATTTCAGATTATTCTAAACATCAAGAGGCGGTGGCAGGAAACTGACATGGGCAAACAACAAATATGGAACTTGCTGAACTACAAGTCTACAATAAAATTAATCAGTAAAGTTCCACATAACATGATACATTCAACACCTGTGATTTTTAGCCTAAAACATAAGTGTCAGGATATGAGAAATTTTCCAGTATTGGAAGGTAAAATCCCTTCATTCTGTAGACATATATTTGAGGGGAATGCGAGGCACAGCAAGACATGTATTGAAAGGTAATTCTCTTACAATATTCCTACCACTTTCATCTTTCAACTTCATCATCAAACAGTTTGGAGTAATATATTTGTATATGCATTTATTTACTGTATTGATTTATATATTGCTCATCTCACTATTGCAATTTTGTGCAGCAAACAGGAGTTTAAAAAATGTAATATGTAGTAACAATAAACAATGCATTCTATATAAGTATCAGAAGCTTTAGCTGAGATTGCAGATTCATTTAACTTGTCAGCACATAAAGTTATATATAATCAATAATTTATTTTTTAAAATGTTTATTTTATTTAGCCTATTTATACCAGCACTCATCTACCAAAGATACTGTGGGCAGACTAGATAAAGAGAAAACAGAATCACAATCAATGTAAAACAAATAATGTAAGAGATACAATTTCATATACATCAGAATTCCATTAGTTCTCCACCCTGGCCCAGTGCATTGGGGAATAGCCAGGTTTTCATGGTCTTATGGAAGTAAGTAATTATTTAGGGTCATAAGTATCAATTATGAAGGATTATAACATATTCTATTCTTATAAAGATATTACAGAAAGGGCCTTCTAAGATATATCACTGCTATTTATAAATGTAAGTTAATTCTTCCTCCTTAAACGTCTTCCACATAATTTCAGAGGCAAATAAATACTCAGCAGCTCTCTTTCTAGCACTTATACAAGGCTGAGAAAGTAATCAAAACTAGATATTTTTAATAAATACAAATAATACCTACATTATTGAAAGGTCTCAAATTTTAATTTGAATACATATTCAAATATTGTAATTACTCAATCTTTTGTAAAATCCCACCAAATGAATGGCTGTTTACTTCAGTTCATCATGTTCCACAGATAAAAGCAGAGAACGCAAGAACTTTACTAGGACTTTATTCAGAATCATTAACAAGAGCTGAAAGAGTAATAAGAAGACAAAGGAATAACTTTTCTTACATTCTTACACCTTAATAATTCCCAGAGAATCTTTTAAGAAAGCCAAAATCCAAGAATCAGACAATGGAGTAATTGAAAATGGCAGATTTCTTTAAGATCGTGGATATTCACTATCATGACAAAATATTTCGCAGTGACTTTATAATAGGGCAGATCAGACATACCGGTAATCACATCCAAGTCATGAATGGCATGCTTATATGTCAGGAATCAACCAGTCTTGCCAAGAATTTTGGCTTACCATGAACAATCAAGCATGCTAATGCAGGCTGTTTTATTGTTTTTACTAGACTCTAATATAAGTTTACCAGTATTTTTCTTTACATACTAATTAATAAAAATACTGGTAACTCTGGAATTTTCATCTGTATACAATCTCATTATTTCCCTATCTATACCCGTATGATAGCAAAATAATATACATACTGCTGTTTAACATCTATGAGAACATTGATAAGGAGAGCTGAGAAACATTTCTGGTCTCTTGACTATTTCTTTTTCATATTAGATATTCAGAGCTGTCTGAGAAGGTCAGCAAAAGCAGAACAAAAAGTGCAATGTTGATTCATACCCAGAGGAAAAAGCTGCTTGTTCACGAACGCTTAAAATTGCTTCTGGATGATGAACCTTTTCTTGAGCTTTCTCCTCTTGCAGGGCTTGATATGCTATATGGTGATGTTCCTGCTGGAGGATGCATCACTGGTAAGTTTTGTATAAGGCATGGCTGACCCAGGAGTTCTAGGAATGGAAGTCCACAGGTCATAAAGTTTCTAAATTTGCCCACCTTTGGTATAAGGGGAAATTCAAGGTACAGGTAGCCCTTGATTTAGCAATTGCTAAGTGAGTAGTGCCTGATTTTGTGATCTTTTTTTACCACTTTTAAAAATTGAATCCCTGTAGTTAAGTGTGTTATGTGGTCATTAAGTAAATCCAGATTCCACCATTGTCTTTCTTTGTCAGAAGCAAACTGGGAAGGTGGTCACATGACCCTGGTTATTGCAAACATTGTAAATAACATGTCGGTTGTCAAGCATCCATATTTTGAACATGAAAAACTGTGGAGATGTCACAGTGGTCATAAGAGTGAGGACCTATTGTCACTCTTCAGTGCCATTGCAACTTTAAATGGTTGCTAAATGAATGGTTATAAAACAAGGGCTACCTACAAATGACATCAACATCTGTGTGTCCAAAGCTCCTAACCAGTTCAGATGTGGTAGGAATTGGGCTTGCTGTCAACAACAGCAGCAGCAATAAAAAAGAAAAGCAATTTGGTGCACATTGAAAGATATACTTTTGAATACAGGCAGTCCCCGGGTTACGTACAAGATAGGGACTGTAGGTTTGTTCATAAGTCGAATTTGTTCATAAGTTG
>JAOYMU010000263.1:22295203-22324802 GCA_025802295.1 Psammodynastes pulverulentus | reverse complement strand
AAGAAATCTCCTTTTGTTTTTTTCTACTTTACAGGGCTAATCCTGTAAGGAAGGCAGGAAGGAAACATTCTGGTGTTATTTCTAGCCTAATCTTTATTACCCTGCTTACAGAAATGGCCTCTCGCTTAACCCTTGTAACAGTTAAAGGTTCTTGGCAGTACATCCAGACTTGCTGTAGCCTGAGCTCCACCCAGTCACATGATCACCCGGTCACATCTGGTCATTAGGGCAGAGAACTGGGTGTTAAATTATTTGAATCCCACCACTGCTTATGACCACAATAGAGCCCAACATACCTGTTGCTAAATGAAACATTTGTTTAGCGAATTTTGCCCCATTTTAAGACTCTTCTTACCACAGTTGTTAAGTGAATCACTGCAGTTATTAAGTTAGTAACAAGGTTGTAAGTGAATCTGGCTTCCCCATTGACTTTGCTTGTCAGGATCACAGAAGGTGATCACATGCCCCCAGGACACTGCAACCGTCATAAATATGAGTCAGTTGCCAAGCATCTGAATTTCGATCACGTGACCGTGGGGATGCTGCAATGGTTGTAAGTGTGAAAAATGGTCATGTCACTTTTTTCAGTGCTGTTGTAACTTTGAACCGTCACTAAATGAACTGTCGAGGACTGCCTATAGTACAGTCGAAGATAAGGAGAAGCTGCATATTTTTTTAAAAAAATGAATGTTCACATTTTACATAATGTTTATTAGACAAATCATTTGTAAAATAAAGATATTTAACGTATCAGAGAGATCAAATTCAAAGTATCATTTTCTCTGATAAGCGGCAAAGATGAATGATTTCATTTTAATTTTTTAAAAATAATTTATGTTCAAATATTAAAACTGTAAGAAATCTACAGTTGTTTCCAAACTAATAATTTGCCAAATACTTATTTCTAATTATTCACTACTTAATCTGCCAGAGTTCAAGGTTATTTGTTGTGTTTCACCCATGTTCTATTACGGAACAATTTTAGCAGTTTTAAATTGTGTTTATCTGAAGTTTACTGAGATTATAAGTACTAACAGCTTTTAATTATCCTTATTTATGGTACATTACACTTATGAAAGCATTCTTAAAAATGGATACTTTCTTCAGTATTAAAATATTAAAATTGGGCCTCAGCACAAGAAATTGTTAATGTTAAACTAATTTTGAAAATCACTGGCAGATAATTAGCAGAATGCTTTATGTTGTTCTGCACATTGTATTCAAAAGAAAGATTGTGGTGTTATTCAAGACAGACATCATGCTCTTTTGAAGAGTCCATGGAAAGTAACTGGGATGTTTATGTCCACTTGTGCCCTGGCAACCTCACTCATATTCTTTGCATTCAGGATCAAAAGATAGGCAGGCTTTGGTCCACAGCCAGGACTGATGACTATGCTCAGGATAATACCTGTATCAAAATAAATGCAAATTACTTAAACAAAGAAGCACAAAAACTTTAGCACAGATAGTAGGTTTGAAAATACAATAATTCAGAAACATACTAATTTTTGCAGTCTTCCCCCAGGGAATATTTAGTGGGTATAAATTAAGATATTAAGTCCTTTTCAAATGTATAGAGCCAAATTTGGGTAACGCCTTTTTCTAAACTTTGATCAAAAAGTCATGACATTACCATCGTCCTCTTCTACAGCTTCTGGGTGAGGAACAAAGATTGGTTCAGAGGGATACGTATCTGGTTCTTGCCATACCCATGTCTCTTTAGTTGTAACATTCATTTTGCAAAGCTGGGGGAAAAAAATCATTTTTAAAAAATGCATTTTTCTAAAAAGGCTGGTAAAAGCACTTTTGTCAATGGAAATAATGTCAAAGAAACAGTGACAGATAATATTTATTGCATGGAGTTACCCCATGTGGATTGTCCTGCAATGAGTTTGTCTGATGGTGAGTTGGCCATGGCAAGTTGGCTATGGCAAGATGGCTGCGGTGAATTGGCCACAGCGAGATGGCTATGGCGAGATGGCCATGGTCGCTGCAAGTTATCCCATTTAGATAGCCCTCAACTTACAACCACAATTGAGCCAAAAAATTTGGTTGCTAAGCAAGATAGTTAAGTGAATTTTGCCCCATTTTATGACCTTCCTTGCCAGAGTTAAGTGAATCACTGCGGTTGTTAAGCTAGTAACATGGTTATTCAGTGAATCTCGCTTCCCCATTGACTTTCCTTGTCAGAAGGTCAAAAAAGGTGATCACATGACCTCAGGACACTGCAACTATCATAAATATATGCCAGTTGCCAGGTGTCCGAATCATGTGACCACAGGGATGCTGCAATGGTCATGTAAAAAATGGTCATGTCACTTTTTTAGTGCCATTGTAATTTCAAATGGTCATTCAGTGGGATGGATGTAATTTGAGGAGTACCGTACATCATTGTACTTTAATTTGTATTGATAACCCTGCTAAGGTTAGTTGTTTAAGCTTTGGTCTGCTCTGCATTTTGTTCTGTCTTGCTACTATAGTGCATTTAAATGAACTGCATTAAAAAATGAAGATTAAAACTTAACTCCTTTGGTTAAGAGTTTATTTGGATCACCGTGGTCCAGAGATATTCCATCTTTAGTTGTGAATGGGCTTGTACTATGCCTTCTGGGGCTGGGGCTTTACCTAGGGATCTTTTGGACTCACAGTTCCTGCTTGAGAAGATGGCAGCTGGGGCCATGTTGGTTTTTGCACAGTTTCAATTGATGCACCAATTGTACTCATATGTGGACTGAGAGGCTCTTAAGACAGTTGCTTATGCTTTGGTTATTTTAGGTGTGGATTATTGCAGTGCACTATACTTGGGGCTGCCCTTGAAGACCATCTGGAAGCTACAGATGATGATGCCTTGGTATGCCCATGTGATACTTCGGGCTCTGGGGTGCCCATGTAATTACTTCAGGCTCTTGGTATGCCCATTTACCATATTTTTCAGACTATAAGATGCACTGGAGTATAACACGCACCTTAGTTTTGGGGGAGGAAAACAAGAAAAAAAAATCTTACCTAGGCTTCTGCCTCTTAGCAATTTGCTTCCTTGCAGCAAGCAGAAACAGACTGTTTCAGTTTCACTTTTCCAGCACAGCCTAATTAGCATGTGGCTCAGCCGTTTCAGGCTGCAGGGATTGCTATAGCCTAATGGCGATCCCTGCAGTCTGAAACAGCTGATGTTCAGAGCACGATCTAAAGGACCATCAGCTGTTTGTGCTAATTAAGCTGTGCTAAAGCTGAAACAGGCTTTTTCCCGCTTGCTGCAAGGAGGCAAATTGTTGGTGGGCTGGGCTTCTGCAATATTCTGTGTATAATTTTCACCCATTCCTGGGGTAGAAAAAGTGCATCTTATACTCCAAAAAGTAGGGTAATTACTTCAGATAATATAGGCTCTGCATAGCTTATTAGCAGGCTTCCAGGTGCAATTCATGATGGTGTCATCTATAAAGTTCTTCATGGCATAGCACCTGGTTACTTGAGGACCTGTGATCCATAATTGCTGCTCACCATATATAGTCTGGCAAGTTCTGGGTCCCATCAATGAAATAATGGCATCTTTTCTATTGTAATGTCTGCCCACTACAATAGCTTTCCCCCAATATTCTGATGAACCTCACCCCAACCATATTTAGATGAGCTCCTCGGACTGGCTCTTTCTCCAGGCTTTGGGCTAGAGAGAACAGCCAGTCCTTTGAGGGTTGTCTGATCTTAAATGATGGTCAACTTCTTCAGACAATATTTGTGTATGTAAAACGAAATATTTTATTGTAAATTGGAAATTTTGTATATTGTATGTCACTCTGAGCCACAATGGACTTGGGCAGTTTGTGAACTGAATAAAATAAGGCATAGGATGGAACCACAATATAATCACATGATAGGGAGACATCACTTTGATTTGATCACCCTATATTGAAAGTGAATATATATATTGCCTAAAAAGAATACATTTTGTATTTTGTTCAAACACACAAGTCAGAGTTGTCCCAGAACACAAAACAGCTAAGTTAGAACAGGCTACATTTTTAAAGTCTATTTGGTTTTGTACAGGATGCTCAAAGATGAATTTTAACGCAAGTCTCAGAAGACATAAAATCTTTTTTTATCAAAGTATGAAACATTTGCATCTGTTCATTTGGGCAAATACATTGTATTTTCTTGATGGCTTGCGTGCAGGAGCAGGCTGAGCTAGGATGAGCAATGCAGTAATGTGTTTGAGTGGAAATCTATTCAGAGCAAAGCTTTATGAGAAACTCAACCCCTTCCCACTGTGGTAGCTGTGACTGCTATCAGTATACTGTGACCTAGAAGAAAGGTTTGTTGTATAGTTGCTATCTATGGATTTCATACTTGATATGTTTTTTTCCCTATGATAAATATAGGTATCCAGAGTTGGCTTTGTAAGCTATATATGACTCCCTTAGCACCCTAGAACAAATGGAGCATTCCCTCTCTACAAACAATGATATTTTTTGTTCTGTTAAATTGGAAATAGACTTGAAAGTTAAATACAGTAATAACCTGAATAGCCAAAGAAGCAGTCCAAGATAATTTACCTAGTTTTGCTATCTTGTATATTCCTATGAGCCACATAAAAAAAATTGGACTTGGACTTTTCTTTGCCTTTTTGAAAAAATAAATCTAGTCTATTAATATGTAATACTTACTCTGTCTGGAACAAAATGATTCAATCCAAGACCATATGCATATGTATAAGGTTTCCCGGAATATTTTGCATAGTTTATTTGTGGAAACTCAAAAGCTATAAAGCAAAACAAACACATTTAATGGGTTTCTTGTATTTGCTAGGATTATCTTTTTTGCTTTTTTGCTGAGCTTAGCCTTACCTTGTCGTGGCCCTGAAAAAATAACTTCTGGATCCAGCCAGATGGTATCATCGCTGTGCAGAATTGCTGTTGCTGTTGTATTAGGTAATGTGATAAGATTTTTTCCCGTATCGGCCTAGAACATCCCCACAAAAAGAAAGTAAGAAAAAACATTCTGTACCGTACCCCATTTTTCAACATTCCACCTATTCTTCCAACAATATAAGTAAAAGAATTCAGAAACTCTTGGTTTTAAGAGGGGAAACTGAAACACTAATTCAATAGTGTCCTCTCAAAACATTCTTTTTTATTTTCCTGTATGTAAATGCCTCTTGTCCTTGGGGAAAATACAAAATATTACACTTGAAAATAATATTGCAAAGAACATCTGAACATTATCTCACCCCCAGCCAGTCCAATGTACATTGCATTCTCTTGCTAGCAAATATCTACGCATTACATGTGCAGAATACTGGTTTTCTTGCCAATATATAACGTTTAATTCTTACCTTCTCAATATTTAAGGGAAGGACATACCGTCGAACTTCAGGTTGAGGAGCTTTTTGTGCATTTTTCTTCACTTCTTCCCAGTTTTCTCGTAAATTGGCTAAGTATAAGTAATTGTAAACAAATTCATATCTATAGGGGAATAAAAGGCATCAGCTTCTCAATGAACAGGTCATGGGACACCTAACAGTTACCTATTTGACAATGGCAGAATAATAATTTCTGGGTCACTGAAATGCATGTGCCAAAAATAATCCCTGTTTGTAAATTTATATTTTTCTAGTTAATGGCACCCAAATACAGACAAAACACAGTCAGTTTGGTCTAGTGGTTAAGGTACCAGGCTAGAAAACAGGAGACCATGAGTTCATGCTTCTCCTTAGTTATGAAAGCCAAGTGGGTGACTTTGGGCCAGTCAGTCACTCTCAGTCCAACCAACCTCACTGGGTTGATCTTGGGGGGGAAATAGGAGGAGGAAAGTGTACTGGATATGTTTGCCTCCTTCAGTTATAAAAATAATAAAGGTGGCATATAAATAAATCAAACAAAAAGTAACCACAAGAAATTTAATAAAACTATTAGTACTAGCCAAATCAGGACCGTTTCAATATCCTGAAGTATCTCATGAAAAGTCACATATATTTCATTAAATTCTTCGTCATCACAGCATTACTCAGTATGCTGACACACACTCTACTTTGTTTCTTACCCTTAAAAAGAAAAACTGACCGTTAACAAATGTCACTTGTACTGCTAGGAATAAATTTTACCTTCTATTCAATCAGAGTTCTTTACTATGGTTGCCAAAGGCAGACTGATGCTAGTCCTGTATTCACGTGCTTCCTTTTATTTTTTCTTCTATTTTTACGTGTGCTACTAAATTAACTACCTCTTGACTTTATTGTGTTACTGTTTACTCATTTGAACAGAATAATAGACTAATGTGATAATCCCTGGCGGCAAACTGTTATACTGCAAATACATGAAGAAAGGATAATTGAAAACAAATGAATATATGTAGAAGTCATTCAAAAGCCAGTCTTCTGTACTAACATTTTTCAAATAGATCCTCAGCTAGAAGATTATGGCACCTGGAGACCAGTAACTGGGCTAGAGAAGATTGTTTTAAATTATAGTTGTATGGTTTTCTGTACACATAGGTTTCTCAGTACCTACCCTTTCCAGGTACATAAATCCACAACAAGAAATCCATTATCCTCGTAAGTGTTAATATGATGGAAAAGATTAAAAGGTGAAGTTCTGTATTTGATGTTGAGGTACTCCCCCTTTTTCTTGTCAGCAACATGCATCCATACCTTTAAAAATTAATATTATTAAAACTTTGTTAAATAATAAAACTATATTCTTGTGTCATTGTGTGTATGCATATATATGTATGTGTATGTAATTGTGTGTGTGTTTTGTGTGTGTAGATATATATTATATACACACACACAGAGTACACACAGAGTGCATGGCAAAGCGACTAACAAATTAAAAAACACTTACCCCCATCTTTTCATTTGACTCAAAGCAGTCCATGTAGTTGGCTCCCCAAAGACTCCAGGAAGAAAGAAACTTGAGCAAATTAATTTTTACTGGAGTTTCCACAAACACGATGTAATTTGGAGTTAGCCCAAAACTGTTAGGATAGAGAGTTGATGATCGTGTATGAGATGGTATAGCATTTTGCATATGCACATGAAATTCAAAATGTAGCTATTCATTTTTCAAATGCCAATAGTTTCTTTTTTGCTTCTTGTTAGGCTAAATGTATCAGTGTCAAATTTGAACTCAATAAACCCTGTTTTATACATATGACAAGAATGTTGGGTGATGTCCTACAAGGCTGGAAGGGTCTTCCCTCACTTCAAAGGAGCAGGTTCATAACTTGGGGGAGGGACAGAACCTAGGTTCATCGTTGTCACTAGAAGTCCAGGTAGCTTTAGTGATGAAGAGTGCCTTTCATCAGTTTCAGCTGATTTAAAAACTGCAACTATTTCGAAAGAGACAGTCATGCAACCATTACCCATGCTCTGGTAATTTCCAGGTTGGGTTATTACAAAACATACACGAGGCTACCTTTGAAAGTGGTCTGCAAGCTTCCATTGGTTCAGATTAGAGCAGCTAGTCTGATCAAAAGAACTGGCCAATACAATTATTTTAGGCCAATACTTTTATCATGTACAATGACTGCTGGTCCATTTCTGGGTCAAATTCAAAGTGTTGGCTTTGAACTGTAAAGCCTTAAACAGTTCAGGGCCAGGTTATCTGAAGGAGCAGCTCCCTTTTGTACCTACCTGGAATTTAAGATCTATCCCATGAAGTCGTCCTCCAAGTTGCCCAGATTAACATGTTGGTAAAGACCTTTCTGTTTTCTCAGGGTATTTATATAGTGTTTAAACTGCATTTTTTAATTTTAAAAAATAGTGTTTTAGTGCATATTATTTGTTTTTCAATGATTGTCTTGCTCCTGCCCACTTAGAGGGGTATTTTATTTGTATTTGATTTGATTGTATATGTTTTTAACTTGGATTGTATTCTTTAGGGTGTTTGTTGTAATAGTTTTGGCTATTAGATGGTTTTAAAATTTAAATAAGTAAAATGATAAATATTTTATAAAGCTACGCCTAATACATCTTTTTGAGGAGTTGCCTTTTACCTGTGCACATAAGACGGCTTGAATCTGTCACTACAGGGAAACTGAACCACCACTTCACATTTTGTCATTGGATCTTTCTTATCTGAGAAAGACAAGGAGGTGGCAATACAAGGGTCAATGCATTTATCTGTGTTTAGTTATATAGACTAATTAATGAAAATGCATACCAAAAAAAGATAAAAGAAAAAAGACAATTCTAGTGAATAAATAAGCATTCAGAATTTAAATACAAATCTTTGAATATTAGGAAAAAACTTTTTTTTCCCAGAAGTAAAAGTATTCCAAAGTTTTAGCTATAAAAATCTATATCGAGTTGGTTTAATCTGCATTGGAAGGGAGAAACATTCTGATTTTAGCAGTTTCTGCTTGAAAGCAAACATACCTGCTTGAAGGGGAGGTATCCGTACGATATTATAGGCAAAGGACAAATTCTTTCCGAAGCAGTTGCCAATATTATAAACTGTTCCATCATTTTCAATATGAGGGTGTGCTGTGACCCCATTGACTGAAATATATTTGCTGATATCCACCTGAAGAATAATAACAGAAAGGTAATTTGGGGAAAATCCATACATTGGCCACCAACAAAATGCATTCATTAGAAGCACATTACATTGTGTTGAATGCGTTGTATGCTTTTAAATAAAATAGACATAGAGTAATTTGCTTATCCTTAAAAATGTATATTTTGTGATTTTTAAATAAAGCATATTACAGTAGATTGATCAATTAGGTGGGAATAGAAAGCATATTCTAGAAGGCAGCTTAACAGGAATCTTAACCTTATGTTGTTACAAAACTGAGCCCTTGTGCTCAGAAATACAGTATCTAAATGCTTTGTGGAATAGCAATGAAAATTAGTTTCTGAACAACTACTGTACAGGTGCAACTTTTGTGAATTTAGAGAAGACCACAGTTCTCTAGCTCAGAAGAACTATTTTCTTTCAGAATGTAAACAAGATTCAAAGAACATACAACATAAAACAATAATAATAATAATAGGATTGGAAGAGACCTTGGAGTCTTCTAGTCCAACTCTCTTGCCCATGGCAGGATATCCTATACCATTCCAAACTTTCTTTGGGTTTGACAGGATGGATACAAGGGAATCATAGAATATTATTTCAGGGATGTAATTGCATTCACCTGCATCCAGCACATAGCATTCAGTTGAAAGATATGTATCCCTTTCACTTACTGGCCACAATAGGATGTACAATTCAGTTGCTGAGCTATGGTTACTAAGAGAAAAAAAATCACATAACTGCTTTGGAATTACAACAGCCCTTTTGCTTCCATTGTTAAGTTACAAAATCTTATATGGATCTAACAGTCTCATTTTTATTTTTAATAGTGCTTTCTGGTAATTTCTTCTTGTACTAAATGAGAATATGATTGAATGAGATTCTAATCAGCAGATAGAATATAAAATGCTCTATAAATACTTCAATTACTGTTCCCATTTTAGATGTTCTGTAAGTGATACATTATGTGTGCCATCCATTCTCATTTCCAATTTTCACTTGTCTCTCTTTAATCTATAAAAAAGACCTTTTGAATTGTTTCCAGATTTTCTGTGTTGATTTTTGTTATGAAGTTTGTCTCAGTACAGGCATAAAAATCTTCTCCCACAGGATACACATTCACCAGGGCATTGTCAGTGATCTCCACACCTTGGAAGTATGAAAAAAATCTGCCGGACACAACCACAAAGAAAGTAGATTATTTCTAGATTGCTGCATAATGCAACAATATGTTTCAGGCTTTCCATAATTATACCTTCATTTTTTTTTCACCTGGAAAATATATTTTTGCATGGATCTGGGTAAGCATATGTTCCAAATTCTGTGATTACTATTCTCTTCTCAGTCATTGCTCTAACATAGGCATCAGTTCGAACAAACCTATGAAGAAATAAGGCAAGATTATGTATTATGTTCCACTTTACTTACATCTTACCAGCTGATTTCTCACTTCTATTAATATATTCCAGAGCCATCTCTGGGATGACACCCAATCCCAAATTTGTAAATAAGGCTAGTATATATTCCATCCAACATCTAAGAAGCAGAACGTGGATGAGAAGAAAAAAATATTCCTTTTATTTCCTTCCAATAATCTTGGAGAAAGTTTTGCAATGTTCCAGGAAGGACTTTTGGAATTGATGAAGGCAAACAAATAAGAGATTGAATTTGAATGAAGACACTGGATTCATTCACGACATAACAATTGTCCTACTTTCTTTGGACTTAATATGGGAATACAGTGGAACCTTGGGTTGCGAACGCTTCTGTTCGCAACCAAATCGAGTGATGACCAAAGATTTTGGGAAATCTTTGCTTCTGGTCGCGAACATATCTTCAGGTGGTGATCAAACAGCTGCAGCGATTTCCCCTGCCATGGCGATTTCCTCTTCGGCGGCAATTTTTTTGGGTTTGCACATGTGCAGTCTGCGCATACGCAGACAGTCGTGTTTCTGATCATGGCCAAATTGGGCCACGGCCGAAGTCCTGGAACAGATTACGGTCATGACCCAAGGTTCTATTGTACTTGCAATACAGAAGTCAAATTGACTTCTGTATGAGCCATGCTTTCCTCTTACAGTTATTCATGTTAAAAGAGCAAATGCTGCAAGGAAGTAAACAGTTTTTAAAGGAAATACTAGTTTAAATATTGTCTGAACAGAGATACTCTGAAAGGAAACATTGATTTGGATAAAGATATACAAACAGAATTGTACAGGTAATCCTTAAGTTATGACTGTAATGAAGATCGTAAAGCAGGTTGCTCATACTAAGCAACTAGTCATAAGTCAGGACTACCTGTATATTCATTGTTTACGTGCTTTACAGTCCTCATATTTCCTCCATACAGTTTCTGAAATAGATTTTCATTTTACAGAACGTAAGCAGTCAAAAATTCATATTTTGTTTTTGGAACAGAATCGTCTTTTAATGTAAATTAGAGTTTAATGAATTGGTAAAAATGGATGAGTTGCTGGACTGCAGGATGGAGAAAGCAGGCAGGAAGTGCAACTTACCTCCTGTAATAAGTGACGTGGCCTTCCTTGAAATCAAACTTGTGAAGAAGTGCTTGGCCATCAAACAAATGATAAAACGGTTCTGATCCAACTTCAAATAAACCAGGCCCACATCTGAGCAAACTGCCTTTCAGCCAAACTGGAATTTTACCTGTTGCAAACAGAGCAAAAAATATTTACTAAAAAAGTTGAGAAATGAAGGTCCTATTGAAGTTTCACTGTCTGAACTAAATATACCTATTATACATATAGCTACAGTCTTGAGTCACATGAGCTGTCAGCTTTCAGTCAAGTAGCTAAAGCTGTGCAATACTGGATTTTCAGCACCTCAGCATTGGTTATGGTGGCTGGAAATGCAGGATTGATCACATCTGGGATTGCAAAGCTGGATATTTGCCTGGTTATCTGCCTGCCTCAAGCCTCCATTCCACATCTTTTGGAAACGTATTTTAGAAAGTGGAGGGCTGCTTATAGTAAGAATAGAAGCTTATAGTAGATCTGAGTTAGGTATACACTTTCTCAAAGCACAGTTCGGAGTTATCTCGGATTCGGTATTAAGTGGTTTGTGGGAGATTGTTATCTTGCTTTGGTTATCTGTAGACTATTGGCATCCAGACAGGACCTCTGTACTATGCTCTGCATGGAGCTGCTTTTATAGTATCAGAGAATGAGAAAGGACAAATTAGGTCACAAATCCTACTTAATGCATTACATTTAATTTAAGTACTGCCAACAAATTGCTGCTCAGCCTCCGGTTGCACACAACCAGTGAAAGGAAGATTACACTGAGAAAAAGCTTGGGCAATCTTAAACAGAGTATACAACCATTCATTTAGTGACTGAAGTTATAACAGCACTGAAAAAAATTGAGTTATGACTTTTTCAGACTTATGACTATTGCGGTAACCCCACAATCACATGATCAAAATTCAAGCCCCTGGCAAGCAACATGGATATATATCAGTTGCATTGTCCCAGGGTCGTGTGATCACCAGGTGTAACCTTCCCAGGTGGTTTCCAACAAGCAAAGTCAATGGGAGAAGCCAGATTCACTTAACGACTGCATGATTTGCTTAACAATTGCAGTGACTCGCTTAACAACTGTGGCAAAAAAGATCGTAAAATGGGGTGCAACTCCCTGAATTGTCTTGCTTGGCAACAGAAGTTTTGGGCTCAATTGTGGTCATACGTCAAAGACTACCTATATAACTGTCAATCCATTCCTTCACCTCTAAACTTTCCCTTAGTATGTAAATCACTTGGGAATGAGCAGCTCACATTCCAAAATGCTTGTGTGCTCTTTCAACATTAGCAAGATTAACAACTATAGTTCTATGTCCACCTGTGAGAAAAGCTGGGATCTCTGAAACAAATAAGACTTTTTAGCATACAACTTTATACCATACTTTCACAATGTTAAGTGTCTACAGTAGAAAAGCCCTAGACCTAACCATTCATTTATGGGGCACGGATACAAAGATGGATAAGTTTTGGTCTTGGATAACACAGGAAATTTGATTTCACTTGGAATTCATTGCTTTCTTTGTCCTTCTTTGTTTTGATATCTGTTGCTTGCTAGTTTAACTACTGTGTAACTGTAGCCAACTGATAAACAAGGATTACAGCTTGAATTGCTGCAGAAATTATAGTTAGAACAAGGTATAAACCAAGTTTATTTGTGGAAATAGATTCAGAAATCTAACCTTACATCTACTGTATTTAAATTAGTATTGCAAATAAAATGTAGTTTAGGTTTATATCCACTTTCCATCCCTAAAACGATTCCCAGTTTAACAAGGTTGCATTATCATAAACTATCAAATATCAGCAAAAGGAGAAGGAAAAAGCACAGTATAGTTTAGTGTTGTGTGCTCAACCTGATGTCATTCTGAAATTTTGGACTTCAGATCCCATCAACCCCAACCATCATGGCCAGTGACCAGGTACTGTAGCAATGGCAATTCTAAACACGTAGAAAATACAAATCTATCTGGTCCTTAATTACGTGAACAGGTTTTCTACAATAAATTCTACCTATTTGTTTTAGTTATCTACAACTCAAAATAGTTTCATTTTCATGAAGGCAAAAGAAAGCTGCAGAAGCTGTAGAAAGTTAAAGATGCCACCAAGGTGAGCCCAGCTCATGAGGACTACAGCGGCACATCCATAGCTTTCTTGACAATTGTACAAAAATGATTTCCCATTTCTTTTTCCCAGGCTAGGCTGTAACACTGGACTCCTATTTATGTGCTAATCAGGACCGGCTGTGCTTTGCTTGCAAGACACAAACCTGTAACATGAGCAGTTACTGGCGAAGATAGTTCTTCCGTAGTCTCAAAAAGCTTCTTGTATCCACCAGCTGGATGCTCAAATCTGCAAGATGTTAAGAAAGTCAAAGGTGATTGATTTAGCATTTTCTTGAATAGTTTTCCCAATAATTGGACAAAAGAAGAAATTTGGAAAGTCTTTTATTTTAGCATGGTTGTTGTGTTTATAGATACCTGTTCTGGAATGAATATTTTCAGTAGCAGGTATAATAGTCTAACAATATAAAATTCCTTCAGCAGATGAAATTATACACTTATGTGAGCCAATTATTTTCCTATTCCTGCAAAATTACATACGAATTACATACCTGAACCTTTCAGTAGCATTATTTTCTGTAACCTCATCCTAAGCCTTTTTTAAAAAATCAATTTTCAGCTATGCTTTCCTAGTGAAGCTCTGGATATATATATAATTTTGAATAGTAACAGTTCTCCGTAAGTCAGATCATCAGAAAGATTAATGAAAACATGATATGTGGCTCTGCTCTTCAAAGGAGAAAATATTACATCTAAGAACAACCAAATAATTTTATTATTAATAGAAGTTTAATTCAACAGACCTTTCTACAATAGTTCAATTTCAATAGTTAAAAGTAGAGAAATAACAGCTTCTAAATTTTCAGTTTTTCACCATCAATAGGATTTTTATTTGTTTTCTTCCATAAAGTCCCTCAGATTCTTAGCACAATGCTTGACAGCACTCCCTCCTGCTTCTAGAAATAAGCTGTCTAGCATCAGGACTACACTTATAAATCTAAATCTAAAGTGCTATTGCTATTTGGTCGACATTAAATCTTTATTCAAAGAAAATCCTAGGGGATACTTACCGGCTGGACATTTTTTCCTCAGGAAAGAATGGAGATTTTCCTGAGCCAAAGACGGAGCACCGAAGTAAGAGATTTGTGCTGGATATTTATATGAGCATTGTCTTACTGATGGAAGCAATTACCTAAGGAAACTTATGAGCCAATCAGCTTGGCCCCAAGAAACAGAAACATCTTTCAGGGCTCAAATTCTGTTGGAGATTTTGTCCTGCTGTGGTTTGAATATTTTCCAGGGACCTAAATCCCCATAGCAGAAATGGATTAGGAAGAAACAACAAGAGGAAACAAAGAAAGCTATAGTCACACAGTCTGTAACATGCTCTTCTTGGCACCAGCACTTTGCCCTATTTTCAAACTTCCAGCTTAGAGACACTGGCATACTGCTAACTCAATTTTAAGAAAAAAACAAATAGTAGTCTCCCAATGCACCAAGGATTCATTGGTTACCTTCTTCTATTCAGTAGGAGGTCTTAGATAAGCATAATAAACAAAAGATTACAGCAGTTAATACAGAATTACTTTGAGTCAGGTAACCTATACAGACACTTCAATATATTTAAAAACACCAACTCTCCACTCATGTTCATCATCATCTATTAAGGGCACAGCACACAAATGTGATCAGCCAACATTCCTTTTGTTGTTCCCAGAACAACTTGTTTGCATATTAAAAGAATGGACAAAGGATAAAGGAAGAATGGGTTAAGATTAAATAAAATACTTTAACTTCTACTTAAGGCTTTCAAATATTGTCCAAATATTGTCAAATGCATCATGGTTCTGGTCATTTGTGGTGTGGAGGTTTTGACATGTGCAAAGCCTAATGATGCTTTCATACTGATAGAAGCTTCACCCTTCTAATGTAAAGTCATACAGGTAAGTAATCCTAGACTTACAATAATTCATTTATTGACAGTTCAAAGTTATGATGCTTATGACTGTTTTTCATACTTATGACCATTGCAGCATCCCCATGGTCACATGATCAGTATTTGGATGCTTGGAAATTGGCATATATTTATGACAGCTGCACTGTCCTGGGATCATGTGATTACCTTCCTAGTCAGCTTCCAACAAGCAATGGGGGAAGCCAGATTTGCTTTATGACCAAATGATTCACTTAACAATTGTGGCAAGAAAATGGGGCAAAAACTCACTTAACTGTCTTGCTTTGAAATGGAAATTTTGGACTCCTTGTGGTTGTAAGTCAAGGACTATCTATATTGGTTTTAGTAGTATGGTATTTTTTGTGATTTTGTGCCTCTTAACATTTTTTGGTTTCTTTTCTCAAGTCTAGTATGAACCTTTTGCCTATTTATTTTAGGATACATAAATATCCTAAAGTAGGATTTCTTTGGAAATTAAGTAGTTTTTCTTTGGACTTGCACAGGAGCCTTCATTGATCTTCTCAGGAACCTTCTCACAGATAAATCCAGTCCGTTTATCTATGGGTGGATGGATTTTTACATATTGTATCTTTATTTTTCAACCTAATTTATGGGTGGTCAGAGTTGCCAGCAATTAAATAGCATACAAGCCCAACAAAGAAAGTTTGCTGATTCAAGGATAAATGCTAATCCAACTATATATATATATTGGTGTGATATATAAACACAAAGTTATGACTGGAAATTATAGAGGAGCTGAATAAATTAGAATTTGTAATCCCCTTCTTTATTTCACTTTTAATTCTTGGTCAGAGCAAATTATTCTTGAGTCCAGGAATAGTAAATTAATTGTTATTGTACATATAGTAATAAAATATCTCTATTGGATGACTTATTTATTGAGTGCTTTGTTGTCTTGAGTAACATCAGTCCAGTTTCTGTTGGAAGGGGAATATTTTTGGTTTGGCTAGGAATACTGATTTTCCACAAAGAAACCCCAGATTGTATCAGAAAGACATAATTAGAAACCAATGGGCTAGAAGGCAGACGGCAGGATCAACATTAGAAGGAACATGAAGAGCCTAAAAAAAAAGGCAGAAACCTGAGAAAAAAGGATATCATATTTTTAAAAAGGTTAAAACAGCAAAGGCAAATACAAATTGAGTAAGATATTATGAAAGATGAGAGGGGTGAAGGCAAGGGCACTCAAGACCTTGGCTACCTAAAGAGAGAGCACATCCAAGCAACTGATTTGATAGATATATATTTCTCCAGGAGGCAAAGATTTCTGACATAATTTGCTCTGTTGCTGCAGTGCCAAATACAAGAATATAGCTATTATTTAAGCAGTGAAGACAGAGAGATCTGCTTTTGCTAAAAAGACAAGATTCCAATCTTGGGTATCAAAAAAGCAGGAAGAATTAGAGAAGTGTTTTGCTACCATGAATTGCCTAAACGTGCTTCCTTTGAAAATAAGGTAGTTGCTGGCATTGTTTTAATAACTTTTCTTCTAATAAAGTAATCTGATCCCCTGAATTATTTCTTTGATTAATTTTTCTGTCTGGAACTGAAGGAGGGAAGCCTGACAATAGCTATCACAAAAGACAGGTTGTCTTCTAGGGTATTAGAGGCCCTAGACCTAGAGGCTGTTGCTTGGGTTTTAGTGTATACAGATAATCCTTGTTGAACAACCATAAATAGTTGCGGCAAAATGGTTGCTGAGTAAGCCACATGAGGGAGTGACATGCTGCAGATTGCTAGTTGCAGCTGTTTCACTTAGAAGTTCTCTTATGCAGAAACATGTGTTGCACTCCAGCATGTTATGGTCATGCCTGGAATTGTGGGTGTAACCGCACATTGGTCAGAAAATGTTTTTTCTTACCATTTACTAGTTGTATTTGCAAATGGTCACTTAACATGACAGTTGCTAGATACTATTTGTACACAGGTTCAGAGGCAGGTTGCTGGGTTGTTGGTCCTGGGTTTATCACTTCCTTTGGTAATCTGGGTTCTGCTCAGGGGTGGGATGGAGCCAGGTTTGTCCGGATTGGGCGAACCGGTAGCTACCTGAAGCCTCCGTTCCACGAAGAGGAACAGGAAGGAAAAAATCACCCACCCTGGTTCTTACCTGTTCTTTATCAGCTCAAGCTGATAGGTGCTGCAAGCCCCAGCTGGGGGCTGGGAAGTGGCACATGTGTGGTTTTCCAGTGCGCATGCACACTCCCAAACCGGTAGCTGCGCCGGTTACATCCCATCCCGGGTTCTGCTGCTAGTGTCATGTCAATCCAGCAACACAAACCACAATAGTCATGGAAAATCAGTGGTGATAGAGAAAACTGCATATGTATACAAGAACTGCCATCAGTCAGTAGTAGTAGGAGAGATCCCAGCCCCTAACTACATCCTTGCTAAAATTGCTGCTGAAGCTACCTAAATGTTATACAGACTTGCTTTGAGAAAAATGAAAAATTGTATGTCAGCATAAAAGTCGGAAAGTTGTCAGCTGGCTTTGGCTAGGATCTGGAAGGCTGAATTATGAGGGCATGTTCTTAAAGATGTTAGTAAATCACTTTTCAGCTGAAATTAGGGGACCTATGAATATATCCAATTAGCATTTGAATAAAAATCTGATGTGAATATGGGCTTAAGTAAGTCAAAGGAACAAAAACATGACTTAAAATCAACAAAATCTGTTAAATGTATATATATATTGCTTTGACTAGCCAGGCAGTAAGATTGTTACAGGCATCAGGTCTTATTCTATACATATAGAATTCATATTTAAAGCATTCAAATATAATATGATTTATATGCCATTTATAAAGTTATATAAAATTTAGCAACAATTCAGCTACTTAACCCATATCTGCTAAGTGTTTCTATTTACTTAGCCTGCTCAACTAACATTGGTAATTGGTTAAAACTTTTTAATTTTGCTAATTAAAGAGCATTGGCTACATTATGAATTTTATTTTGATATGCTTCCTTTTGTCTTTTTTAATTTATATGTGTATTAACTGGTTTTTGTAAGCAGTTTTAACTGTTGATTTTTTTTATATGTCGTTCAGATCCATCTGCTGTGAAATGGGCAGCCATAAAAATTTAATAAAAAAATAAAGTAATTTTTCACTATACAAGTTCCTTTCTTTATTCTCCTAGTTAGAAAACAGAATATAATATTTCTGCTCCTTTCAGAAGACTCAAGGCTCACTGGAAAAGCTTGTTTACATTAGAAACGGTTCACATAGTGGAACATAGAAAGGAAATGAAACAATGTCCTTTAAATTCTTCCATTTAAAATTCAAGTCTGCATATGTATAGTAATACATTTTCTAAAACATTCTTTTATACATATAACTGAGTTATCACCATTTAGATAGGTTTCGTTAAACAATCTCTTCAGCAATTCTTAACAATCTGATATTTGCAAATATATGTCATAAATAGAAAATACTTAAAACGAAAACATAAACAGGAGCAAGATGAGGAAGAGAGTCTGAGCAATCTAAGTCTATTAAAGTAGGGCTGTCAAACTTGTGGCCCGCGGGCCGGATGCATTATGTAGCCATGCCCAAGCCCAGTTTAGCAAAGGGGAAAAAAGTCCCGATATGTCATGTGATGCTGCCATGACGCCGTTTGACATATTGTACTAAAGCAATATAAAAAATGAACAATAACTTAACCATAACAAAGTTGTTAGCACATATGGACAAAGAGGACCAGTAATTACCATTTCAAACTATTAGAAAGAATGAATGAATGATTGCTTTATGACTGTATAAGCAATATTGTTTACTTTTTCTAATCAAGAGTTCAATTTCTACAATAAAAGTGAGGCTGGCAATCATTATCTTTATGGCCACTGTTCTCAGTGGGTTATTTAACTCAGGATTAATACATACAACATATAAATAGATTACATACTGAAGATCAACATTAACAGAACTGTGGTATTCAGAATACAGTATATTTCTTTTAAAAACAGTGCAAAGAGTTACAACACGTTTGTATTTATAATTGTTACTACTCTATTTGTTTGCTATTGATATATTTAATATGCTCTTCATCTGTATCTTATTAAGCATGAAAAAATGGAACTATTTACAATTTTGGAATTATTTTGTAAACAATGACATTTATAAAATACACTTCAGGATTCATGAAGAAATTTTCTTAAAATGCATACTTGCATGAATGGGCTTACTGAAAGATTGCTAATGTTCACTTTCAAAAAGCTTTTTTTTATAAATATATAACTGAGATACAGATTAACTTTTCATGCTAACGTGTTTGGATTTTTTCAAGCTAAGCATTGGCTGTTTAATTGTAGGCTTCTGATCAAATAAGACGGCTTCACTTTCTGAAGTTGGAAATCTGCTCTGATAAATCTCTGGATATTCTTTCTGGAACTGTGAATCAAAACAATAAAGCATCAATATATATTTTTTTTTCCAAACACTGTGTTACCACATACACATTACAATCTTTATTAGCCAAATCAACTAACAACTGTTGCAAATATTTTTTCCTAAGTCACAAGTACCCTTAAATGTACAATGTAAACTTGTACATATAAATGTAAATTCCTACTTCTGGTCATGCACCTACATAAACAATCATGTTGCCGGAAGTGTCTGATATTCTATGGGCCTACCTATAAATAATAGGTAAATTATTTAAAAGCTCATTGTCTGTTGTGTGTGTGTGTCCATGCATAAAACAAAGATAGGATTTATAAAAGATATGGGCAGTGATTTGCAATGGTTTTCTAGCTGAGACAATAAACACAGCTAGAAAACCGGAATCAGAAAACTGTATTGTTGGATCTTTTCTCAGCAACCAGTAAACTCTTATTCAAGCATCTCTAAATTTAAAAGCAGCCCAAAACCAGAAAGAGATAGTGTGTGTGTGTGTGTGTGTGTGTGTGTGTGTGTGCATATGTTGTGTGTTCTGCCAGAACTCCGAACAGAAACAATGGTTGGTTGTGATCTTTCTATCATACCTAATAAGGAATAGTTCTTTCATTTATATACCTTTACACTTAAAATTACATAACAGCAGATTCATGTCATGATTGTGAGTACTAACATATTCATGTGAGAATCAGGATTCATTGCTGTTCTCTTAAATGGAATGTGTACATATCTAAAGCCGCCCTTTAGATATATTGGAGTGCAATCCCTAGCACCTATGTCCAGCAGTTTTATTAATTCAGAATCTTGTGAGCTGTAATCCACCACATTTAGAAGACATGCTGCTGATGTCCAACTTTAAAGTCTCACTATGTTAGAAAACACTGTCATGGACCTTTAAATAAAATAATTTCAAGTTTTTTCCACTATTTGGAATCTTCACAAACTATTTGGAATCTCCACAAAGAATGCAAGAGGGAAAAATAAAGAACAGTAACTTAAATGCAGTGGCTTAAACTCTGCTAATTTAGAGCCAGGCTTGAGTCATGAGACTTGTTTAATACATTCTAGGACAAGCATAATTCTATGAACCAATTTGTTCAGAAAAAAATCCCTCCGTATTAAGCTCTGCCATAGATGTTCTACTTTGCCACAAAGCAGATTACAATAAACTGTGTCAGGTGAATTGAATAAATCAAGTAAATATTTAGAAAACAATTGTCTAGTATCATATGCAAGTTTTCATAATATATTCATCTTAAGAGTATTAATAATGTCAGAGATGATGCTAAACACAATGTAACAATCCAGCACACACACTGGATTAAGAGAATGTGTAATCCCAAGAGTAAAGAACATTTCCCCAAACTCTAGTGGTACTCTCTAAATTGCTCTTAATAGTAATAACAAGCAACCTGTGGCACTTCAAGTAACTGCTGAACTATAAATCGTTCTTGAGGAAGCATTGCCTGTGGTGAGATATCTGGAATGCCATGGATTGTCTATTCCTAATATAACACACAATGTGGCAGAAAATCTAGTTTTTAAAATGCCCTGCCATTTAGTTTGATTCTGTGTGTCATTTTCCAGATTGCAGCTCTGGAAAAGAGGATGTTGTGTTTATCCATTATAGGTTTTAACACAACTGTTTGGGCTGGGGTAGGAACTGTCATCCTTCCATATTAGAAAATCCCTTCATGTTGTACTCATCCAAGGAGGACATAAAAAGAGAGGACTAATAATTTTTTCACCACCCTTAAATGAGCTGATGTCACTTCATATCATTAACAGAGATACAAGCTTGGTCCAGTATAACAGCTTGTTAAAGGTTCTAGCAGGGGAGTAGAGAATGGAAATGCTTCACATCTGATATAATGACAAATCTAAAGCAAAGGTTTAGTTCAAAGTTGTTATTCTTGACAACAGATAAAGATTCTTAAGACACCACTTTTGCTATTGCAGCCTAAGTCCTCTTTGCACCACAGTAGGTAGAGTGGCAAAATAAAGTGGGAATGTAGAAAGCTTTAAAAAATAAAGGGATGCAGCCCCATGTTTTCCACAGAACACATTTATTTCCAGAAAAAATATTTTTCTTATCCAGATCTATCAAAAATAAACCAATCTCCCAAAGTTACTTGAGGCCTTCTTGCCGAGTAATGATGTCTAAACAGTTCACCAATCTCATTACCTGTTTAAGTTTTTTCTTCTTCTCTTTCAGAGATAAATTTTTATCCTTAATAATATTTTCCAAAAGTTCAGCTACTGCTGCCTGAGATACAGAAATCTTCTGTTCGTCAAATTCCTGAGATGTAATCCTCATGCAATAGGAATAACTGGGAAATATGGTGCTCAGTTCTTCTTCAAGACATTCCATCTGCAAGAAAGCAAAAGCAAACCAAGAGACAGGACAAATGGATATCACCCCCAGTTCTGGCTAAGAGCAAGAACTTAAATTCTGAAGCTCCAATCAGAGATCTAAAACAGTGGCTGGTGAGATCTCTAATAAGCCAGAATTCTCTCACAATTTAATATAAGAATAAGATAAACATGCTTATAGCAGCTGAAACACCTCAGGAGAATACGATAACTAAGAAAATAATATGAAATGAATTCCACAACTAAAATAATTTTATTTTGATATAGTTGCAATTCTTAGCCTTCAATTCACTAATATACACAAATGCAACTTCATTAAATTCACCTGATGACATTAAGAAAAAACTGAAAAGTCAATCTCAACTGAAGTGTCAAAAAGCACTTCAGATAAGATGAATCATTCCAATATCTAAATATATTTTAGGTTCTAAAATAATGAAGTTTGATTTACACACTAGATCACACTTCATAAGTAAGGGTAAGGTATTCTTTGAACCTTGATTGCTGCATTTTTTTAAAGGGAAAAAAATTCTAAGATTTAAGGTATTATCTGAAACATATTTTCATATATAGATCAGAGGTGGTATTCAGCAGGTTCTGACCAGTTCTGGAGAACCGGTAATAGAAATTTTGAGTAGTTCAGATAACTGGCAGTTACCTTCCCCCAGGAGTGGGGTAGGAATGGAGATTTTACAGTATCCTTCCCCTGCCATGCCTACCAAGCCATACCCACAGAACCAATAGTAAAACATTTTGAATCCCACCACTGATACAGATGTCACTACAGATTCAGAGAAGAAGCTAAGTAACATTTCAAAAACTCTTCTGCTTTTGAGATAGTCTCTGAACAATTCAATGAGCCCAATTATGAGTTACTGAACTGCTATGTGTGCATCTGAGTGTACTTTGGTTAAAATTTCAGAAAATTAAAAATCTTGGTATTGATTTCTGTTCATAACCAGTTAGAGTCAAAATTTATTGAAAACCAAACTGAATGATGAATATATTATTTTCACAAAATCTTCACTAGGAACTAACTTATAACTGAACTCTAGCGATCTATAGTATTGCTTTACATTTAATAATGGTTTATACTCACATAAAACATTTTTTCAATGTCTGTTAAGTGTAATAGTGTCTTATGGTTTATTGGAATCTTGGTCAGAATGCAAATTACTTCAATTAGCAATTTTTTTGTTAAAATTGTTCAAAAGTTCAAGACAGCAATGAACGGAAGTTCATTCTTCATGTATTACACTGCAAACTGGTTATGGAAACTAACAGAAATGCCAGACCAGATAAATCATATCTGGTGGGCATACAATAATCTATTTAGGACAAAGTCTCAATATGGGCAAATATATACCGGTAACATGGATTATAAAATATCAGTTATTAATGCAAAGCATTTTATTTAAATCTGAAAAGTAGCAGTAATGCTCAGATAAGTTTGAAGAAACAATTCCAAGATCATGGCTGCTAAAGCAAATTATTTGTGTAAATCTGACTCAAAAGAAGTTAACAGATATAATTTAACTGTTTTCTTTACCTGAGTGGTTTTTAATGTTTCAATGTGATCTTGAACTGCAACTTGTAAATAAATAGGGACTTCTAAAATTTCCTGTTGGTGATCAATTAGAAAGGAAACTATTGCAAGGGCAATATTGTTAATGGTTAAGTCTCTCTTGTATATTTGCAAGAGATGCTTGATCCATGGTTACCTAAATCCATGTGGCAAGATTAACTCTTCCTGCTGAACCATAAACTACCTAGATGTATGAGTTGGTACTACACAATAGGCTAAAATGTAGATGGCTAATTTGTAATTTTGTTGTGAACTGCAATTCTGTCTCTATCAGAACGTGCTTCATTTAATAGCTGGAAATCTTTATCTAGAGCAAGGGTCTTCAAACTTGGCAAGTTTAAGACTTGTGGACTTCAACACCCAGAATTCCTGAGCTAACATGACTGGAGGAGAAATTCTGGGAGATGAAATCCACAAGTCTTAAAGCTGTCAAGTTTGAAGACCCCTGATCTAGAGCTATTCAAAGATCAACCAGAGTGAAGGCTTAGGGGAAGTAAGAAGACGACAGGACACGTACAATAAAGTAAAGACAAGTAAGCAAGAGATGTTACAAAGCTGTGGAAATTGAACCCAAATGCTCAGTCACCAAAGTCAGCTCTAAAGTTACACTTGAAACAATGTTTAGACTTGGCTGCTTATGTAAGTTCAGCTCAAGAATAGTGACCAAAGCTAATCAGGCCCACCAACATGAGATTTGAGCAAGAAACTATATTTTTTGCCTGCTATATCACAGATGCGATTCTATTTCCAAGGTATATGTTGCAATCCAGATTTCAGCAGAAATTAATTAGGCTGAATTATAAAAGTAATTTGCTTCCTATTTGCTTCTCTCTAAACTTGATACAGTATATATAATGCCAGTATTCTTAAGGACCTCTTTTTAAGGGGGAAATGATTGCTTTGAAATAGGTTCATTGCAATTAACTATGCAATTAGCATTGGGTTTTTTTTAATTATTTTGGAACCTTACCATGAATCTTAACCCCTTGCAGAAACACATAGTCTGAACAGTGAAATGGCTTCACAGTGGTAGAACAATCCCAAAAACTGTTTGGAATATCACCTGCTTTTTAGATTAGTCTAGTTTACGTCCTGAAATTCCACTGTTATTTTTTTTTTTTTTGCAATATGTCCATATTATGTAACAGTAATTACAGTAGCAATTTTTGTCTGTTTATTTTGACAAAACGTGGTATCACCTAGCACAAATTTAATTCTGAGCTGTTATGTTTTTTTGCTAAATTATTATCTTATTGCTTAGCACTTCCAGCAAGTGCTAGATTTGTAAGAAGGCTGATATTATTTGTTCGGTGTTACTGCAGAATATAATCTTAGAGGCTGATTCTGAACCAAGATTCAGAAGGTTATGATTCTGCTATCATAACCTTCTATAAAATAAATTATTGAACAACCATTTCTTCTTCCAATTGATCACAAACACAAACCTGATTTATATGGGAAAATTGGTGTTTCACTGACAGTCCTCACATATTAACATACGAAGCACGGATGGTGTACATACATCCCTAAGCATATTTTCATCTCTTTACACATCTGCATGACAGCTGGAAAACTTGAATGCTAAAGTCAAGTACATTGACCATATTTTGCAAGATTATGCAGCTTAGAATTGATCGACAATCCATACTTTTAGAAGTTGCTGCCTCTAAAATATATTTCAACTCAGATATACTTCTTAACCACATCCTAAATAAGAAACAGATGAATTTACAGTCTACTAACTCTATATAAATAAGTACAGGTAGTCCTCAACTTACAATCACAATTGAGCCCAAAATTTCCATTGCTAAGCAAGACAGTTGTTAAGTGAGTCTTGCCCCATTTTATGATCTTTCTTGTCACAGTTGAGATGGTCAGTAGCACAGTTGTTAAGTGAAACTGGCTTCCCCATTGACTTTGCTTGTCCAAAGGTCGCAAAAGGGATCACATGACCCAGAGACACTAGAACCATCATAAATACATGCCAGTTGCCAAGCATTCCAATTTTGATCACATGACCACAGGATGCTGCATCAATCATAAGCGTGAAAAACTTTGAACAACTTATCCTGTATTCCTCTATCTCTCTAAGTTTGGAGGGATCTTTTCATAGTTAAAAAGAACATAATAAGATTAGGCTGAGAGCCAGCAAATCAACCCAATAGATCTTTTACCTTCTAATTAGAACAATGTCATTGTTATTAGGCTTCCGTGATGTTTGTAATAAATTTGGTATGCATTATTTTTTTTCCTACATCAGCAAGATAATTAACTTTTTTCAGCATATATTTCACAATAATAACAATTAAAAATTACAATAGTGAAAGAGACGTAGAAACATACTACCCTAAAGTTCTTCATAGCAGCATCTAATTATGTGAGCAAGTTCAAAAATTAGTCATTAAAATATATACTGCAATGATTTACAAGTAACTGAAAGGGCATTAATTTATATATGTTTTCTAGCTCAAAATGATTAAGATTATGGATATTTGACGAGGGTTTTCTGTTTGTTTGCTCCTGGAGTAGATCAATAAGTTATAGAAAAGGTAAAAATCTCTTTAGCAATATGAGTGAGCATTGATACATAGAGGCAGAGGTGGGCTGCATATACTGTAACAACCGGTTCACCTAGTGCAGAACTAAAAATGTGAGTGCGGGTGCACACACCCCCTTCACTTGCATGTAGCTGCAAAAACACAAGGGTTTCTTGCATGCAGCAGCTGCGGTGAGTAGAACAGGTGAAGTGCAGAAAGCAGCTGGGCTGCGTGGGCGGGGCAAGCGAGCCAGATGTATAGGATGGGATAGTACCGGGGCAGGTGGGCGGGCCCAGGCGGTGGGCGGAACTACCGGTACGGGTGAGCCAGTCCAAACCAGCAGCAGCCCACCACTGCATACAGGCTAAGAAAAAAAAAAGATTGAGATATTTAATCAGAACCTCGGTTTCTGTGCTCAGAAGAAGCAGGGACTGTTGGCAAATTTAACAGAGCCACGTTCTAAAACCTTTTTTTTAAAGACGCCTGTATGACTGGATCCTTAGCTCTACGTGGCTTTGACTGAAGCTTAGACGCACAATAGGAATGTACCAAATACAAAAATTGGAAGGCTACAATTTCACATAAATAAGACATTACAGGCAAATAGCAGCATTGTAGACAATGCCTACCAAGGGAAAAAGTAAATTAAAACTTGATCTACTATAGAGGCTGAAGGACCATATTGATACGCAAGATGCTTGACCACGTAAATTGAAAAATCTATCGGCCACATGCACATATATGAAACTTAGTTAATGTTCACCTTAAATGTGTGTGTGAATTAGCAAGTTGTGCGAGCCCTATTCATTTATGAATCCAAAGTGAATCCAATACATATACTTTAAAATAAAGGGGCAAACCAGACAAAGAAGCGAATTCAATAATAAGGCTGTGCTGCATGAAAACAAGTATAAACATTTAATGGTTAATATTCCATATACAAAACTAGATCTCCTTGGCTGTCTTCACAGGACATGTGGAGAACTGTAAGCTTTCCAGCTATACTGCAGGGGTGAAATTCAATCACCAAGGCCCACCTCGGGGGAGGTGATAGAGACGATTTGAATGGGTTCACGGAGCCAGTAAAACCAGTCCCTGGTTGGCTCCGCCCACGCCCGCCCAGTCACCCAGTTGCCTCTTCGGGCCACTCCCTCACTCGGCCCTTCCAAGCCATGCCCACCAAGCCACGCCCACAGAGCCAGTAGGGAAAATTTTTTGAATTTCACCCCTGTTATACTGGATCCTCCTGCATTGCAATGAATAGAAACCAAGTTGTGAGTTAATGTAAATATCAGCAATTGTGTTAATGTGCAAATATAGGAAATGTTGAAATATTACCCGCACCATGAAGGGGAAACTAACAGACGACTTCTCAAATTATTAAAAAGAAGAACGTTTATTGATGGGCTGACCTGAGTTCCAGACCTAATTATTAGCTATTTGGCATACATGTTACTTAACGGTTAAATGGGCTCAAGTCAGCTGGCTTTTGTGATCTTATATGGTGTATAAAGTACAGGTAGTCCTCGACTTACGACCACAATTGAGCCCAAAATTTATGTTGCTAAGTGAGACAGTTGTTAAATGGGTTTTGCCCCATTTTATGACCACTCTTGCCACAATTGTTAAGTGAATCACTGCTGTTAAGTTAGTGACACAGTTGTTAAGTAAATCTGGCTTCCTTATTGATTTTGCTTGTCAGAAGGTCATGAAAGGAGATCATAAGACCCCAGGACACTGCAACTATCATAAATATGAATCAGTTGCCAAGCATCTGAATATTGCTCATGTGACCAGGGGGATACTGCAATGGTCGTTAAGTGTAAAAAGTGGTCATAAGTCCCTTTTTTGGTGCCATTGTAATTTTGAATGGCCATTAAATGAACTGTTGTAAGACTATCTGTATGTTGTGCAGGCTGAAGGCTAGTGACTTACAGGGGGATGTTATTTGAACGATAGCATTTTTGCTACTTAATCAACCTAGGCTTTTTTCTTAATGTTTCCTAAGTTATTACTTTACTGGATGCTTTTCCACATTAAGACACTGTGTGTTCTCTGTTGTCCCAGAATAAAAGGCCCAGAGCAATGGACTTCCGTCTGACTGGAAGGCAGATTGTGACAGAAAGTTGGGAGGTGGGGGGACCTGTCCAACTACAAGAGCCACGGGACAGTGAAACCAATGACACAAAGAGGTTGTGGATTCCCTTTCAGGCAGTGGCTCAATAGTAATTTCTCTGAGGTGTTATAATCTGGATTTCTGTACTGAATAGGGGGTTGGACAAAATAGTAGCTCCATTCAATTCAATGATTCTATGACCTAGCATGCAAGGAGGTGTTGGGCATTTCTTCCTTCAGATAAAAACGAAATCATCATGTGGCAATGAAAACACAGGACTCTCAGAAATTTTAAGAGGTTTTAACAGAATAACAGAATTGGAAGGGATCTTGAAGGTCTTCTAGTCCAACCCTGGGCTCAGGCAAGAAGCCCTATACCATTTCAGACAAATTGGTGTCCAATCTCTTCTTAAAAACTCCCGGTGTTGGAACAGTCACAATTTCTAGAGGAAAGCTGTCCCACTGATTATTTGTTTTAACTGTCAGGAAACTGCTTCTTAGTTCTAGGTTGCTTCTCTCCTTGATTAGTTTCCATCCATTGCTTCTTGTCCTGCCTTCTGGTGCTTTGGAGAATAGATTGACTCCCTCTCCTTTACAGCAATCCCTCCAATAGTGGAACACCGCTATTATGTCACCCCTAGTCCTTCTTTTCATTAAACAATTTCAGCAACTGTCTTTATATGTTTTAACCTCCAGTCCCTTAATCATCTTGGTTGCTCTTCTCTGCACTCTTTCTAGAGTCTCAACATATTTTTACATTATGGCGACCAAAGCTGGATGCAATATTCCAAGTGTGATCTTACCAAGGCATTATAAAGTGGTATCAACACTTCACATGAGCCCATTTTTAAAAAAATTAATTTCTGATCAAAAGTACGTTGTGCTGAGTCTTCTGAAGACTGGTGGGTCCCTTCTTGGAGTGGTTTTCTGACCCTATCAGTGCTTATTTTAATTTCTGGCTTTTCTCCCACAGGCTGTTGTGATTTGGCAAATCCTTTCAAATACCAACACGTGGTTCCAGAGGTGTGAACAGCTTCCATAGAAAAGTGGCACTCAACAGTTACTAAATAACACAGTAAATTGCATGCTGTAATTAGGACAGAGAGTTCAACCTCTGTTTGTGTTGGAATTTAATGTAGTAAAAGGAATGTATTCATAGGACAAGAACTTGCATTTTCGCAATCTGAGTTTCTCTCGCAATATGTTTTTTTTTTGCTTTTTCCCAGGACAATGGAAACAACATTATATGGTTATGCAATGCTCAAAGTTCTAGCTGATCTAGCAAAAACCAGGAAGAACAGAAATGAGGATCTGATGTAGAAAGTATCAAGCAGTGAAGCAGTATGAAAACAGAAATGTGTGCTCTGATTGAACAAATTTCATGTGTAATCTCTTTGCTCCGTGACTGTATCATGAAGTTCGATTTGACTGACTATTTATTTATTTATTTATTTATTTATTTATTTATTTATTTATTTATTTAATAAATTTATATTGCCGCCTATTTGCT
>JAOYMU010000263.1:22269260-22280362 GCA_025802295.1 Psammodynastes pulverulentus | reverse complement strand
GCAGTGGGGCGGGGTTAGCTTGGGTGCGCAGGCGCCGAAGGGCGGGGGCGCAGAAGCATGGCAGAAGCACGCGCATGCACAGAAGGGTGTGGGAGTTTAGGGGAAAAATATTTTTTTATTCCCTAAACTCCCCCAAAAGTCAAAAAGTCCCGATTTTCGATAATAATAAAAAATATTATTATTTTATTATTATTATCAAAAATCAGAACTTTTTGACCACGTCCCAGGACGCAGGACAAATTCTCGAAAAATCGCGAAAAATTCACGAAAATCGGGACATCTGGTCACCTTACCTTAACTGGATGTTTCTTTAAAAAAAAAACACCCCGAAAAAAACCCCTTTTATTTCCCTTTTCAAGAAAAAGAAAGTGAAAAAATATCTTACCTTTCTGGTAGCCAGATGGTGTTGCTTTCACCGTATAATTACAAAAGAGCAGCTCTCTTAACACATTGCCCCAATTTTAAATAGGAATGACTTTGCGGGTCGTGATATGTGGTCTGAATGCAAATGCCTTTTCCTGCTTATCCAGAATAGTAATACTTTCTTCCTCAGTTTCAGAAGGCAGTATTTTTTAGTGATCATTCATTGCTGGATAATCTTGGTAGGTATTGACCTTTCTCTGGATTTCTATAAATATTTAAATGGGTATTTAAATTTGAAGAATGCATTGAAGAAAATTAACATTTATAAACTTTGCCATATTGATTTTAAGTGCAATTATGTGACCCTATTATAGATAAAGAGAGCCAGTTTGGTGTGGTAGTTAAGTCACTAGGCTAGAACCTGAGAGACTGTGAATTCTAGTCCTATCTTAGACACAAAGTCAGCTGGGTGACCTTGGGCCAGTCTTTCTCTCTCAGCCCCAGAAAGCAGGCAATGGCAAAGTTTTAAAATATTGCCAAGAAAACTGCAGGAAATTATCTAGGCAGGCGCCAATAATCAAGATTGACTTGAAGTATGTATAGTATGTAAATTGCTGTAAAATTTCCTTTCTTTCTTAGATGTGTGAAGGGTCTGTATGTAGGCCGAGAAATGAGCCCATGAAATTCTGTGCAGATTTTATGGTTTTATAATATCCCTGTTTATTATGCAAACAGTTGAGCAGAGACATTTTCTATTTTGGTCAGTGAGTCCTGTTTCCAAATAATTGAACTTTAAAAAAAATACATAAAATTCATTATATCTTTTATTATAGAATCAGTTTCGGGGCGGGCAGATCCTAAAATAATTCACAACTTGTTTTCAGGCTTTTTTTAAAAATACTTTATAGCTAACAATGTAATATTTACATTGGAAGAGTGAGATTTTGCTTGAGAGTTTTGCTGGTATACAATATACTGAATGTGATAGTGCTAATTACCTGGATCCATTTCAGTCCAGCTTCACGCTTGGCTTTGTGAAAGTAGTAATTTTAATAGCTCTGGTAGATGGGATTAGTTTATGGAGTATGTCCTTGGTTTTGCTGCACCGCTCACAAGCTTTAAAGAGCTTTAACCACATAATGGTTTGGATAGTTCTTCCTGGATGAATATTTTTTCAGAAGTTGATGTTTGAGCAGTGGTGGAATTCAACCGGTGTTACAACTGGCTCGGTGAGGGGCACACAGTGATTGAAGCTAACCTTCCACTGGATCAAATAGCTGACACGCTGCAATCCGCTGTGCCGCGTGAAACAGCTGAGCTTCAAAACCAGCAACTAAAGGTCAGTATAGAGCCAGGGCAGGTGGGTAGGCCCAACAGCGGCTCGTCGGAATGAACCGGTTCCCTCCCAGCTGATCATCAGAGCAACCGGTACGCCCTAACCGGTCCAAACTGGTAGAATCCCAACCTTGTGTTTGAGGACTTGTGCTGCACCTCGTGATAAGTGGCTTGTGGAGTGTCATACAGTTTTATCTTGTCCATTAACATTAAAAAAAACCATCTCAGTAAAATGAATAGACAAAGCCTGGGGTTAATACTGTAATTTTAATTTTCATCTATAGAAGGAAGCTCTATTGATTTCCTGAATTTATATAGGATGGCAATTTTTGGATAGATGAGGGCAAATAAACTTGGTTAGCTCCAGCCAAGATAGGTGTAAAATAACACTGGAGGTTCACCAAATTTAGATAAAAGAATGCATACAATTTTAATCTATAATGCTGGGAATTTTTAGGTGGTTGACATTAATTGGAGAGAAGCTCATATGGTGGTACTTATGTCACTTGCGGTACTACCTAGAGATACCAAGTTATTTCTCAAATGTTAATACTCTGAACAGATGCTGAACTGTTATACTGTAATGGGTTATGTGTGTTTCAAGAAAATTCAGCTGGTTCAAAACATGTCTGTCTAGACTCTAGATACTGCTATAAGCTGGCTAAGCACTTACTTAGTTCAATATCTCACAATTACATCTGATTTCCAAATTTAGCACTAAGTCTGCTTTTAAACTATTTACAACCAGAAATACTTAAAGACATGTCTTAAAGCTGACAAGTTTGCCCACCCCTGATCTAGACAGACATGTTTTGAACCAGCTGAATTTTCTTGAAACACACATAACACAAAGAAATGGCTGTAAGATTGAGGACACAGGAAGAAAAGGCCTTTTCATCAATAGCCTCATACTTCTGAAATGAGCATTGATTGTAGGTATTAAGTTCTTTCATTACAGAACTTCTGTGCTATAAAATAGGGACTTGTTTCTGTTGGGTTATAAAAAGTTTGGACTGCTGGTTTTATTTGTAGTGATTGATTGTGTTGAGAAACACTGTTTTATGCTTCAAAAATCCTTCAAGGGTATTTATAAGCTCTTAACAATAGCTTAAAAAAACTTGGCAGCACTATAATGTAAACTAACCAGTCTGATTTAGGGCAGAATTCTTTATCTTTGTCCTAAATTCAATAGACTATGATTTAATTATTTTATCATGTATTGATTTTTCTTTGCTAGAAGATACAAGGTCAGATATACTAGCTTTTGTATAGCAGCAAATTTAATACCAATGTTATAAAATTAGTACAAGTGCAGATGAAGAGATGGAACAGGTACACTTTTCAAGATTGGACCACGCAAATAATAAATATATAAATAAATATAAATAAATAAATGAAAACAAATAATAAAAATTCAAAGAACGAAATACCTTTTCCTTTTATATCTACTTTTTTAGTTGGCATGTTTTGTATTTGCCACATGATGGTGCTGTTGAATTCCTTTTTTAGGCATGTAAATAAATTCTAGAACCTGAGCTATTTGAACATTTATCTGATATGCTAGTATCATGGTTACAGAATTAAAAATGAAAAAATACAACATAAATTATTATAATCCTGTTTTTATAAGATACAGGTGATAGCACAACCTTGGTTTCTTTCCCAAAACTCCTAAACCCTATGTAATTGTTGGAAAATCGAATGTTGAATGGTTTAGAACAGTTTATTCCTTTGCTGTTCCAGTCAATTCTGAATTTGTTAATTAGAGTATCAAAACAAAAAAATATGGTGTGGTATTTCATTAGGAGCAAAATATACACAGAGATTTTGCTCTTCATATATTTTAACAAAACTTGACATAATTGAATGCCTAATGTGTTTGTGTAAACATTGCGATACTTAAAGGAGGTCATTTTATCTCCGTATGCCTTTTTTCATGTGATAGGTCAAAAGGCATTGTACTTTCTCCTATAGTAACTGTCTTAGAGAAGAACCCTGGAATTTATCTCTAATAGTTACAGTTCTTTATACAGCTAGTTAGCTTTTGGGATGTAATTTTAGGGTGGTAGTTTTTAAAACTTGTTCTTTTAACTACAAAATAATTGTAAATACAAAGGTGATTTCAAACTGAGGTGGTTGAACCAGTGTCCTTTAAGACTCTGCTATGGTTGAGAGCTTGAAGACTTTCCTCATCTCCAGTGCTCAGACCATGGCATAACCTCTGTCCTGTGGTTTCTTGGCAAGGAGCAGCCATCCAGAATACAAGTGGGCAGTCTCTTTCATTCTCACAGAGCCATTCTGTAAGACTGATGACAATTAGCATCAGGTACAGTCATCATCTAGTGAGTTTCATTACTGAGTGGAGACTGAATTTAACATTTCCTGAATTCTAGAGCCATGTAATTCTAGATCCGTCTACTAATTCTGTGATGGAGAGATTTTTTTTCCAAACTCAGGACCATGCTTGGCCTTAGAGTGGCATGAAAGCAGATGTACTCTGAAAAGAAGTGAAAAGATTCCGAGCAGAAATTAAATCTGAATGTATTTAGCTAACATGTAGGCTAATTCAAATCTTTCTATATAGCACTATTAACATTTCTGACACTATAGGTGTGGTTTTAATTAAGTTGATTTTAATGCATTTTCTATTTTGACACTTCCAATTTTAGTACTCAAGTAAGTGTAAAGTATATGAAATGTCAGAGTTGATAAGCATAATGAAATGAGATGAAAATAAAATCAGGGCATATTTGAGTAATGCTACGGAAGCGTTCCAAGCTTCCCACATCCATTTAGTCAGATGAATTTCTGCAGGAAGTTTTATGGTTACCAACAGATAGGTTTATTATTCCATCTAAAGATACTGAGAACAGATCTTTTCATCAAATGGGAATTCATATTAAATATAAAGCTTTGTCCCTAGCAGTCTAAGGGATGCAAATCTGCCTTGAAGTATAAGAATGGCTTCCATAACTGGCCATGTGATCATTTCTGGCACATTAATGTTATTATTAGGAATAGTAAAACATCACAGTCAATAATGCTGTAAAATTTGAATAGAGTAGAGAAGAGTCGAATAGAGTAGAATAGAATAGAATATAGCATAGCATAGCATAGCATAGCATAGCATAGCATAGCATAGCATAGCATAGCATAGCATAGCATTCTTTATTGGCCAAGTGTAATTAGATGCACAAGGAATTTGTCTTTGGTGCATATGCTCTCCATGTTCATACAAAGAAAAGATACATACGTCAAGAGTCATAGGCATAACACTTAGGGTACAAATAAGCAATCACATCATACAAATTAAGTGGAAACTATATGTAGATAATCCAGGTCCAATCATCATGCTTACTATTCTAGTAGATTCAATTAACATCAGTTACCATCTGTTGTAGCAATAGCAATAAGACTTCATAATGCTTTACAGCACTCTCTGAGTGGCTTAGAGTGTCAGCATATTGCCCCCCCCCAAAAAAAAATTGGGGTCCTTGTTTTACCAACCTTGGAAGGATGGAAGGCTGAGTCAATCTTGAGCCAGTCAGAATCGAACTCCTGGCAGAGTTTACCTGCAATACTGACTTTAACCACTGTGCCACCACAGCTCCTGTAGATCAGAGTTCCCCAACCTTTCCTACTTTGCGGATCGGCGAGGGGGGGAGAGGGGATCGTTCCACGTGAGCAGCTGGCAAGCGTGCATGCAACCCTATTTGTGCAAGTGGTGTGCACACCGGCCCACTGCTCACGCAAAGGAGCATGCATGCATCCGCTTGCCCGCTGATCATGCACACGGGGAGGTGAGATGTGCTTACCTACCATTTCTGTGACCCAGTTGCAAACAGCTTATGGCTCAGAGGTTGTGGATCCCTGCTGTAGACAACATATTGAATGATAATGTACTAAAAATATAGGATAAGCAAAGCTTATTCTTCCGAATTTACATATACATAGAGCCATGGTGGTTCAGTGGTTAGAATGCGGTACTGCAGACTACTTCTGCTGCCTGCCAGCTGCCTGCAAGTTGGCAGTTAGAATCTCACTGGCTCAAGGTTGACTCAGCCTTCGGTCCTTTTGAGGTTGGTAAAAGGAGGACCCAGATTGTTGGGGGCAGTATGCTGACTCTGCTTAGAGAGGGCTATAAAGCACTGTGAAGTGGTATATAAGTTGAAGTGCTATTGCTATTGCTATTTGTCATTGATAATATAGTAAGAGATGTGGTGGCTCAGTGACTAAGACACTGAGCTTGTTGATCAGAAAGGTCAGCAGTTCAGTGGTTTGAATCACTAGCGCCCCATAACGGAGTGAGCTCCCATTACTTGTCCCAGCTTCTGTCAACCTAGCAGTTCGAAAGCACGTAAAAATGCAAGTAGAAAAATAGGGACCACTTTGATGGGAAGGTAACAGCGCTCCATGCGCTTTTGGCATTTAGTCATGTCGGCCACATGACCATAGAGATGTCTTCGGACAGTGCTTGCTCTTCGGCTTTGAAACGGAGATGAGCATCGCCCCCTAGAGGAAATGACTAGCATGTATGTACAAGGGGAACCTTTATCTTTTTAATATAGTAAGAACTATAATTACATATATGTACGGTATATCTATATTGGTAACTTACCGGATCTATAACTCTAGAGTACAGGCATTTGATCACCATCTTTTACGTGACAATGTTCTGTACATCTGACAACCTATTAATATTTTCAGCCATTAACAGAAACATCTGTAACTCTGTAAACCTAAGACTTAACTGTGCAGTTTTCACATACTCAGACAGAGAGCTATGCGGATTATTTTGAAAGAGTGTGGAGAGGACTTGTATTTATCAGTTGAGATATTTTGGATTAACCCTCTTCTGTAGTCACAGAGAACTGCAAGCAAAACCAAAAGGCATGTCAGCAGAGTGATTTAAAAAAGAAGAATGTAAGGTGAACAGGATATGAGAAAGGAAAATCAGTCACTCCACAGCCAAATACAGCCAGATAGAATGATGTCCACAATGATGATTCAGAGTAAAGCCAGGCTAAAGGTAAATTTCCAACACTTTAAAATCAGGCGGACTTTAAAAAACAAGCTTAATTTCATTCTTTTCTTTTTCATTCCGATGGCCTCAAAGCAAATACAGCAAGTTTAATTTAATTGACTGTACCAATATTGTACACTCAATAAATTCAATGGAATCCACATTGAATTTATGCCCAAAGTGTATGCAGAGAATCTCCCATAGCCAAATCTGTGCATTCAGACTCACAGATACAATAATCATGTAGTTGCAGATGCACATTTAACTATCCTATACTTTTTCCTGTTTTTCATGTTAATTCAGTTTTGGAGGGTAGGGGTGGGACCGTGGGAAGCTCATTAAACAGTACAGTAATAGATTGGAAAGGAACAGCATTATAAAGAGAATATCTTTTATTCTCTCCTGTCTTGAGATCTCTTTTCTGCATATGAATTACATTTGAAAAAAATATGTAAAATGTAATTTGACTATTTGGAATATGTATTGGCCTGCTGCACTAAAAAAAAAACATTTTGTAATTCAAAAAAATCTATTTTATATTCATAGTATTTCAGATCTGAAAAATGTTATATGTTCCTATTCAAAACTATTCATAATCTTATCTACATAAAGTTGCCAATATTAAAACTGTAGAATTTGTAGTCCTCTCTATAATCTATTCTAGTGAGCATGTGCTAGATAAATAAATGCTGTCTTTGGCTGTCCTGTCACCTCTTGGTTTTGTAGAATAAAACCAGGTTCTAATATTGTAGTAAAATGAAAAAAAAAATTATGTTTGTACATTATCTAATTATATTTTTTATATAAATCTCTATAACAGATTTATATTTAGAATGGTCTATTTAGAAATAAATGAGGCGTTCATCATTTATAAACTTTTTAGATTACTGAGGAAGATCTCAGGTTGAATGTCAAATTCCAAAGTTAAGAAAAGATCATGAGCTAGCCAGTCTGGTCTAGTAGTGAAGGCACCAGGATAGAAAACATCAGACGGTGAGTTCAAGTCCTGCCTTAGCCATGAAAGTCAGCTTGGGTGACTTAGGGCAAGTCATATTCTCTCTCAGCCCGATCCACTTCACAGGGCTCTTATTGTGGGAAAAATAGGAGGAGAAAGTTGTGTTTGGATATGTTCGCCACTTTTATGAAAAAAAAATAAAGGTGAGAAATAAAATAAACAAACAAATATAGTGTAAATTTGAACAAATATGTTTTATGCATCATAGCAACTTATTTTTATGTTGAAGTTTAGATAGTGTTATGCATTATATGCTTTTGACATATGTTTTAGTGAGAGCTTTTTCACGTGGTTTTATAAAAAAATAATTTTGCTATTTTTTATTTTAGTTGTTAACATTGGTGCTTCTTCCCTTGGTTTCCAGTTGTACAATGCAGCTTCACATGAACTATATTCTCCCTATAATGTTTTTTTGAGTGGCTTTAAAATGTTTGGGAGGGAGGGTAAAATAAAAATCATCCTTTGGAAAAGTTCCTCATTTAGTTGCACAAAGAATCTTTTTCTTCCTGGTGTCTATTACAAAGGTATTTTTTTCAAAAAGTAAACTGGACTTTCTTAGGTTTTTTTTTTGGGGGGGAAACATTTCACTTATTATCCCAAAACCAAGAAAGTCCAGTTGTCTTTTGGGACAACCAAGACCTGGATGATAGAGAATCTCCATAGACGTTCCTGTTGTCTAGGCAAATAATGTTATATGAGGTTAATGAATAATTTTTTTAAAAGCTTATTTTGTTCCTGTCTAGTTTATTATCTATGGCAGATCAAATATAGCTTCTATGTAATGTGCAGGAAAGCTTTTCAATTCAAGGTATTTTTCATATTCCTGCTGTCCTAATTCTTCAGTAAACCATTCTGTAATGAACCAGTAAACCAACTATAATTAAAGAATTTAAAAGTCATCAAAATAATTCTGAATATAAAATAATTTTAGTTCCCTCCTATGGTATGTAAATTATTTGGCTTACAGCTCTGTAATTAAATATGCTGATTGTTAATGACTAATAAGTAGACAAAATATCTATTGCTTATAGCTATTTTAGATTTTTGTGAATGCTGAGGCTGTGCAAAGCTTTGAATGGTGCTTCCCTTTAAGAGTTTTTTGGAATAATTGCCCTCCCTCTGCTTAGACCACATCGGTTTTCTTCATATTAATTCTGTGGTTTCCTTGGGTACTTCTAAGAACCAGAAGAGATTTGACAAGCCTACTGGATAGTAAAATAGGCGTGTCAGATATCAAATTATTCTACATTTAAGAACAAAATCTACCCAGACTCATTTTCACCACAGACATGTCAGCTTCAATTTTTCCAACTTATCCAGCAATATTGCTGATGATTGGATATGTTGACCTTTTGAAATAATTTGAGATTAAGAAAACAAAGACTCCTTCATCTGTATTAAATATCAAATATAAGATTTTATATGCTATTTGCAAAATTAAGAATAAATATAATATATAAATATCATTAATTTCGTTGTACGAGGTACAATGACAATAAAGTGAACTAACTGACTTGTATTGAAATAAGGTATTGTACCAAAATGGAGGAGACAGATCAATAGGTGGTCTAAATGGCTAGAATTGTGACCTGTAGTAAGTTAAAGGACTGAGCTAATTCTTTATTAACATTTTGTGGATATATTTTTAGTTTCTACAAACGTTATTTATTTAATCACTATTCTGTATAATTTTATTTTATTTTATTAACACTGTTATAATTTATACTTCTGGTTTTTATATTTACCAATTTATGTATATAAAACCAATCCTAGTTCTTCAAAGAGGGTTTGATAGTTACATCTTCAGTTTCTCTACAAATGGCTGCTCTTAAGCGTAAGCTTTACTACAAAAATTTTGGCTTGAAGTATAAGTTGAAATCTAGAATAAAATAAGGATGGAAGGGGCAGAAAGCATGGCAAGTAGGAAAGGAAATTGTGCTGAAACAATTTCCAGGCACATTTCTACCAATTTGGGGACAATATGTAGTATGGTATTCATATTTGTTTTCATAATATATCATAGTGCAAAAATATCACGTAAAGTGAAATGTGATGCTACATATTCTTCCACCTTTTACAATATTAGACGACACAATATAAACAGTAGAAATCTTCAAGTTTCTGGGTTCTATTATCTCCCAGAGCTTGAAATAGACCCCTAACATTAGAACCATCAGTAAAAAGGCACAACAAAGAATGTTCTTCCTGCATCAACTCAGAAAGCTCAGATTGCCCAAGGATCTGCTGATAGAGAAGAATTATTGAGTCTGTCATTTGTACCTCAATAACTGGTTTGGCACAGCATCCAAACAGGACAGGTAGAGACTTCAACAGGTAGTTAGGACTACAGAAAAAAACAATTGCAACCAGCCTGCCTTCCATTGAGGATCTGTATACTGCTTGGACTAGAAAAAGGGCTGAGAAAATATCTACAGACCCCGCATATCTTGGACATAAACTGTTTGAACTTCTCCCCTCAGGACAACGCTATAGGGCATTGCATGCCAAAACAGCAAGATACAAAGATGTTGTAGAGACGAATTCCTTGTGTGTCCGCTTGGCCAATAAAGAATTCTATTCTGTTCTGTTCTGTTCTGTTCTGCTCTGCTCTGCTCTGCTCTATTCTATATAAAAATAAAAACATTATAGAGTAAATTCATGTACACCTAGAAGATCATGTATATTTTAAAGATATTATTGTAAAAATGCTTTTAGTTACTTTCTGATATACAGAGAGTCCTCACTTAAGAATCATCCATCTGGTAACTGTTCAAAGTTGCAACAGTGCTGAAAAAATGGATTTACAGCCAGCTCTCACACATATGACCTTTACAGTGTCCCTGCAGTCACGTGATTACAATTTGGAGACTTGGCAGCCATTGTCTGTTTAGAATGGTCACAGCATCCCTCAGTCATGTGATAGACATTTGTGACCTTCCAGACAGCTTCTGACAAGCGAAATCAATGAGGTGGCAGGATGTGACAAGTCACGGTCATGTGACATCTCACTTAATATTTGTGGGTGATTTGTTTGTTTGTTTGTTTGTTTATTTTATCAAGCATACATACATTGGATATACATATAAGCAGGGCTTTTTTTCAGCTGGAACCTGGTGGAACTGTTCCGGATCCCTTTCGGAGTCCGGATCACGTGGTCCGTCTCCACCAATCGCGCGCTATCACTTCCAGGTTTTTTAGCGTGATGACGGGGGGTGCGTTCCGGCACCTTTCCTCGGAAGAAAAAAAGCCCTGCATATAAGTATAAACATAATTATGAATATATAAAATAGATACAAATAAGAGAAAAAGAAATTAGGACAGGGGACGGGAGGCACGTTTGTGCACTTATGCACGCCCCTTACAAAC
>JAOYMU010000263.1:22218782-22229353 GCA_025802295.1 Psammodynastes pulverulentus | reverse complement strand
ATCACCTGGATTCTTGTCCCCCCTGCCGCCTGGATTCATGTTTGCAGCCGCTGCAGGAGAACCATTACCTTGTTCCGGCCAGTGCGGGCTGCACTCCTTTTTGTACATTCCACCACCTGCAAAGTTGCACATTGCATGTGCCACCCCCTATGGTGGAGATTTCCAGCACCACCACAGGCTGGTCCCATATTCCAGAGTTGTAGTAGTCACAGGACTGGCTCTTTGGTCATCTTGGATCAGCTCCTCCATGGCAGGCCGGTGCACCCACATGGAGTAGCTGCACTAGGATGATCAAAGAGCCAGTCCTATGACTACTACAGCTCTGGAATATGGGATTGACTTTCCCACCAACGTCACTCTGTCTGTCTTCATTTTTCTTCACTCAGATTGACCAAGCTTCTTGAGAGAAGGAACATAAAAGAGGTTCCTGGAATGCTGTGTGCCTGGACCAGGCACTTTCTCTTGGACCTCCCACATGGAGGCCTCGCAGAAGGCAAGAGAAAGGTGGCTGAGCCTCACTGCCCCTAGGCAGCCATTTGGCTGAGTGTGGCGAGTCCGGGGTGGATTTCTCTCCCTTGCCATTGGTCTTACCTTCCAGTTTCAGATCACATGGCTTGCACCGCTCTACTCAAAGTAAGGTTTGCACTTGGCCAAAGGGCGGGGGCCAGCGGGAGGGGAGGACAGGCCATGTGGGTAGCACAGTCTTGTGTTCACGCACAGCCCAGATTAATTGCATCCGTGGCCTGTATCCGACCTAAGGGCCGTACTTTCAGGATGCCTGATTTAGTGCAATATAAAAATGCCAAAATGCAAAGATTTCTCTGGGGACCACGAGAATTGGGATCACCGGTTGGAGACCACTGGACTAGAAGACCTCTAAGGTCCCTTCCAATTCTGTTATTCTATGTTCTAAAACAGTCCAAATAACTGAAATTAGCTCTTGAAAAACAAGCATGGAAGGCATTTTATAGAAACTGAAGGAAATATGATTATGTGTTTTCAATTCCCAGAATACTTTTCCACAATATTAACAGCCAAAAGACCATTACTCCAATCAAGCAGAAATAAAAAGCATCACTTACTGCAACATCTCTATTGAACATTGGGGATGTTTGAGGCCCTCACTGAGAATTTCCATTGCTCTGTCATCAGGGTTTTTCAGGGACAAGCATAACTGCCTCAATCTTTGGTTTTCCCTGAATACTTCTGCAATATGTTTCATAGGGTATTCATTTGTCATTTCTCCACAAAGCCTGCAGAGAACAATCCGAAAAATTACAATGATTTCTTGAAAAACAAGCATAGAAGGCATTTTATACGAACTGAAGGAAATATGACTATGCGCTTCCAACTGAACTGTCACTCCCAGGATACATTTCCAGACTATTAACCATCACAGGACTGTCATGCCGATCAAACAGAAATGAAAAATAATCACGTGCTCTATATTTGCAGACAAATAACAATCAAAAACCTTTGTGAAGATCAAACTTAATTGAAAGAAAGTCACTCACAGTAGCATTTCTATTTTACATTCTGGATGTTTGAGACCCTCACACAGCACTTCCACTGATTTGTCATCTGAATTCTTGAGGGACAAGTCTAACGTTCTCAGCCTCTGGTTTTTCCTGAGTACTTCTGCAAGATGCCTGCCGCAGGATTCGGTCAGCATCTCTCCAGCAAGCCTGCAGAAAAGATTAAGACAATTAAAATGATCTTTTGAAATGAAAGCCTGGAATATATTCTTACTGGGATTGAAGAGAATATGATTATGTAGGGAAACCAAACTGCTTTTGTCTGGACATATTTCCAAAATATTAACAAAGGATACTTATTCAGATCAAAGTGAAAGTAAATATTCACTTACTCTAGTGTCTCTATTGTGCACTGAGGATGTTTGAGTCCCTCACACAGAATTTCCATTGTTTTGTCATCTGCATTCTTCAGGGACAGGGCTAACTTTCTCAGTTTCTGGTTTTCCCCGAGTACTTTTGCAAGATGCCTGCTGCAGGATTCAGTCAGGCTCTCTCCAGCAAGCCTGTAGAATCCAAAATAATCACAAATATTTTTTGAAAAACAATAATGGGCTGTATTTTATAGGAATTCAAGGAAATCAGTGGTGAGATTCAAAAAAATTTACAACCGAGGATCTCTGGTTGAGCCTCATTTGAATTTGGTATGAAGTCCGCAATTGTCTACGGCTTCGCCGTGAGCTCTCCTCATCAGACATCCCCCAACGAGCCTGGAATCGCTCTGGAGGAGTGATTTAGAAGGGGGGACCACCTGGCAGGTTGAGGGGAGCTGCATCTCCCCTCCCTGCCATGGAAAACTCCCTAACTCGAGACGAGCTTCAGCGTCTGTCAAAATGGCAACCACACAGTTGGAATCAGCCTGAAACCTAAGACAGTGCAGGAGCAAAGAAGGAGTGAACAGCGTGAACTGGGTGAGAAATTTTCTTTGGAATTACTAGTGTAACACTGATAAAAATACAGAGAAGAAGACTCATAAGAGAATTAAGAACTGGCAGCATTTTAAAATCTGAGGAAAAGACGGTGATATGTGGATTTTTAAAAAAACCCGGAAGGCATTTGGGAAGTAAAAGGAAGTAAAACAAAGAAATCTATTAGGAAATATTTGAAAGATGGATTTAATGATGGGATAAAACCAGGAGTTGGGTAGGCATTATTTAAATGCTGAAATCAACTTAAGAAACAAAAAGAAGGAAAATATAATAAAGATATTGAACTATTGGTAAAATTTGGATTTAAAAAGACAAGAAAGGGAAACAAGGTGGAGAATGGAACTGGAGTAAGTGCCACCTGTTGCCTGGAAAAAACAACTGCAGACTCCAAAGTATTGTCAAGATCAGACTTAGAATTGGAGAAGAAAGTCTATAAGGATTGTATAATAAGAAACCCTGGAAGTGAGTTATACTTAACAGCGGGAAATATACAAATATATAAAGACACAAAGACATCATTTTTGAATTTCAAAAGAAATATAGACAATTAACCTTGTAACTGAGATATGGATTGCTGTTGGATAACTGGCCAATTGGATATAAAATAAAGACTTAGCAAAAATAAAGATGATCGCAACATGTAGAGAATTGAGGGAGGAGCTAAAGGATTTGAAGGATACGATAAACAGAGGATTGGAGGACATTTTAACTAACATTAAAAAATTGAAGGTGGAAATGCATCCAACAGAGACAATACAAGCTACAGAGGGGAAAGGAAAAATACTAGAAGAGGAGGAGCCAGGCAAAGATACAATTGGAGGAACAGAACAGTTGAAGCAACAGCTAAAATACAAGACAATAAGACAATAAAATTCAATATGATTATTGAAATAAACCAAAGAGGGAAGATGCTAGGGAAAAGACAACAGGGAATAGAATATAGAGGGAGGTACATGGGGAAGACAGGGGAAAAAAAGATAATTGGAAGGAGCAACAATGTAATAAAATAGAAAAAGAAGAAAGGAGCAAGGGAAAGAGGGGAAAAATAAAAGAGAACGTAAAACAAACTGGGAAGCGATTAATAAATACATCATTGAGAGTAAAGGATGATGGATGAGATACAAGAATTAAAAGTTCCACATTAATAGGTATATTATTATTATGTAAGATGTGAACTAGCAATGGTTAAATATGAAATGAATAATCTTTTTGATAATTTAAATGAAATAAGTATGGAACTAAAATGGTAATTGTATATCATTGTTAAAGGTAATAAATAGGTAAAATAATATTGCAAGGTAGTAAAAGGAACATATGGAACTTGTTAGATTAATATATATATATAAGATAGTGGAATATAACAGTAGAGAAAAGTAATTATAGTATCTTTGGAATGGAATAAATATGTGATATATTTGAATATAGTTTGTTTTAGTATAAATGTCCGAGGGGATTTACTTTACAGAGCAAAGGTAGCAGAATCAAAAACTGGAAAGGGGGATAAAATTGAAAATCTAACTTAAATATGGAACAATGAAGGAATATGTGAATTAATTCAACTGTTAAATATTGCAGATATGACGAGTAATATATTTATAATAAAAGAAGGGATATCAAGAAAATAGAGATTGACAGGAAACTGTATATGGGAATATGGAATAATTAATAGTACAATTGATAAGAGGTATTAATACAAAATGATTTATAACAATGTTATTATAAAATGTTAAAATATTGTCGTAGTTGTGAAATTGGAAACACTTTGGGTTCATGTTGCTCACGCAAAGAGGCTATTTGTACATAATTAAAATCAGTAAAAAAAATTATAAAAAAAATTACTACCAGTTTTGTAGGCGTGGCTTGGTGGGCATGGTGTGGTCTGGCTTGATGGGCATGGCTTGATGGGCGTGGCAGGGGAAGGATACTGCAAAATCTACATTCCCATTCCACTCTAGGGGAAAGATACTGTAAAATCTCCATTCCTTCTCCACTCCTGGTTACCACGGGTTACCATCTGGTTACTCCTGATTACCACCAGTTCTCCAAACTACTCAAAATTTCCACTACCGGTTCTCCAGAACTGGTCAGAACCTGCTGAATACCACCCACTATTGCCTTGGAATAGTGGCAGATGCCAAACCTGAAACCCAGGCAATGTCAGGTTCATGGAACTACAACAATATTGAGAACTGAACAGAAAAGTATGTTTATTGACACTCGCCTATTTACAAGAATCTCACCAAATTATAACTACATTCATATAGAAGGACTAGATAAGCCAGGGGTGTCAAACTGGTGGTCCACAGGCCAGATGTGTCATGTATAGTCCATGCCCACCCCAGCTCCGTGAATGGGAAAAACATCGTGAAAAATCACATGATGGCAGTGTGACGCAGCAATTTTGACACCCGTGAAATAAGCAATCTAAGGTTTAGGCAGGGTCTGCTTTTCTAGTGCTTCTTCCCTCCCAGCAATTTCAGGCAAGCTAGTCTTAACTCCACTTCTCACTTCAGCTCCAGATTAACCACAGACAGGCAGATTCCAAGAACAGGCCCTTTCTGGACTACTTATCCAGGGATGTCAAATTCATGTTGTCATAGTATCACGTGACGTATCACAACTTCCCCCCCTTTGCTAAACTGGGCGTGGGCGTGGCCAGTGCATGATGCATCTGGCCCGCAGGCCATGAGTTTGATAACTCTGACCTAGTTTCTCTGGATCGGTATGTCTAGTTAGTTGCCTCATCCAAGGTAAAGTCATCAATGAGAGTGATCTTAATACCTAGCATACTAGCTATAGACTAGCATAATAACTATAAACTATAAACTAGCATAACAATAGCAACAGTTGGAGAGCAGGGCCTCTGTGGATCTGGTGACTTAGAACTACGGAAGAGTACAGAAAGCTGGAAGATGGACCAGTCTTTATGAATGACCTCCCTCCTCTGTGGAATTAGGGTCTTACTGCATACCAACTTGGCATTCATTTGCAGTGATTTGAAGCTCATGATCACCTAAGATCTGGTGACCAACATTGAGAGTGAGTGCTGCACTGAGGTGGAAATTAGGATCAATCTCAATAATTAACCACACCAGCCTTGGAAGCAACCATTCCCCAAAGCTCCCACAACCACAACTTTTCCAGATGCTGTATTTTAACCTCAATTGTATACAAACACTCAAGGGTAACCAAAGAATGGCTGTTAATAAGAAGTGCATAGACTATGAGCCATATAAAATTGCCATGCAATCCTTTAACGTATTTGTAATTGAAGTTTGATCATGACTGTTGAAGGTAGAACATAATGCTGAAAGTTAACTAACCCCTCTAATTGAAGATGCATATTAAAACCAAAGAATAAGTTCTGGTATTCTTTAGGTGCATCAACACCACACCTTTAGAGTACCTCCAACTACCATTCAATACATTTCAATTAAAATGAATGGTGTGAAAGTGGGATAAAACAGGGAAAGATGGATTGCCATCTTGACTTTTAAAACTATCCCCTGATGGATGCTTCTGCTGGCACCAGGGAAAGGTCTGGAAGTCTTCAAAGCAATGCTCCCAAGCCTTCACTGGACTGCAGCTGCTTTCCTTTGAATTATTGCAGGGCTCGGAAAAACCGTGCCAGCTTTTATATATCAGGTTTACTCGATACGATGAAGCGATAACTGGAATTACGTGGAAGATTAAAACCAAACAGCTTACACTCAAACAAATAGCAGGGAAACAACCAAACCATATAACTTCACTGCTGGTTCAGCTTTCAGATGACCTCAGCTTTCAGATTTGACCGTGTTTCAAAGGCTTTGCCTATGATCCTTACATGGCCAGTCATGGTAAAAGAAGCAATATATTTTTGTGCGCTGCAAGATTGCTCTACTGGAGAAAGATCTTAGTTATGGGCAGCAAATGTATTCATATTGATTTTATTTCATAAATTAGCATGAAATGAGACATAAAAGGGAAAAAAACTGTACTAGAGCAATAGCAGGATAAGTCATCTGTTTTGAGTTTTGCAGCATGAGAGAATCAGAATGATATAGTGAGTAAGGTGTTGGACTCCACTTTTAACGATGAATGCTCACTGAATGTCCTTGAATCACATCTTAGCTCTCCAGATAAAGCACATACACATACACGGAGTTGTGGTTTGAAAAGTTTACTTTGCCTTATTTATTATTATTTTATGGATCCATAAAATAATTATATAAATTATATTACCCAAATTCAGTCCTTAAACTGATCATTAAATCTAGTTCAAATAATTGTGCTATCTTCTCAGTTTTGGAATCGTAAGGCTTCTAAAAAAAATAGATAACAAACTGATATCCTAGATCCAGTCATTAAAATTAGGAAAGCAGGTTTCTTTTCAAATATTTAAAATAACCCTCTTTGCCATACTCCAGACATAAAGCCAAAGCTTTCCATGAGATGACATGTTCCATGGTTTAGGAACATAGTTATTAATCTTTCTGAGTTACAGTATTTCTGCCCCATGTTGTGTTAACATATATTCTAACTTGAAACCAAAAGAAGGTAATAACCAGACAAGACAAAATAATATCAAGTCTAATGTCCATTCACTTTTAAATATTCTCTTCAGGGTCCCAAAAATGCAAAATAACATTTTCTGGTTAATTAAAGGACTAAAAGAAAGGTAATGCCTCCAATGTATCAGGTCACCAGGAGATGGCAGTACTGACATGCCAGAAACTCTGACATATTCTTTAGCATCTGTTATGGCATTTGAATTGGTGGAAGATTGCTGTGACAAAAGGTTGATTTAGTATTGTCCATGAAATGAAGCCTGTGATCTGCACAATGAAATTCACCACTGAAAACAGGTTGTTCATAGAAATGACTGTGTTGATGTGGGCACTGGATATTGCCCGGTCAAAAATGTAAAGAGGGTAGACTTTGAAAAAGTGATTTGTGTGATCAAAAATTAACTGGATGACTGTGACAGCAACCAAAAAGTTTCACATGATTTAAAGACAATTGGCAGATCAAAGAAAAATTGCTTGGCCCTTCACATGAATGTGTAATCTGATTATTGATGTTCTTCATATTAGAAGGTTTGTAAAAGATTGGTTCCTAGCATGTTGACCATTGTCATGTTATAAATGATGCCTTAATCACTAGACCAAATTGGTTCTCAGTTATAATTGCCTTTGGTGTAATCATAGTGTGGACAGCTCCCCTAAAAATCCAAACTCCATTTTAGAGTGTGTTCATTTTGAACACAAATGTGTTTACAATTAAACTGTAATCAAATAAATTTGGAAAATGTGGATTTATTGTAACAAGGGTCTTGGACATTCTCTGTACATCCCCAAGAGACTTACAGTTTGTGAAAGCCTGATCTAGACTATCCATCTGCTGTGAACACCCTGGCAATAAATGTTTGTAGATCTCCACTGGTGTGAAATTGCAGCAACTGAGGTAAGGAGAGGATGTTTTCTGTAATGATCATCATATTATGAAAGAGTAGAAAAGCCTGGCATTGTTGCCTTGTGGAAACAAATTAAAATAAGCTCTTCTGGAGAGGTTTTTTAATTAGTTGAGAGGGTGCCATAGGAATGTACTCTAAGTATTGCTTCAATTAGGCTCTGGGATTTAATTTTTGTATTATGTTGTAATCATTGTACTTTGGATATTTTATGTTGATGTTTATAATTAGTTTCATGCACCACCAAGAATCACACAACTATGATGGTCAAGCAATTTAATAAAATAAATCAATAAAATCAATTTCTAAAGCTGCTAAAACTCACAGTGTTTCCCATTTCAAGGTAGATCAAACTAAGAAACCAAAACTATGAATGCGACTACTATTTTTATACTATTTTTATAATAAAGTTACAGTAACAGATTTGCACGTCTGAATGAGCCTCTCCTAACTCCCTCTATCTTCAAGAGAACAAGAGAAGCCAAGCCTGAGATGGCTTCTTTTCTCAAACTACAGTTCTGACTAAAATTTCTTCTGTCACCCCATTTTCTTGGTTTTAGCTCATCCTCCTGTTTTCAAGATTACTTTTATAGTCCATTGCACCCATACAATAACAATAACAATAATTATAGGAATGTAGAATTACTGAAGATTTTTGTATTGTTGAAATGCATGCTACAAACCTAACTAAAGATTCTGTTTTGTGTTTGTTTAGCAGAGCCTTGCAAAATTATTTTGTTTTCCTTTGCAATAGAACAAATGCCTCTATGTGCTGGATCACTTTTTCTTCCTAAATAATCACAAGATGAATCTATGAGCTAAAACGATCAACCTATGAACTAAAACTTTATACTTTTAAACTTTTAATGTTTTCTATGTCTACTTTTCCTTTGATTCTCTCCACCCCCCCGAATTTGAAATCTGTATGATTATTGCTGCAGATTATTGCTGAAATAACATTGAATGTTACATTAGGTTTTCTAATAGTAGTCTGCATGAACCAGATCCAAATTACTCATAACCATTTGATTTAGAAGGAATCGTTTTCCCTTCAAAAGAATAATAAGAGTTTATAGCTTAACAAACCAAAATAATCCTTAGGTCTTACTAAAATTTTGATCTTTCAAACATCTCATTAGATTTAGGAACTTTTCCCAAACATTGCCACCTATGACTGATAATTTACTCAAAAGAATACTTCAGAATTTTTGACTTGCTGTCACTGGAAGGAAAGTTGATTTGAAATTCTCGGAATAATGTGAGATCAGTCTGAAATGCTTTGGGATCTTCCAAACATCCCATGTCCTTTAAGCAAAACCTCTCTAAGCTAGTTATCTCTTGAAGCCTCTTATTTCTCTCAGTTCTTGGCAGATCCTGGAATGTGAAAGGCTATAGTAAATAAAACATGTCACAACTGTGGTTTTCCTTTTGCTTTCCTTATTGCATAACAAGAGATTGAAAAGGATTGCGCATTCTGATCCATCTAGCATTTTCCCTTAGGATGTATTAATATTTTGAATATTTGCTTAAATGAATTAGTTCTTTCAGACAAGTCAGTAACTTCAATACAGCATTGTCCTTATCTTGCAGTGATAGGCATGCTTTATAAAATATTTATTTTCTTGTGATTAGCAATTAATGATGAAAATGGTTAGAAAGAACATTTATATAAGAAACATCCACAGTATGAACAGACAATTGAATAGGAAGGTTTATTATAAAGGTCTCCACTATGGCTGGCTGGGAAATTCTGGAAGTTGAAGTTCTTAAGTCTTAAAGTTGCCAAAGTTGGACATGCCTGGTTTATTCGGTAAATATCCATACTGGTAGAATCAAGAAATCATTCTAATTGTCCTTAAACCAGGTTGCAGAGCTGATGTATGGTCGATTTGAATAAATCCCCTTATTCAAAGGCAATATTGATAATAGCAGTTACATTTATTCATTGAAACAAATCTAAAATCAATTATTCTATTCAGAAGACTACAAAAACTTGCCTTCTATTAATCCTTTTTTAAGGGAAAGGATATTATGTTTTGTTCATTCTGTTTGCTATTCTTTACAATTTCAAGTTAGAATGCTATATTGCGATCAGGCAATCAGAATAGTATTCCAAAGGTGTCTATGCAATAAATTTATTTCAAAAGATGTCAGTAAAATAATGCATCTGAAAATGCCTTGCTCACTAGGCTGTTCAGATAAATACTATACATCCATTTTATTGGATATCGCTAAGATTAAATGCTGTGTTCCAGGTAAAAAATGTATTCATCGTCATAATGATATTTGTTTTGCCACAATGATATTTTATTGTTATTGTTTTCACAGTAGCTTCAGTTGTTCGTAGTACTGTTTGCAGCTTTTTTCCCATCATGTGTATTATGTTTTGCTTGTGAATACTATGGATTACAAACAAGAATGGTCATTTATGGGATATTCCAGAGTATTTTGTCATTGGAATATGTTGATGGTTTTCTGAGATGGTTTTGTTTTTTTTATAAAAAAGAATGCTCTGGGAAACACAGAAATATTCTGGGAAAGGACCAGGCTGTTTTGCACACAATTGGTCAATATGTTCTTGCCAGGGCTTTTTTTCGGCCGGAACTCGGCGGTACTGCGTTCCGGCACCTTTTTAGAGTCTGCGTCACGTGACGCGTC
>JAOYMU010000263.1:22154541-22165851 GCA_025802295.1 Psammodynastes pulverulentus | reverse complement strand
GCAGAGATTTATGGCTGGGCCGTTTGGGCTGGAATTTCAGTGTCTGAGTTAATCATCGGAACGGGCTGAGTTGAAACATAAAATCTGGAGGGAGGGAGGACACGACAGGAAATTGCACAAGGAGGTCGGCCAGATTTATGAGGCAACTGGCCAGTCCAGGACACAGAAGGGGAAAGTGTTCCCTGATTCTTCGCCCAGAACCTGCAGATCTCAGACTGCAGCCATCCCCGTGTCTGGGACCGATTGGCCTGCTCAGCAGTTGAAGCACTCAGTCAGCACCAGCGGATGCAAACTGGATCCGCCAAAGCCAAACTGGACGGAACCTTTTGTCCCTTTCCAGCAAGGACCTCTACCCCTCCGTCGGTTATTCAGTCACCAAATCGCATCCAAGAGAACTGGACCTTCCACCAGGATGTCCATCTCCTCCCTTTGCTCTGTGAGGAACCATCCAGTCCCATCCTCAGTAAGCAATTGGCCAAACCAACGCCACGAACGTCATAGGATGCCGTATGTCAATAGCCATCAACTAGAAGGGACTCTTCCAGCATTGGAACGGAGAAATTAACCCAGGAATTTCCCAGGAATCTTTAGAGCCAAGAAAAAATGTCAGAAGAAACAATAAAGCCATACTTGGAAATAGCTGGTCCACCCAAAACACCAGACACAGTGAGAAGAACGTTAAGCGAAAGAAGAAGCACAATGGATAACGTCAGCCGCTCAGCCTCCAAAATCTCCTCATTCCCAGCCAGAGTTTCCATGCATCCAACAGAACTGGACTTCCACCCGGATGTCCGTCTCCGCCCTTTGGGCCAAGAGCAGTTTTTCCGTCCGTTCCTCAAGGAGCAGCTGGCCAAAAGATCTGTTAGCTCTTGACCAACCGACTGGTCAGATTGACGCCTTCCGGCTCTTACCAGGAAGGACCTGGTCCCCACCATCCATTATTCCGTCACCAAAATGTCGTTTCCAGCATGAGCTCCATCGCATCCAAAAGAACTGGACTTCCACCTGGATGTCCGCCTCCTCCTTTTGCTCCAAGAGGAAGCATCCCATCTCAATTTACCTCAAAGCACCTGGATGATGCAACGCTACGAACGACATACGACGCAGTTTCCCAAAAGCCCCCAACCAGAGTTAAAAGGGTCTGTCGCCCCAGGCCAAAGTTCATTCAGCAATAGTCACCCACTCTCCACTTTCAATGAATATTGACATGATATTCAGCAACAAGCTGCAACTGGACACAATCCCAACAGGTGAACCACAACCAGCTACGTCAGATTGTTCAGGCAGTAGGTACACCCAGGAAGTAGCGTATGACCAAGCAATGGCCATTCCTCATGTAGCATCTGGCCAAAGCAACATCAGGAGTGTCATATGATGCAGCCTTCCAACAGCCCCCAACCAGAGCTTAGAGGAAAGAGCCAAACTTTCTGGGGTATCCCCCCACTCTCCTCTTTCAATGAATGTTGACATGATATTCAGCAACAAGCTGCAACTACTCGCAATCCCAACGGGTTAACCACAAACAGCTACACATGATTGTTCAGGCAATAGGTAAACCCAGGAAGTAGCGTATGACCAAGCAATGGCCGCTCCTCATGTAGCACTTGGCCAAAGCAACATCAGGAATGTCATGTGAAGCCATTTTCCAACCTCAATTCCTAGGAGAAAAGGGCCACTCTCCCCTTTCAATGAATATTGACATGATATTCAGCAACAAGACGCAACCACCCACAATCCCAACAGGTTAACCACATTCAGAGAGGGATGATTGTGCAGACAGTAGGTAAACCCAGGAAGCAGCGAATGACCAAAGAAGGACCATTCCTCAAGCAGCACCTGGCCAAACCAACGCCACGAGCGTCACATGATGAGGCAGCCTTCCAACAGCCATCAACCGGAGTTCACAAGAAGAAACGTCTGTCACTAAATTTCACTCAGCAACAACAAGCCACCACCAGCCCTTCCATCCCCCAAATGTGTTGGATTCCACCACGAGTTCTTCCATATCCAACAGGGTTGGTCTTCCACCACTAGCTCCATCTGCTACATCTGTTGTAGAGATGTTACAGTCTCATCCTCAAGGAGCACCTGGCTGAACCAATGCCACAAATGTGGGGTGTTTTTAGTAATTCGGCCATAATTTAATCTGTTTTAACTATTTTTAATTGATATATGGTTTTATGGTTTTTTAGGTATAGGGTTTTAACTTCTTTTAACTTCTATTTTTATGTATTTTATTGATCTTATTTTATAGTGTATTTGTTCTATTTTGTACTTTTGTTCATGCGCTTTTACCTGTTTGTTACCCGCCCCGAGTCCCGTTGTGGAGATGGGGCGGGCTATAAGTCCCAATTAAATTAAATTAAATTAAATTAAATTTGCCTTCCCCTGAGCCCTCTGTGAATTCATCTAGAATAGCCCCAAATGGTCAGGTCATCACAGCTGGGCAAAAGCTGCTCACAAATAAGTGATTTGGACATGCCTAAGAGAATCCCCCCCCCAAAGAATATTTTTCTTGTCAGTTTTCATATTCCTAAAAATAGTCTTAAGGTGACCTTCCACCAACCATATGAAGTTCAGTCTTTCTGAATATATGAGCCTACAGCATAACTTGCCATTGTTTTTAAAAAATAATAAATAAATAAATATTTTGTTGTGACTATACATCTAGGATACTACTTCAAATTCATTTGAATACAATTTCTGTACAGCTACAATTTACAAACTAGTTGCTTAATGACAGATTTGAAAACAGTTACTTATGACCTATCCTCAAAAAGTTTTGACTGCCACACACCTGCAGTCATACAATCACCTTTTATGTGCTTGGCAGCTGGCTTCCACTTACAATTGGTTACAGTATCCTGTAGTCATGTGATCACTTTTTACCATTTTTATGATTGCATTGCATAGTGGCAGAAATTCCAATCCCAATTATCATTGTTAAGTGATGACTACCTGTAATCTTATCCAAAAATTTAATATGTTTATTACAACATGGATGACTGTCTATGTTATAGGACATACTACTGTATATTAATTTTAAGAGAATTGTTATACATATACCTATACATTTCTATAGTTATCAAAATATTCTTAGTGGTACAGAAAAGTCACAGCTCTGATACTGATATATCTCTTGCATTTTTCTTTGTGTTAGATGGGGATGGGGGGTGGAAATAAAATTAAAGATCTTCAGCATTCCCTAAATAGTATCTTTAAGTTGCATGCTTTCTGTTGTTGCTTCATTCTTTTACAGGGTTTTTAATTTAATGGTCCCCTAAGGTAAAATTATCCATTCTGTCAGGTTGATTACAATTATACATTTAATTGAGATATCCACCTTAGACGATCGAGTTCTGGTTATGTCAAATATATTGTTGAAAATGTTTACATTTTCCAGCATTCCATGATGTATACTTGATAGTAGAGAAATAAAAAAAATCTCTTTAGCCTTTAAATAGTCCTAGTCTCCAGTCCAGTGATGGCTGAATATATAAGCACACATATAAATAGATTATAGGGAAAAGTTAGTCTATAGTGGCAAAATATAAGGAGTTCGGTAGCACTAACAAATTTTATGAAAAGGCATAAGCTCATTTCATCAGCTGCAACTCCAGAAATTAGAAGGAACATGGATCTAAAATATGAGGATAACTACTAAAATCTCTAGATTGATACTGTAGGTATTAGTGTAGAATGAAAAAATTATAGCAGTCAGAGACAGATCTATACAAACACTGCGCCTTATTTTGTATTATTGGTCTGTAATAACTTCTTTCCATTTCGTGTCAATATATATGATTAGAATGTCCCCCTCCCTTTATCCAAATATTCAATTACAAAGTTTCTTAAAAAATACTTTTTGGGTCTAGGGGGGAGCCAAGGAAAACAAATTCAAATAAGCATCTAAACTAAATATAATCATACTCTGCTCCAGAGGTGGTATTCAGCAGGTTCTGACCAGTTCTGGAGAACCGGTAGGGAAATTTTGAGTGGTTTGGAGAACCAGTGATAACCTTCTGGCTGGAGTGGGGTGGGAATGGAGATTTTGCAGTATCCTTCCCCTGCCATGCCCACCAAGCCACGCCATGCCCACAGAACCGGTAGTAAAAATTTTTGAATCCCACCATTGCTCTGCTCTGTTAGGGAAGTAAAGTGAGTTGGATTTCTGCTAGGATTCTCAAATGCCATGTTTCTCTAGAGTTTCAAGAACTTACATGCACTCAGCGAATGCACACCAACAGAGCTAACCCCATCCTTTTACTGATATTCCTCAGTGACATCACTCCTTGTAATCATTTGAGAAGCAACAGGCGTCCCTTCAAAATGTGATCATCAGGAGCAGGTTCAGCAAGACACATAATACCAAAAATGATGCTAGGGGACATTTTTTTCCTTTTTCTTTCACATAGTGGAGAGAGATTCTAGAAAGCAATTATAGTAAAACCCTGATCCTAATGTTTCTCTTACACAGGTCAAGACAATAGGATTGCTAACTAAAAGTCTAGTTATTCTTTAATCACATTTCCCATCTTCTGGCTAGTTGTCTGAAACACAAGAGGGATATGATTGAATTTATTCCCTCTCAGTTGTTTCTTGGTAGCACTTCTTAGGAAGGCAGAGAGCTTTGGCACCTAGTTCTTTTATTGCATCCATCAAAGACTTACAGGTGTCACCCCAAGACCCCTAAAAGTCTCTGAATGCCACTTCCGATTCAACATCTAAATATACTACAGTCTACCTCCAATTCCGATCCTGATTCTACTCTGTCTCTAGATCTTGCTAAGATACCAAATAGTTGACAACCTTACAACATTCATCTTATGTATCATTACAGATATGTCACAGATAATAGGTACATGTCATTACCAATAAAATTGGTCTTCCATTGGTAAAGACAATTTAGTACCAGGCTTAGAGGCATTTTGTGAAAGTGAAGTACGTCCATACAAGGATTCTGGGCTAGTTACAGAGCTGTTCTGAAATTTATGTCAGCAATGATGAAGAATTGATTTGATTTCTTTCTGGCTTCAGCTGTGATCTAGATAAGCATTATGCAAAGTTAGGATTTTGGATTTTCTCTCTCTCTCCAAAGCTATAGCTCTATCACTGTTCCATTTTGTTATTGGACAATTGTTAGTTAATATGATGATAATTTTTAAAAACATTTAACCCAATATATCTATAAAGCTAAGAAAAAATACACGAGGAAGAAACACATTCCCATTTCTATAGTATCATAAAGTAGATGTTACTTTTTGAAATTCCACGGAGGTTTTAAAGCTATTTAATGTTTAATTCAAATGCCATCATTATTCCCTCCAACAACAAATTCAGATGATTGACTACTTAGCTGGGAGCCACTCAAGATTAAGTTTTAATTCTTCTATATACTTCTAAAGCATTATAGCTGCATAGAAAACAGGTGATGTACGACTTCAGAGGTAGGACTGCTATGGCTGACCTACTCGCTGTTTAATCACAAAAAGATCCTTCCTTCAAACATTCTTCATGACATCTCCTCTTTTCCAATGACATTGGTAATAATAATAATTAGGAATCTAAGAGCTGTCCAAGGACCCACACAAGGCAACCATTATGGAAAGAATAAATTTTGGGGAGAAGGTTCTGTCTCTGGGAGTTGAATTCCACAAGTATTAAAGTTGCCAAGGTTGGGCATCCTCTACTCTACTGTTTCTCTAAGAAAAAGAAGAAATAGGTAGGGCCAAACCCTAATAATCCTCTTCAGTTTAGCCATTTAACTCTCTCAAAAATTTAAGACTCCAGGATCAGTGAGTCCTGGATGCTAAACTAATCAGGAACATCCCTCATGGGCAGTGGTGGAATTCAACCAGTGCAACAACCAGTTTGTTGAGAGTGCACACAGCAATTGAAGCTAGCCTTCTACTGGGTCAAACAGCTGATGCGCGGCAATCTTCTGTGCCGTGCTAAACAGCTGAGCTTCAAACCAGGAAATAAAGGTCAGAACAGAGACAAAGTGGGCGGGTGGACCCAACAGCAGATCATCCGAGAGAATCAGTTCCCTCCCAGCTGATCGTCAGAGCTACCGATATGCCCAAACTGGTCCAAACTGGTAGAATCCCACCTCTGCCCATGGGGATAAGAACGCACTTCTTTTTCTGTTGATGATGCCACATAGTGCTTCTTACCACACAAAAAGTAAACTATCTCATTGTAGTTTGGGGTACTGTAAATTTCTTTGCTGGCTTATCTTTCTCCAACAAGGTGCCATTGAGTTAGGAATTAACTTGATGGCACCTTAGATATAGTGGACATGGCCTTAGATATAGTGGACATGGTAATTAGCGGAGAAACAGTATAGTATAGTGGTTAAGGTGTCTGATTAGAATTAAGGTTCAAGTCCAGACTCAACTAGTAAACTCCAGTGATTTCAAGCCAGTCATTTCTCTCTCAGTGTGAACCCACCTATTGTTCTGGAAAAGGATGGAGTGCTATGTCTACTATTTGGATTCCCAGATAGAAGTTAGAACATGAATCCAACAAATACGATTAGCTATTTAATCAAATGGGCAAATGTAATTATACTTAGTTGAATACACTAAGTGATTTTCAGGGCAAAGCACATACACAAAAAAAACCCCATTGGAAAGAAGTAATGGACAAATGGATGTAAAATTTAAAAGAGAGAGAAAGAAGACAGAGAAGAAAAATGATGTTACCTAAATGAATAGTTAATTAAAATGATTATGCCTTTCCCCCTTATCCAGTGCCTTTGCTCTTTCTCAGTTTAATGTAGCCTTATTAGAGATTATCTTAAAAGGGAAAAATTCCTCTCTTGAAAGCAAATTTTGTAAATCGTCACATTTTCATGCATGGTACCGCAATTAGCATCTCACTAATGAACTCTTTAAATTTAGTCAGCATAATTGGTGCCAATTTTAACAAAATAGATTAAACCAGTGGTGAAGAAGGCTGCAGAAAATGTACAGGTATCCTAAATATCATCGCAATGGCTCCTATCATTATAGAATTAAGATCAATAGTGATGCAAGGCACCTTCCTTTCAGCACAGGATGCTTATAGTCAGGACTCGGACATATACATTCTGCACAGATGACGTTAGCTGGATGAGGTACTGTGGTTCAGGAGCTGAAGATGGCACACATAGAACTCAGATCTCCGATATGTCTACCCCAAAACATAGTGAAGTGGGTCAGGCTGAGAGGAAATGCTTGGCTCCATTACTCAGTGAGCTGCTATGGCCAAGTATGGACCAGACTGGGATGGGCGACGAGAGCAACTTAACAACCTGTGGACTTCAACTCCTAGAATTCCTGAGCCAGCTGTGCCTATGGGGCCTACCCTGTGTGTCTGTGTGTATCTCTGGATGTTGGTAATTATAATCTTGATGCATCAGGTGGAAAATGAAAGAAAATAAGTCTGTGCATCCCTAGAAAACATGAGATTATTTAGGACTATTGTATCTGAGTTGCAAATCTGCGGGTCTAGTAGATGGTCGTAAGAAGAGATGGGAGTTGAAGTCCATACATCTTCAAGTTGATGGGGATTTGAAGAAACACTGTTTGAGAGTCTAGTATCCAGAATGGTAGTAAGTTCTTGAGCCAGGAAATAGTTTCACCCAAGTGTCCAGTATTAGTGGTAACAAGTAGTATCAAGGGAGCTACAATTTTGTTGCCTTGGGTAATAATCCATACGTACTGAAGCCAAGATGTGAATAACTAGGTACAAGTTTTTGTTTTTCCTTGATGAGGATTGGTCTTTATTACACTCTCATGTTAAAGCCATTTCTGTGGAAATTATCAAACAAAACTCTGAAAGGTTCTAAGCAAAAGCCACAGTATCACTATGCCTGTAAGCAACGCATTAAAGTTGGGAAATAGAGCTCTGTATTCAGAGCTCTGTATGGATTGCTGGAACATTGCAAATTGCTGCATTTTCTTGTTGCTAATATGTAATTAAGTGCTCTGTGAAGCACTGTGGGAGACAGAGCTTTATAAAACGCTAACAGTTGCAAAAAGAAAAATCTGATTGGGTTTTAGAAATTTCCACAGCAAGTATTTAAACCAAGTATTTAAAGGAATAGGTGAAGATGCTCACAATAGTCTCCATATATTTTTGAGTATGTGTATAATTGCAATAGTGGTGAATATCTGTAGCTTGGGTGTAGAATGAGGGCAAAGTTTCATTCTCTGAGTGTGTGGGTTGGTTTCTGAACACTTCGTGTATATGTGCATATTTTCCACATAAATTCATATTAAATATCAGATCTGTGTTTGCAGCAATACAACATGTTCCAAATTAATTAACAACCCAACGCAGCTCTCTCTTGCTCCATTTTTTATATTGGTTTAATACCAAGGCTGCTTTGTTCTAGGTTGAACAAAAATATTGAACAACCAATATTGATTAAGACAGCTTCTTTCTAGACTAATGAACAAGAAGAGGATTTTTATCAGGATTGCAAGTGCAGAGGAGAAGGTTAAATCCTCCATTTGTATTGGCTGCAGATCAGGTAAAATTGGTCCATCCTTTTATTCAAAAAGTGATTTTCTTCTGGAAAAAAAATCAGTACCAATGTGATGCTCCATCCAACCCCAACCAAGGATTTGTGAAACGTATCATATTACCATATCAGAATTTCCAGTTAAAAGGGGAATAATTAGAAGCCAACTTCTCTGAAATGCATCAGTTTTGCAATAGATTTAATTCTATTGCATGGATTGTAATTTATGCTGAATATCTATAGCGATTACATATTTACTCATAGGTCTCAAAATAACTAGTTTAGTAACTTGTTTTCTTCTTTTGAATTTGCATTCTGCTTGAGTAGTTGGCTACTCAACATACAGGGAGAAGAGAAAGAAGCAGAAAGCATGATTATCATTTCAGATTATTTTAAGATCCATTTTTCCATAAAACAGACTTCAGAAGTCAAAGAATAATATATGCTGCTGTAGATTTTGCTGATTTGGAATAAATTGGTCTGAAATATTGCAAATACTTAGAAAATATGCAAAACTAATAACTTCGAAGATTGGAATGTTTTAATCTCTCTGTTAATGCCTTGCAAAATATAATGATTGGTGATCTGTATCTTTTATGATTGTTCTTCCATTTTGTAGAAACTTTGCTCTTAGATGCTTTTTTAACTATTTTAATTTATGTTATTGTTAATAAGTTAATACAAAATTAATTTTGCTTTTAATAGAATGCCTTGGGAGAGTGTCAGTTAAACTGGAACAATTAATTTAACTGGATCTATCTCCATGCTTATAATATTCATATATCTAGAATTTAAATAAGATGAAACTGGACTATTGGAAGTATCTTTCACACTAATATAGATGTATTTTATGTATGTGACTAGCATAGGAGAAAATGTTAGAAAGAAAGAAGAAGTATGTTTCCCTTGTCCACTTGACTGATCCTTCAGCTACTGACTTGAATCAATATTCTGTCACAGAAATTTACTGCCAGGGGTGGAGGTGGGTTGGGGTTTTTTTTTGCATGTTTTTGTGTTTGACAGATTGTGGTGAAGAAAGGAAAAGTGATAATACAAGTGTCCTGACATCTTAGCGCCAACCCAGGTATGTAAGTCATATGTTTGAACATGTTGTCATTTGTTCTACTTTTCCTTCTCCAAATATGTTTATCAAGATTAGTTAAAAAGAAATGTAAAATATTTTGCTTTGCCTTTATGAGCTTTATTAAAAGATTACTTTTTATGTTGTTCTCTACCACTTGTTCTGATGCGTTGTTTTCAAAGGAACTTCCTAGATGATAAGAAATGGCACCATGCCAAAAATGGGACTTCAGAATTAACTCTTTGTTCTAGTAGAAGGGGGACAAGGGGATCCTGGTCTGTGAGCTCTTTCTGTTCCATCCTGTACCACCAATATGCCCGTGGAAGATCCCCTTCTAATGATATAATAGTGTAGCAAAAAGCTGCTTTATTCTGTCAACTAGTGAAGCCATGCCACCTCCATGCTGGGGTCTTGACCTGATAGTCTTTGATATAATTGTCTGCCATGGATTTATCCAACCCTTTTTAAGGTCTTCCAAGTAAATGACTGTAATTGTTATTACCCACGTATAGTTTTATTTATTTGCAATATCTGTAGATCACTTGAATCCTGAAAGACTCTGAGTGGTTCACCATAAAAAAAACCCAAAGACAATCAAAAATGTTTCAAAACAATTATTCACTAAACACACTAAAATTCAAAACTGCTGTCCCACCATGTAATGGTGGGTTAGTGGGTTTATTAATATTCCCCAGCAATTCCCTTCACTAAAAAGCCAGAACTGTCCCAATTAAATCCAGCTAAATGCAGAGCAATGCTAGTCCACAGAGCAATGGCCAGTGAGTCCACAAGGCATTTGAAAGTTTCCCAAACAAGATAAATCCACCAGGCAAAATTAAATCCACAATCCAAGAGGGTGCATGAGAGAAGAAAGTCCAGAGTTCACAAGACATGATCCAAAGTCAAGGCATGGGGTTAATCCAAGGCAAAGCAAGCTGGAATCACAAAGACCAGGAAACACACAGCTAGGAAATGAACCTATTTTTCCCAGTATCGTCTCCATCTGTCTCCTGTGCTAAATAGCCAGCTTCTGGTACAACCCATCAAGAGGGGTGAGACTGCTTCCTCATGAATAATTGGACTGCTCCTGCCTTTACTCTGCCCCACGTGTTCTCGGAGCAGGTGCAGAAGGCAGTTCCTCTTCCTCACCGCTGACTGGCTGCAACTGCATGCTTTCCCCACCTGAAGCCTCATGGCTGTCCTGCTGCAGTTGTGCTTCAGCCAGATCACTCTCAGATGGCTTCTTGAAGCCACTGACCAACTCCCCTCCTGATGTGACTGGAACTGGTTCACTTTCCTCTGAACTGACATCTGGAGAAATATCTGGGGAATTGTTTGGGAGAGTCATCAACATCTCAACAGAGACATTACAAACATACCTGTGATAGTGCCAACATACCTGTGATGGTGCCAACATACCTGTGATGGTGCCAACTGTCAACTTAGGGCAAAGGCATACCAGAGAAATACAGGTTTTTTAGGCTTTTGAAATGCAAGAAGGGACAGAGCCAAGAGTATCTCTAGAACAGGGGTCAGCAACCTGTGGCTCTGGAGCTCTTTCATCCCTCTGCTGCAGCTCCCTGTCACTCAAAATATGTGTCACAATCACCAATTTGTGATATCCACCGGCAAGCAATTTATTGAGCTTTTCAACCCCCGGTAGGTTTTGTGGCTCCCGGTGTTTTCTTTTCTGTGGGAAATGGACCCAAATGGCTCTTTG